>CM031606.1:72543716-72573716 GCA_018398815.1 Conus ventricosus
AAAAACCCATGGTTTGACAGGAACTGTTTCTTGCAGCTGCATGACAACAAAGCTTCTGTGATCACAACAGTGTTTTAAGATTTTGCAAAAAAATTAACTGAAACGAAAAAAAAAAAACACAAACAATTTCTTTTCAGGGTACTTGATTCCTGTTCTTTCTTGCAGTATCCAATCAATCAAAAAAAGAAGATGAACAACAAACAGAAAATTGGTTTTGCCCAATGTGTTCTACAACCAGAAAGCACTCCAGCGAAGTCTTGTCTAATCCAAAAGAAACTGAATGCAAGATTGCACACAAACAGTAAGAAGACAGGGTGTGGAGTTGTGCAGAACAAAACAGGGTGTAGAGTTGTGTAGAACCTACCACAGCAAAACTCATCCTGTCCAAGAAGCCGTCCTTGTCCACGTCGCTCAGATCCCAGATCCTTCCTAACACCTCCATAGGCAGCTTGGAGTTCAGCAACACCTGACACACACACACACACACACACACACACACACACACACACACACACACACACACACACACACATCCTCACCTTATATACCCAACGCACAAATACTAGTCACACCAGATAACAGAATGAAAATCATTCTCTTGCGGAGACATTGTAGTCACCATCAGTTAACTTGTCTAACCTAAGAGTTTGGGTTGCCATAGAATTGTTTTTTTTCTTTTCCGTTGTTTGCAAATGGCAGTAATGGAAAGCATATTCTTTGTTTTGTCGGCGACTCAGTTTTCAGCTTGGTTCAACGCTTATCTCCCTCCCCCTTCTTTTTCCCACTGACCTTTCCGATTCCGCACATCAGCAACTTGCACACCTTTTCAAAGCTGAAATGACAGTCATGCATCCAAGTTTTGCCAAGCAACCAAAAGCAGAGCTATGCTCATCTTTCTGACCACAATGTCTGCAAATGTGGTTCTCAGAAAGTGTGAAAACAGTTCATTCCACCCTCCTTTCCTAATATCCAGGCAATGAGTGAAGCCAATTCTTAAACATGAAGTGACTGCTGGCCCCATCGATGACCGGCAAATGTAAGCTGTGTCCTAAAGATGTGTCGCCTAACCAAAGCATCGAGCTAAGTGGAGAGAGAGACTTTCTCCTCCTGAAGTGTTCTTTCTATTACATTAGCATTTCCTCGATTTATCTTAGCCAACAAAAGGTCACAAAACAGTAAAATGTACACAGACATTCCCCAAACAGTAAAATGTACACAGACATTCCCCAAAACAGTAAAATGGACACAGACATTCCCCAAACAGTAAAATGGACACAGACATTCCCAAACAATAAAATGGACACAGACATTCCCCAAACAGTAAAATGGACACAGACATTCCCCAAACAGTAAAATGGACACAGACATTCCCCAAACAGTAAAATGGACACAGACATTCCCCAAACAGTAAAATGGACACAGACATTCCCCAAACAGTAAAATGGACACAGACATTCCCCAAACAGTAAAATGGACACAGACATTCCCCAAACAGTAAAATGGACACAGACATTCCCCAAACAGTACAATGTACACAGACATTCCCCAAACAGTAAAATGTTCATAGACATTCCCTAAACAGTAAAATGGACACAGACATTCCCGAAACAGTAAAATGGACACAGACATTCCCCAAACAGTTAAAATGGACACAGATATTCCCCAAACAGTAAAATGGACACAGATATTCCCCAAACAGTAAAATGGACACAGACATTCCCCAAACAGTAAAATGGACACAGACATTCCCAAACAGTAAAATGTTCAGACATTCCCCAAACAGTAAAATGGACACAGACATTCCCGAACAGTAAAATGGACACAGACATTCCCCAAACAGTAAAAATGGACACAGACATTCCCCAAACAGTAAAATGGACACAGACATTCCCCAAACAGTAAATGGGACACAGACATTTCCCAAACAGTAAAATGGACACAGACATTCCCCAAACAGTAAAATGGACACAGACATTCCCCAAACAGTAAAATGGACACAGACATTCCCCAAACAGTAAAATGGACACAGACATTCCCCGAACAGTAAAATGGACACAGACATTCCCCAAACAGTAAAATGGACACAGACATTCCCCAAACAGTAAAATGGACACAGACATTCCCCGAACAGTAAAATGTTCACAGACATTCCCCAAACAGTAAAATGGACACAGACATTCCCCAAACAGTAAAATGTACAGACATTCCCCAAACAGTAAAATGGACACAGACATTCCCCGAACAGTAAAATGGACACAGACATTCCCCAAACAGTAAAATGGGACACAGACATTCCCCAAACAGTAAAATGGACACAGACATTCCCCGAACAGTAAATGTTCACAGACATTCCCCAAACAGTAAAATGGACACAGACATTCCCCAAACAGTAAAATGTACAGACATTCCCCAAACAGTAAAAATGGACACAGACATTCCCCAAACAGTAAAATGGACACAGACATTCCCCAAACAGTAAAATGGACACAGACATTACCCAAAACAGTAAAATGTACACAGACATTCCCCAAACAGTAAATGTACACAGACATTCCCCAAACCACAAAGCAAGCAGCAGAAGCATACACACCGGCTTGACTTTGTCTCCCGACAGCATGTCATTCATGGTCCTAGACTGCTGAACACTTGGTCGTACTTGGACTTCTCTGATGGCTGCAAAAAAGACATACAGCTGAAACAGCAGTGGCTGCATCTACATTCATGGCAACAACAACAGTAGCAGAGGCCAAGAAAGGAGTTGCAGAGTCGCTTCACCAGCAGCAGTAGTGTAACATTTAAAGTGATGACAGTTGTAACAGTTGGTAACATTAGTTGCTGGAAGACAGACGCCAAGAAAAATAAATAAAACAAGATAATATGACCACAATGATGAAAGTGACATCTGTGATGTTGACAACATGTACAGCAGAATTAAAAAGCTGTCCAGGGAACTCCTTTATCAGATAATGTCCTTTGATATTTTCTTCAAACAGGCTGAGTCTCTTTTAGTAAACAACCGCTTATCCACTTCAAATTATTCAAGTAATAAACTTTTGAAATACACGCGGACCTGATGCCCTAAACTGTTCAAACACAAACATCTGTGTAAACCTTTCGCTTTAAAGATCACAATCTGTAACTCTTTTCCCTCCGACTTACTCCACCACCTTCCTTCCCTCTCATGCACACATAAAATTGCGTGTGCACTCACTCGCCACACACACACACAACACACACACACATACACACACACACACACACACACACACACACACACCACACACACTCACACACACACACACTCACACACACACACACACACACACACACACACACACACACACACACACACAGAGTAACATACAACACAATCAAACAATTGTAACATGCACATACTTACACAAAGCAAGTGCATGTAATTCATGAACAATGCTTCACAGAAAAGAAAGCAACGTAGCATTTTGCACAGTTGGTGGTTTTGTAGATGCTATTGCTATCACTCCTGTAAAAGACACCACTGTAATGTACAGTATGTTTTCATTGGGGGGGGGGGGGGGGTGTCTGTCTGTCTCTCTGCTCTCTGTCTCTCTTGATCTGTGAGGCCTGTGTTCCTTTAACATCACTGTAACTGCTTTTGCAATGTTGCGTCTATTAATGGTTGTTGCAGTTGCTGCTTCCATCAGTTCACACAGCTGTCCGGCCGAGATGAAAATCGCGCTGTTTAGTTCCTACTGCCTGCCCGGCAGACGATAAGCAGGCTACGTGACTCACGGCAGCGACCCGTGTACCACAGCTGTGCACATGGGAGAGCGTGTGTTCTCATGCTGTGCTGTTCCTGTTGTGCTTTACGGATTGTTATTCTTTATCACTCCATAACTATAATTAACTGTGTGCGTGATTTGTGTGTTGTGATTCTTTTTTGTGCTGTTTGATACAACTTCGGTTCATCACGCGTTCTTGAGGATTTTTTATGAGAAGTTGTTGTTCATAAGTTGGCCAGGACCCGGCACGTGCATACGTATATCTATGGAGGCAGTGTAAGCTCAGCAAGTCGTGTACGTGTGTGATGCTCTTCTTCTTCTTCTTTTTCTTCTTTCTTCTCTCTCTCACTCTCTCTCTCTCTCTCCTCTCTCTCTCTCTCTCTCCTCTCTCTCTCTCTCTCTCTCTCCTCTCTCTCTCTCTCGTCTGTGTGCGTGCGTGCGTGCGTGCGTGCGTGCGTGCGTGGTGCGTGTGTGTATGTGTGTGTGTGCGCGCACGCGCATGTGTGTGACCAACCCTGCATTGGCTAGTCTTGTTGCTTACGTGTAGGCTACTTCATTCCGATCTTTTGTACGTGCGTACACGTGCGTGTTTGTAGCGCCAACAATGGCGGAGGCGTTTAAACACAACTTCAGTGAACACAAAGACGTGTTAGATTTGTTGTGCCGTGTGTGCGGCAATCGTGTGCTCAGAAAGGTACAAGATAAAGGATTACACGATAGACTTTGTGTCAACTTCTCCAATGATTTGTTGCAGTATTGCACTCTAAATATTTATGGTGATGAGAGGCAAACAGTCCAAGTGTATCTGCATAAAATGCTTCCATAAACTGAAAAAAACGAGACACATGTCAGCACATTCTCAATGTTATACTACAAAAGAAAATGCTGCTCGTGACATAGAGAGAATGTCAGAAATCTGGACAACTTTCGTCCAGATCTTTCTTTGAGTCAGTGTACATCGTGTCGATTCTTTCAATTCAGCCGGACTTATTGGTCATCGGAAACAAAGAAAAGCCGACCCGTCAAAAGATCTGCTCAAGAATGTTTAGATCAGTCTGATCTTTGCTTGCGCACAGATGAAAGCCGTTGGTATCAACCCCGTGAAAAAGCCGAGAACATCCTCTGCCAACCTCACCAGTCATAGCTAGCACATCAACTCGGCATTTGAATGTGTTGACATGTCTGATGTATGCTTCGATTACTAATGAAAGTTTGTCAGTCACCATCGACCGCTGTTGTTGGTGTGTGGTTTCTGTCAGTGTGTGTGTGTGGTGTGGTGTGTGCGTGTGTGCGCGCTCTCTCTCTCTCTCTCTCCAGTCGTGAGTAGGCTCCCAATGAAGATGAAAATGAGAAAACATTTTGCATTGGTGTGTGTATATGTGACATCAATTTCAATGATTCGAACGGGCGAGAAAGCACAAGGTCAGGTAGGAAGCATTTCATTGTTTATAACTGACATCTGCATGTGTGGCATGCTAAAATCTTGCTTTACTAAAGCATGGTGCGGTTGTGATAGAATCAGTTTCGGCATGCGTCACAAGCACGTAGAGCACGCAGATAAACAAGCATAACATGCCTGGCGTGGTAGGGAAACTGTCACCGTGCTCCCAGTGAAGCTGACCATGCGACAGTGACTGTTTATTTTGGCCCGGTACCGGCTGTCAGGTAGGAGTCCCGCGAATAATTTTCTGTCAGTAGTAAAGGAAAGATATGCATGTCCAATATGGTCCAGGTTGAGCGTGATAGCTTCAGAAACGCATGCTCTCCACCAAGTTGAAATTTTCATTTCACTTTGTGGTTCGTTAGTCTGTTTCAATCGTTTTTTTGTTGGCAAATCTTTGTGGTGCTTGTCAGCAATGCGTATGAAAGAAGATATGCATGTCCAATATGGTCCGGTTGAGCGTGATAGCTTCAGAAACGCATGCTCTCCACCAAGTTGAAATTTCATTTCACTTTGTGTGTTCGTTAGTCTGTTTCAATCGTTTTTTTGTTGGCAAATCTTTGTGGTGCTTGTCAGCAATGCGTATGAAAGAAGACGCATTCATGTTTGGTATCGTTCTGTCAGTCAAAGACCCACAATTCAGTGACATCAATCGACCACAGTCGTTGCATTCTGGCAAAAAGTATTAATGAAGAAACACAGCATCCTGTTTTCAACACACTATCAGCCAGACAGTTAGTATCACATTACGCGTAGGGAGGAAAGCTTGTGGGAGTTAGTGCGAGGAAGCTGGCAGCTGTCAGCAGAAGTGTGCTGTTTAAACAAACCGCGGCCGTTCCATCCCTTCCCCTCCTGCGACGGATAGGCGGTCAGGAGTTATTGCCCTTGCCTTCAACTAAAGATTCCTCTGCGGACAAACGTGATCACAGCTAGGAAAAATATCACTACTTTGAACAAGTTTTCATTTAAGGTCACTGCTTGTCTGTCTATTTGTCTCTCTCCCTTCCATCAACACTCATTCTTCCTCCCACCTCTGTACCCAACTCTCTCTTGTCTCATCTGTGCATCTGTCTGTGTATCCTCTCACTGTTAAAGTTCTGGATGTATTATAACTTTTGTATTTATTAAAAAACAACAACAACACACTTTTGTATTTATGATGTTCTCACTTGCAATGTGAATCAAAATTATGTGCATATTATTTTTTCATGTTGAATATCACACACATTAGGTAGCTTTGTACTTTCTGGCTGTTCTCAAAAGCCATATTTTGAAATGTTTTTTCTCTTCTTTTTTTTTAAAATTAATGCAAGAATGAAATGGAATGAAGCTTCACGCTTATTTGTTAATCATTAATACTCATCAAAAGTCCTATCAGGAATAAGAATTATGTATATGACTTTTTTCATACAATTTGTTTGCTTTCTTTCAATTGTTCTCATTTGCAATTACTCATTATCATCTTTCCTTTCCTTTCTTTAACCAGGTAATGTGAAAAAAAAATTTTTTTAATCATTTGTCGACCATCAATAAACATTGTTTCCATTTCGTTCAGAAAAATCCCACACAATTTGTGAGAATATGAGAAACAGCAGCTGAGAGGACAGAAAGCTTTGCAACAGCTAGCAAATCTCAAATGTCAAGACAGTATGAAAGTGTCCTGATGAGGACAAAGATAAAGCGTGCTACCAAAGGTGTCCTCACCTTTATTTCCCAGGTCCCTGCTGAAGTGGCCGCCCCCTGAGGTGGCTCTTCCACTATTTCATAAGGCCCCTGCACACCAGATGAAAAACTGAATCCATCCGCGTGTGTCACTCCAGTGCAATGCTGCTCTATTATTGCACACTGTAGGCTCTATGAAATGGATACCACCTTATGTGGGTTTTTCTTTAAATTTCTCACACACACACACACCACGCACGCACGCACACACACACACACACACACACACACACACACACACACACACACACGCACACAAACACACATGCACACACACACACACATGTATGTTTACACACACACACACACACACCACACACACACACGCATATACATGTATGTTTACATGCATTCACACACACACACACACACACATACACTCACAAACATGCAAACACATACACACTGTATGTGTGTGTTCTTTATGCTGCCTTTTCTAAGAGAGGAAACTAAAACAACTAAAGGTGTGATTCTACACACTAAGGAGGCAGGAAAGCATGTCAAAGGAAACAAACAAATACACTCTTGAAAACTACTGACACAGAGTAATGGAGACAACTGACGCAGAATAACGCACCAAATAAATTCTGTACGTAAAATCGCTGACTTAAGTTCGTGAACAGTCGGCACCATATCCACATACTGAGGCCATGTTTAGCCTTGAACAATATTCCTACCAAATCAGTTTATTTCAAGATTACTAAAGGAACACTCTTCCACAAAGTTACCACCCTGACCTGGTCCCCAAGGTTTGCTCGGCTGGAAACAGCATCATGACTAGACAAAAATATGAGCTTTTACATTGAAAAAAAAAAAAAAAGGAAAAAGAATGCCATTATCGTTAAAATATCATTCCCAGATGACTGGCACAAATCTGGCCCACACTGAAGAAACAACTATGGACTGATGCGACATTCAACGTGTGTGCTCTTGTCTGGTGGTATAAATATGGAAATAACAGTAGTCCTAACTTGGTAGCACCCGGTTACAATCATCATTGAAGGTTCAGTTCCAAGCACTACTCTAAGAACACTAACAGCCACAGAATAGAGAAAACAGCACCACTGTGTGTGATAGAAGATTCATTCAAGATCAACCAGCCAACTAACAGACATTATGTTACATTTCATCCCACAGATGACTGGCGCAAATCTCAACCACAATGAAGAAACCACTAAGGACTGATGTGAAAAGAAAAAAAAATCATGATCCTTTCAGACAGTCCACCATCACACTCTAATGGGACTTAACTCCAATGTGAAATTACTGGATGCGAAATGGCTGATGCTCTTTCCTTGGCAAGCAGCAGAATGGGGTAGGTAAGCCACCCGGTAACATTGCAGAGGCTAAAACCATCATCCACCGCATGCATTGGTCCCAGTGGATTTGCTTTCTTTGTTCCCCAGCAAAAATTCCCACTTTCACCATTGGTGAGATTCCCTTTTGCAAATGCCACAATTTTTAATCCCACCATTAAGGTCCCCACTTTCCATTAACTGTGACAATTTCTACACACAACACCACTGTGCGCATATTTGGTTTTCTGGTCATCATATCGTCAGTACACGATTGGTCTGCTTCCCGTCCAAAAGATGGGACTGGATTTATTTGTGCATGCAGGATCTCTTTATGCATGCATTCATCCACAGGACCTTAGTTTAAGTATCATCCAAAGAACTGGGAGGGAATATGGCGTCTTCACTGTGAAAGAAAACCTCTTCCAACAGGCAGTCTAGAAAGTCTGATGCCTTATCACAATGCCAGCCTGGCTTGTCCCCAGTGGATGAGAACACCTGGTGCAGGCAGCATCCCTTGGATCAGTCCATCATCTCCAGCCACACCAGCAGACAGTCTTCAGACTGAGGACTGGCTAGTGATGACTTCTGAGCCACAACTGACACAAGTCCCCTGTACTGATAGATGTCCATAATGGCACAGGATCCTATACCCTACTACACATCCTTCAGAACTGTCCCACCAATGATAATCTACGGCATTCAACCTGGCCTGAAGGCATGGAGGTGCGGGTGCAGCTTTGGGACAGCAGTCACAATCTGAATGCCGCACTGCAGTTTGTCACAAGCAGACTGCAGATCTGATGCAACTACATCATACTGAGTGCAAAAGAAGAATTCTAAGCACTCATATCATCGTCTTACCAAGATAACTGGAATGAACTGGTTCCGTTACATTAATGTTAATGTCAAGAATTTGGGGGTACCTCTTCTTTTCTTTTCTTTTCTAACAAGGGAAAGAGGGATGGGGAGGGAGGGCAAGGGGTGACAGAGAGAGCAAGTGGGGAGAGTGTAATTCATCCATGAGTACATCATTTAATTCTTGCAAAATGTGCATACAACACACACACGCACACGCACACACACACACACACACACACAAAGCACACAAGTATGCTTACCGCCTCCAAAGTCTCCACTATTTCTAAATTAATATCCCTCCCTCATGATCTCCTACAAGCATGATGCACAATCACAGAGAGGAGGACAGACAAAACAAAACCAGTGTGAGCTGACGTTACAAGCGCTGAAAGGAAGGCAGTGGCCAAAGCACCGTACCAGATTGGGCTGTGGAGCCTCTGTGGACAGCTTAGCCACGTTGAGCTCCTGCCCGCACTGCACCAAGGCAATCAGCTTGAGGGCCACGTAAAACCCAGGTTTCTCCAGGTAGCCCCGCCCATGGGATCTGACAGGTCCCATACCTGCCACAACACCCACAGGCCTCTTAAGAATATATAGTATCTTAAGTTAAATTTCTCATCATCGAAAACATGCTGGAATCGATTGGTCCTGACTGAGATTAACTGAGTAACTGTTAAATGACTGACTGGTTCACTCAGTGATCTCTTTTCCACATTCAGACACCGAACAGAGACCGAGTAGATGAGTGAGTAAAGGAAAATACATACAACTTTTACAAGCATTATACTGCTGAACAATTAAATAGTGGGAGAAAACAAGTGCAGGTTAACAATTCTTCAGTCATTATAGTAACGACGTGGCAAAACTTTTACAAGCACTAAGCGCATAACATTACGAATGCATGCATATGTGAGAGAGAGAGAGAGAGAGAGAGAGAGAGAGAGAGAGAGAGAGAGAGAGAGAGAGAGAGAGAGACAGAGAGAGAGTGAGAGTGTGTGTAAGTGTGTGTGTGTGTGTTGTGTGTGTGTGTGTGTGTGTGTGTGTGGTGTGTGTGTGTGTGTCTGCGTGTGTGTGTGTGTGTTGTGTGTGTGTGTGGCGTGTCTGTGTGTGTGTGTGCAACGCGTGCATGTGTGAGTGTGAGTGCGAGTGTAAGTGTGTGGTGTGTGTGGTGTGTGTGTGTGTGTTGTGTGTGTATGAGTGTGTGTGAGCATGCATGCGTGCATGTGTGTTTGTGCACCTGTGTCCATGTGAAAACCTTCCCTTTATCAAAATTTCTTCAAAAGATGATCATGTCTGTCAGATTTCATGACAGGTACAAACAGAAGGAGTTCCGAATTCAAGATTTTATTATGTCTTCTTTGTTTGTTTCAATCTTAGTTTCTGAAAAAAAAAAATCATACTGTTGTGTACCCCCATCATCAACGCCAAAAAGAAACCCACCACTGGCTTAGTCCTCTGACCAATGCGCCCCCTCAGGTACACATCCATCAGCGGACACCAGACCGTTACGACGAGTGTCTGGCAGCCTTCAGTCTAAGGTCACCAGTTAGAAGGAACTTCACTGGTTTACAAACAGTTTTTGCAAATTTTTTTCAATATGTCTCTACAGAAGACAGAAAAACTGATTCAAACTGGCCTTTACAACAAATGAAACGTGTGCATGTAACTTACAAAAAATCTTATTCTGGTTATTCAGTTATGCATGATCTAATGCATGTTAATGTCTTGACCAATGCAGCCTAGGTTCCTAGGTCAGTCTATAAATGAAGATTTAGGAAGCTTCAAGGGTTTTGTTGTTGTTGTTTTTTTAATCTGAGGAACTAAACACACAATTCCCTGAATAAAATAGGGTTCTTTTCACTTCACTTTTTGACAAAATCAACCTCAGCAGCCCTGGCCTCTGAGTGTGTGTGTGATTGAGTGAGTGAGTGAGTGTGAGTGTGAGTGAGTGTGTGTGTGTGTGTGTGTGTGTGTTTGTATGCAAATCTATGTGTGTCTAATGTGTCTGTGTGAGCAAGTGAGTGTGTGGTGTGGTCTGTGTGTGCGAGTCTGTGCGTGCATGCGTGCGTGGCATGGGTGGGGTGGCATGGCGTGTGGTGGCATGGCGGGCGTGGTGTGGCATGGCATGGCATGAGTGCGTGCATGCACATTTTCTAGCAGTTATGAAGTGTAACCCCCCCTAAACATTGTTGTGACCCCCCCTGAAATGGTCATCACGAGTGAACCTGAGCATCTTTTACAACACAGATTCCTCAAGGCTCTGACCTGAGATAGAAACAGTCTGGTTCAGTCCAGATTTCTTCATGAAGGTAGCAGCATCAAGGGCAACCCACACTGCCGGTCCCCTTGGGGTCCACCTGCACACACCACAGTGACAATGCCCTACAGTTACACACTACAATGTCCTTACAGTTACACACTACAGTTTATTCACTGTTGTTATGCCACTTTCAGTTTTACTATCCCACATGTAGAAAAGCACAGTACAGCATGACCTTGTTTTCAATCCAGTGTGTCTGTCTGTTTATATGTTGTGTGTCCATTCTGTGATTGCATATTGCAGAATGAATCTGAATGGAGATGTCTTGACGTTAAACTTCATCACTATGAATGCTTTCACTGCTTATTATTCTCCGTTCTAACAAAGAGACAGGAAGAGTTTCTTGAACATTTCAAGACTTCTGACCATGAAGGGCAATTCAACCTTTTCTCCAAAAAATATTCCAGCCATGGCTTTCCCCATAATTTCCAAGATTTTCACCAGATGCTGAGAACTCTGTTTCACTTTTGGTCAGATTCTCATCTGATTCTGAACTATCAGCTCAGTCAGTTCTGGTTTTGACCCATCATGGTATAGAAATCTTACAATATTTCTGAAACTACTGAAACAAGTTAAAACCATTACAGTATTCACCTCTACTGCTAGCAGCAGGTCGTTTGAAACCTTTTCAGACTTGCATAAAGCATGCACAAAACAACAGCAGTCAGAAACACGAGTAACGCAGCAAATCTCTGGTGGTTACGTATTTGCTTCAGTGAGTTTGGTTTTGCCTTGACAAGTAGTTATTTATGTAACGTGACAGCAATCATTACCTGTCTGTAGTAGGCTTCGTACACAGGTCCATGGCTCCCACAAATCTGGAGAGAAAAAAAAAAAATCATTACAATATTGTGACAAAAATGTACCTGATATCAAAAAGCTCTTTTCCAGTTTATAACTTTGTGTGTGTGTGTGTGTGTGTGTGTGTGTGTGTGTGTGTGTGTGTGTGTGCGCGCGCACATATATGTGCATGCTTGTGTATGAATGCATGACTGTGCCCTTGCCTAAACCAGTAAATAATGGAATAAAGGGATAAATCAATACAGCCTCATATCCAGAAATAATCAGGCTTCACAGTCACGGAAAATAACAAAGGAAAGAGATCAATGCATATGTGCACACCCATTAATAAATATCTGCAATATGTGGGTCCATGTCTGGTTACAAGTATACATGTACACAAAAACACAGAGACAATGTGGTTGAGGTCCAATGCAGCAGATGACAGAAATACTCAAGTAACTCAGATCCTTTCAGGGGAAAGCTTTCGTTAAGATTAATGTGCTAGCAACAAACTCCATGCATAAAATTTGCTACCTAAAGAATCCAACCCACCTGCCCTATTTTACAAGAAACACAATCAGGTGTGTGTGTGCGAGGGGGGGAGGGAGGGAGAGGGGGAAGGGAGAGGTGTGGTGTGGTGTGGTGTGTGTGTGTGTGTGTGTGTTGTGTGTGTGTGTGTGTGCTTGCCTTTGTATTTTTTGATTTCATGGATGCAAGAAACTGTACATGTACTACCTCAGTAACCTATGCAATTAATTACTAAGTATAGCCAATGCATGAAAAGCAACACCCAAATGTGTTTCTAAATAACCAGTAATAATCACTGTGTAAAAAAAGGTGCGCCTCTGATGCACAAAATTCACATCTGACATTCTATAGTTCAGGCCAATGTGTCATGAATATGTACCAAAATTTATCCTCACAAAATGAGGTTCCCCTATCTGCACTACAAATTCAAGCAGCATGTAATGCAAAAGCACTTTTGTCCTGTCCACCATGATCTGAGTCTATGAAAACTAAACTTTTCTAAAGGTCTTTTTAATTTCCTGGATCAATGATCAACTTCTGTCTGATAACTCTTCTCTTGTGGAAACCAATTAAAATCTTCAAAATAGTACCTGGTAAATGTGATCACAAGATCACATGATTTGGCTAAAACTAAAAGTGATAAGCATTGCTAAGCTTATGAAATTCAGCATTTCATGATCTATATCAACAGCTAAACTGTACATGTGGCTTACAGGTGATAACCTAGAGACTGGAACAAAAATCTAGCAATCTTTTGAACACAATGGGCTTGGACAACTCAAATGGTTGCATTACACGGTTAGATGAATGCATTGCTTGCCCATGGTACAAAACAGTCAGTCTAAAAGGTTTTGTCAAAGGTTCAAAAAATGTTCAATGTTTGCATCTGGTTTGTTACCAAGCTTTCAATGACAACTGTTTGGCAACTGGATTATCGTATAGCAATAGATTATTTCAACCAAGCTGGAAATGGCTCCTTTGGTGAAAATTTTGATATACATAGCTTTGATGAAGACTGAAGAGGACATCCTAGATAGTAGATTATTCAGTACTAGATACAACATAGCTTTGGTGAAGACTGAAGAGGACATCCTAGATTATTCAGTACTAGATACAAGTTTCACTGTTAGATTTCTACAGTGTGTGTGCTCACATTTATTCACTTTAGTTGATATCAAATAAAGTGCAGTGGGACATGAGTCTGCGTTCAGTGAATAAAGAATATTTAGCATAATCTGGAGAATTTCATCAAATGTGAAAGTCATTTGCTTCTCTTGTCCATTTCCACCTTTTTTCCTGTGTATGTTTGAGCCACCAGAATGTGTGTGTGTGTGTGTGTGTGTGTGTGTGTGTGTGTGTGTGTGTGTGTGTGTGTGTGTGTGTGTGTGTGTGTGTATTTTCAGTATATTTTCCACAAATTGAAAAAAAAGTCAATCTATTAATATTCTGGTAATCTAAAAATTTGGAAGCCAGATTTGCTCGCCGAGTCTGACCTCCTCATTGCTAGGAAATAATTATAACTATAATCCATCATGGCTTCACTCCCTGTAGTTCTTTCCCTTGATTTTCAATCAACAATGATCAAAAGTTTTTTGTAGAAATTGTCATATCTAAAGCCATACATATCTTTTGACATTCATAGAATAGTTTACTAAAACAAGCCTATACTATAATTATATTCATGTATTAATAATACAAACGCACTTACCAAGAAAAAATATTATTTGATTTTGAGAAAATATAATATTTTTTCAATACAGTTATTGTTAAAAAAAAAAAGTGAAAAACTAAAAAAAAAAAACCACCTGTTGAGAGTTAATTTACATTCATATATAGAAGTAACTCAATCAAAACTATATGCATGACAAAATTCTTGAAATCAGGCAATTTCCATGTTTTATTGGTCAGTATTTTCTTTTTCCGGAACACCTTTCTTTATAGATTATTGCTCAGGATTTTCTTTTTCCTGAACACCCTTTTAATTAGATTATTTTTCTGTGTGCTCATCGATGGTAGCAGCTGCATAAATTTGCTTCCTCCAATTTGCAAAATAGATCAACGCTATCCCACAGTACTAAAAGCATCTGGTAGAGCAGAACTTAGAATGTGTCCCTGAAACTTTTTTTTCAACTAGCTTAAATACATTTTCAAAAATGCAGCCTTCTTGTCCTTATTCACCAGTAAAAGGTTCTGCTGAGGAAACAAACATGTGACACAACATTACCCAAACTGGAACAGCACTATGGTACAAGAACACCAATATCTGGCCTGCAGTGGCAGTAACACAAACAGAACATTATCTCATATAGACCAACTGACATGAACAAAAGAAATGTTTTCTAAACTATTACACACACACACACACACACACACACACACACACACTATATTATTGTGTTTAGAATGTGAGCATAGAAACAACTGCCCCAAAAAGGTTAAAGACGACTGCTACAAAACACTGGTTAGACCAGTACTGGAATATGGTTACTCAGTCTGGGATCCTTACCATCTAAAGGACATTGATAACCTCGAAAAGATTCAGAAGAGAGCAGCACGGTTCGTAACAGGGAACCATATCAGAGTGAAGGGGAATACTAGGAAGAACATGCGGAAATTAGAATGGAAACCCTTAGAAGAGAGAAGAGCTTTTATTAAACTTAATATCTTCTTCAAAGGCAGAGCTAAACTAATTGATATCCCAATGGAACAACTAGTACTGAATAAAAGTAGCACCAGGAGTGGTGGTCAATGTTATGCCATACCTGCATCAAATACCGACAGCCACTTACATTCATGTTATCCTAGTTCTGTAAGGCTGTGGAACTCACTGCCGGGTGCCATGAAGATTGCTACAAATGCAGTCTCATTTAAAAAGCAAATTGATACGACAGTTTTGAGATCTGCATATTGACGATTTTCTATTTCAACTTCCCCAGATATTTTATGGTTACCTGGGCCTGAATCTGGCCATTGCTTTTAACTTTTTGAATATCATGTGCGACCCCCTGTTGCCAAATTTTGCTCCAGGGGCCAACAGGCTGAGTTGCACTTTATTTTATTTTACTTTTTAACATGCGTGCTGGTGGCCTACTCGTTTTTGAGTGAACCAGTCTCTGAGGAAGAAGGAGAAGAAGAGATCCCAATCTGAGATGGGTTGGGTGGGAGGAGGAATGAATCGAATGGGTGTCTATAATTGTGAATCAATACTCGGAACTCAGACGGTGAATGTCAACTTAAAACAATCTTACAGACATTGATGATTTATGTTACTACGTTTCAAATAGTCCGTGATACGAACACACGCTACTAAAGTATTGATTGGCATGTATCGGCAATCCACCCACCCAAAAGAAAACTGGGATGACAGCGCAGACGGCAGTCTGCACCGCTAGTGATCCTGTTCATTGGCTTACAGACCAACTGGGTAACTTCCCGGATTCTATCAAATACTGTATAGTACTGTGTGGAAAAAAATAACTGGACTTACATGCAAGTATCTAGATTCTGTCAACACCTGACTGTTACAATCCATCTTTCAAACGTTACTGGCGAAGTTCATGAACAGATCCCTGCAATGCCAACGGTCTACTCCAGCCAGTTCTATTACATGACTTGCTGTAAAAATAAACTCGGTCAAGAACATTTGAAATAATCAACTGCTCGCGACATATCAAAACCGTCCTACACTTTTTCCAGCCACACGAGCGATTTCAGGTCTCAGATGGGATCTCTTGAATCAACAACATTGCACTTACTTGGTTCAGCGGTGGAAACGCCGCCATCTTTGCAATTGTAATGACAACACCGCACAGAAAATGTGCTGAATTTTGATTGGGTAAATATAGTGTCAAAAGGGGCGGGGCACACACCTACTCTTGACGCAGAATCTATATAGCTTTCCCTGTAACGTACCTATGTTATTACACATTGTGATTAATATCAGATGCTATTTTTCTATTATGATTTGAAAAACGCATATTTCTTCCCCATCTTCTCCCTCCTTCCTACCTGAACTGTATATTTGAGTTTAATTTCAGGTGTGCATTCACAGATCGAAGTCCGCCGACTGCACACCCACATCCGCGCGCGCGCGACTACACACACACACACACACACACACACACACACACACTGACTGAAACTAATTAGTTGTCAGACTAAGACATAATTGTACTGACATTTAAGAAAACATTACGAAAAGAATGTTAACTTTTTTTTTAAGAAAAGGAGCATAAATCACACACACACACACACACACACACACACACACACACACACACACACAATACACACACACACGAACGCTCGACACTACACACACATATATACGCGCACGCGCACATGTACACGTTCATGCACTCAGGCGCACACCATTTCCCGCCCCACTCAACCCCATTTTTCTACCTTCTCAGTCCTCACCCACACTTTCTACCCCACCATCCATATTTTCACCGTTTCTCACCCCTCGCGCCCGCGCGCGCACACACACACACACACACACACACACACACACACACACACACACACACACACACACACGCACGCACGCACGCACGCACGCACGTATGCACGCACGCACACATGCTCGCATGCACGCACGCACACACACACTCTCTTTCACACACACACACACGCACGCACGTACGCACGCACGCACGCACGCACGCACGCACGCACGCACGCACGCGCGCTCACACACACACACACACACACACACACACACACACACACACACACACACACACACACACAAGCAAGCGCGCGTGCGCACTCTATTAATATTATATATTGAAATGAAAGGGCGCGTTTTCATGAGCAATAATTGATTTTTTTTTAAGTAGACATGTACATGAACATATGCGGGAGAGGCGAGATAGCAGTGATGTGAATACTAGAGAGAGAGAGAGTGTGTGTGTGTGTGTGTGTGTGTGTGTGTGTGTGTGTGTGTGTGTGTGTGTGTGTGTGGGAGGGGAGGGGAGGGTGGGAGGGGGGAGGGGGGAGACGGAACTGAGGAAGGAATACTCAATCTGAATGTGAGGCAGTACTCACTATCGCGGGCTCAGAACATGAGGTCATGCAGGTTGGAGTCTTACCAGAAGTATTCTTGCCCCAAGTCGGTCCCACCCAAACTGATTGCCTGGATGTGTGACAGGCTGTTCAAATGGAAGGTCACAAGTGAAACGATGCATGCTGTCCAGTTCTGCCCCACTTCCTGGGTATGTCCTTGATAGTTGCTTAAAAATCTCCGGCCTTGCTAACACGTCCGCAGACGTTGACATGAATCTAAATGACTTGGTGGATGTGGGAATCTAGTAAGTAAAGTGCTTTCTTAGTGCCTGTTTGTGGGTGTGTGTCTGTCCGAATGTGTCCCGTCTGTCTTTGCAGTCTGCACGTTTTTCTTCTTCTTCCTCTTCTTCCTCTTCTTCTTCAGGATTTAGACAACAGCATTCTTGTGAAACTGCATTGTGTAGAATCATTGACTCATGGTTACAAATTATCAACGATAGTAAAGCAGTCGGTATAGTTTTCATTGATCTTAAATAAATGTTAGCGAACCGCCCAGAGAACGTGGACAAACGAGTCACAAGACAAAACACAACGCGTTTTCGACTTCTTAGGTCTTCGTCAGTGATATATAAACGAATAAAACAACGAAAATTCACTTAGCTTTGATCGCTTCAGATCGCTTAGGGTTCAGCGCAAGAAGAAGGCGTTGAATGAGAACGAGGCTGTTGGAAGGGAAATAGTGAGTGAGTCAAAGTCGTAATGATGATAATAATATTACTGATAGGAATACTAATAATGGTCAAAATATTGGGGGGGGGGGGGGGGGAGACAGGATCAATCTTGGTGTCAATAAGTATGGTATGGGAGAAAGGAGAGTGGTTAGAGGATTCTTAAGCAGCAGGGTTGCCGTGGCAACAGTCCCAGAGGCGAAGGCGATTGTGATGTCAATGCTAGTGGTAGTATCAATACTAGCAATAGTATTACTGAATGATACTGCTAACAACGATAGTGAAGGTTAAGGTAACGAAAGCATGATACAGAAACATATTTAGAAAATATTTAGGAATCTCATCTCATTGCCAAACTGGGCACCGTCCACCCTCATGGCATCAACGTCCAAAAGTAGTATTGCCATTCCATCTCTGCACCTCCAGCCTGAAATATCCTCCACCTACGCACACCCTACCTCTGTTTACCTCAGACATAGGTTGCAGCTAGCATCCTCTTCCCTTTTCCTACTCTCTGAGTCTCTCCATTTGCTACATCAATCGACTTACCCCCCCCCCCCCCCCACCTGCCCTAGTAATGATGTGTGTAGGGATGTTGGTGGTATGGCGGTTGCTGGGGTGGAGGTGGGGTAACCAATGAATAAGGCTGATATTACACATGGAACACACACACACACACACACACACACACACACACACACACACACACACACACACACACACACTCACACTCACACACACACACATACACACACACATAATGAATAGAATGCTAGCTCCTTTATCGTTGTCGTGAAGGGGAGAGGGGGGGGGGGGGGGGGGGAAGAGAGAGAGAGAGAGAGATTTGTGTATAGGTGTGAATATGTTGCCCCTCCCCCAGTTAGTACGTAAACCCATCCCCTTCTTCCCTCCACCCTCATAGCATCAACACCTTAAAGTAACATGTACCAAACCACCACTTCAATCTCAGCCCACAATATCCTCCCACAACACACACACATACTACCTTATCTCCCACTATTCACCTCACACATAACTTATAGCTATCTTATTTATGCATTTATTATCATTATTATTATTTTTTTTTATTTTTTTTTTAATGTTTCCTTTATTTATTTATTTGATTATTATAAAAATGTATTTTCTAAATATGTTTCTGTATCATGCTTTCGTTACCTTAACCTTCACTATCGTTGTTAGCAGTATCATTCAGTAATACTATTGCTAGTATTGATACTAGACTACCACTAGCATTGACATCACAATCGCCTTCGCCTCTGGGACTGTTGCCACGGCAACCCTGCTGCTTAAGAATCCTCTAACCCACTCTCCTTTCTCCCATACCCATACTTATTGACACCAAGATTGATCCTGTCTTCCCCCCCCCCCCCCCCCCCCCCCCCCCCCCAATATTTTGACCATTATTAGTATTCCTATCAGTAATATTATTATCATCATTACGACTTTGACTCACTCACTATTTCCCTTCCAACAGCCTCGTTCTCATTCAACGCCTTCTTCCTTGCGCTGAACCCTAAGCGATCTGAAGCGATCAAAGCTAAGTGAATTTTCGTTGTTTTATTCGTTTATATATCACCTGACGAAGACCTAAGAGGTCGAAACGCGTTGTGTTTTGTCTTGTGACTCGTTTGTCCACGTTCTCTGGGCGGTTCGCTAACATTTATTTAAGATTTGTTTAGATTTCCGCCTGCAGTCGTCTGGCTTTGCAACTAGATCTATTTCATTGATCTGTTAAAAGCTTTTGATCTAATTAATAATCACGTACTGTTATAAAAGCTTAGGCTTTACGGAATTAATGAAAGTTGAGCATTGCTCTTCAAATCATATTTACAAAATTGTATTCGGGATGTCTGTTCACGTGGTTTGGTTTCGTCTGTAAGACTGATTCCAGAGGGGTACCATAGGGGACGATACCGCGTCCACTTCTTTTTTCTTTCTTTTTTTCCCCTGTTAATGGCCTATCTTTATCCATTCAACACACAGTATGTGTTTTATTTGCTAATGATACATGGGCCCCACGAACCACTTCTGGCAACCGTCAAACGACGGAAGATGGCATGGTTTGGCCACGTCATTCGTCACAACATCCTCTCCGAAACCATCCTTCAAGGTACCGTTGAAGGAGGGCGCAGACGAGGACGGCAGAGAAAGAGCTAGCCTAGTCAGACAATATAAAGAACTGGACCAAAATGACCATGCCAGATCTCCTCACCACAGCCACCAACAGAAGAGCCTGGAGAGAAACGGCGGCTGCCTCATCACGTTCCTCCCAACGACCCCAGCGGTCACGGGAAGGACTGACATTAATACACTACATTTGTCACAATATTGACGAAATGAATCATTATTTAAATGTCAGTATGAAATCTGTTGAATACTGGTGTGGTGATAGGCCTAATAGAGAACTTTAGCGGCGACTTTCGTTCAATCAGGGACCGTACAGCAAAGTACGGTCCCTGGTTCAATCGGCGTCGTCGTCGCGTGACGTCAAACACGGCTTCCGCCCTAGGCCTACAGCCCCGCCGTTCTGTGTTGGCGTGTTAGCAGCGTCCGGAGTCGGTCTGCTGTACTTTGGAAGAGTGGCGTCACAAAATCACAAACACTACCAACAGCAAAACACTAAAATACCACACACACACACACACAAAATAAACAAGAACACAAGAATAACTTCTCTTGCCACTTAGTCCTATAGATACTAGATGGGCTAATGGAAAAGAAAACCTAGTAAATCACACACACACACACGAGTTTTGATCCAGCTGCTGATTGCCATGTAAACAGGGGCCTGACAGTTGTCATCTAGATCTACAAATGTGCTCGTATGCACTGACACATTTCACGAGACTACAAATAATTCCACATGGAGTATCATGTTGTTGTTCTACTGGAGTAAACAAAAATTTACAGATTCGAAACAACCAAGGTTTAGGAGGCTTCACAGGCCTCCTTGGGTTTTCTATGACAAATAAATGACTGACTCTGAGTCTAAGCCAAACGTTCCGCCAATTTTGTTGTCGAATCGATTCAGCTTACATTTTACTTTGTAGTGATTCTTTTGGGCTTTTAGCACCGTGACATACCGTGTAATACAACAGGAAATGTGTATACTAATGTTTTTGTTAACAAATTGGAAGTGCTTACCGATTATAAAGCAGACAATTGGGCTCGTAAAGACGTGAAGTAGAGTTTTCAGTTTTCGCAGAGCTAAGCTGAAAAAGCGGATCAGCTCATTACTCCCCCGTATCGTTACTGCCCCGGCTCTTTACTCCCCCGGCGAGTAATGAGATGGTCCCGGGTTAGGGATAGGGTTAGGGTTAGGGTTAGGGATAGGGTTAGGGTTAGGGTTAGGGATAGGGTTAGGGTTAGGGATAGGGTTAGGGATAGGGTTAGGGTTAGGGATAGGGTTAGGGTTATGGATAGGGTTAGGGTTAGGGTTAGGGTTAGGGATAGGGTTAGGGATATGGTTAGGGTTAGGGTTAGCCGCGCAATAGCGGCCCGCGCAATAGCGGGGAGTAACGAGCCGGGGGAGTAACGAGCCGGGGAGTAATGAGATGGTCCCCTGAAAAAGGACCTTGATAGAGGCATAGTAGCAGACCTGTAGGTAGACGAAAAGAAAACGAAAGCGATTTGCAACAAGGATGCAGTCGAAGATGATAAAATAATAGAAATGATTCGTGACTGCCGATCTTCTGTGTCTACATTACAAACTATCTTGAAGATGCCTGGAAGATTTAACAAAAGAAAAATAACAAAAGATCAAACAAACAACGACAACAACAACAACAACACCAAAAGAACAAAAATCTTCGAAATTTTGGTCATAGACCACCACCAACAACAACAACAACAGCAACAACAACAGAACAAAAATCATCGAGATTCCGGTCATAGACCGTCTTCAGGACTAATGACATAAAATTAAAGACAAACAAATAGGTATAGGCAATGATGTATTATACGCAAACGGGCGAATACCTGTTTTGTATATCTTGTTTTTTCCTAAGCAACACCAAGAGACTGAGATATTGTTGGAGAGACTTCGGTTTTCAGACGAAAAGAAAAAGAAAACGATGCGTAATTAGGATGCAGTCGAAGGTTGTAGAACAATGCAAATGATTTTTGACTGCTGATCTTCTGTGTCAACGATACAAACTATTTTTTTAGGATGCCTAGAACATTTATCAACAACAACAAAAGAAAGGAACCAGAAAAAAAAAATCTTCGACTTTTGGTCATAGACTGTATTCAGGACTGATGACGACAAATGAAAGACAAATAAATACGGATAGGCAATGACGTACAAAAGCATATACAGATACGTGTTTTGTATACCTTGTTTTGTCCAAAACACATTGAAGATAGGCAACGCCAAGAGACAGAGGTATCTTTGGTAGAAACTTCAGTTTTCGTAGAGCTGAGATCAGAGAGGGCGTTAATTAATAGAGACTGTAGGTAGACGAAAAGAAAATGAAAATGATGGGCAACAAGGATGGAGTCGAAAATGGTACAGTAATACTTATGATTTTTCACTGCTGACCTTCTGTGTCAACAACATAAGCCATTTTGGGGATGCTCAGAAGTTTTAATGACAGGGGAAAAAAATCTTCGGCGTTTAGGTCATAGACCATCTTCAGGATTGATGATGTCAAATGAAAGACAAATGAATACGTAAAGATACAGTCGAAGGTGATAGAATCATACAAATGATTTTTGAGTGCCGTTCTTCTGTATGAAGAAAAGAAACTATCCTGGAAGATGCTTTGAAGATTTAACCCCAAAAAATGAAATATAATAATAATATTAATAATAGTAGAAAAAATAAATAAATAAAGCAGAAAACTCTTCGACGTTTCGCTCATAGACCATCTTTAGGACTGTTGCCATCAAATGAAAGACAAATGAATACGTAACATCAATGAAGCATAAAAATATATACGTAAACGGGCGAATACCGTGTTTAGTATATCTTGTTCATCCAAAACAAATCTAAGACAGGCAACGCCAAGAGACTGGGGTATTGTTAGTGGAGACTTCAGCTTTCGCTGAGCTGAGCTATATAAAGGACATTGATAAAGAAAATAGTAGACCTGTAGGTAGACGAAAACAAAACAAAAACGATGGGTAACAAGGTTGTAGCTGAAGGTGATAGAATAATACAAGTGAGTTTTGACTGCTGATCTTCTGTTTCTGTCAAAGACCGTCTTCAGGACAGATGACATCAAATGAAAGACAACTAAATACTTATGGGTAATGACGTATTAAAACATGTACGTAAATGGACAAATGGGTGTTTTGCATATCTTGTTTTATCCAGAACAGATTGAAGATAGGCAACGCCAAGAGGCTGAAGTATTGTTGGTAGGGACTTCAGTTTTTTCGTAGAGGTGTGGCAGAAATGGTTAATACAGGCACAGCAGTAGACCTGTAGGTAGACGAAAATGAAGCGAAAAGAATTGGCAACGAGGATGCAGTCGAAGGTGGTAGAATAATACAAATGACTTTTCACTGCTGATCTCCTTGTCAATAATAAAAACTGTCCTGGAAGATGCTTAGAAGATTTAACACACTTACAACAAAAACAAAACAAAACGGAAAAAAAAACACACAGAAATCTTCGACTTTTCGTTCATAGACCATCTTCAGGACTTTTGGCATCAAATGAAAGACAAACGTAACACCAATGACACATAAAAACATGTACGTAAACGGACGAATACCGTGTTTTGTGTATCTTGTTTTATATGTTTGTTTGGGGGGGGGGGGGGGGGGGGGGGGGATAAAAATGAAGAAAATGAAAAAGAAAGAAAGAAAGAAAAAAGGAAAAGAAAAAAGGAATCTGGATAAGAAGCGGGAGAGCCTGTAGAAAATGGACGCCCTTTGACGGCCGTCTTCCTCAGCACCTTGATCTCCCCCCCCCCCCCCCCCCCCCCCCCCCCAAAAAAAAAAAAAAAAAATGTTCGGATATACTTGAGACAGGAGGGTCAAGCAAACTGCTTCAAGTAGGGCCTACGAACGATCTGCTCGAATAATCCAAGTGAAAACAGTCATGTTGGGGGGGACATCTGTTAAGTCTTACCGGTTGCAATATCTTAACGTGGGGATGAATATGTCGAGAACCACAGAACAGTTAGCGACTTTTGGTTCACTTACGTCAACCAACTGTTTTTGTTTTGAAACAAAACGAATTTTTCTCCCTTTAGGGGCTTGTAACGATAGGTGAGCCGCAAACACCCCACAAAAAGTAAGAAAGGAACAAGAACTGCAGTGCTACCTGTCAGAGCAGTCTCCATCGTACGGCAGCAGATGCGCAGCTTCCTCTTTCCGAGCTGAAAACATGCTCACGTGCCGCGGAAGACTGACAAAGCTGAGAAGATGACCTCTTTAGCACAAAACCACGAGGTGGTCAAAGCAACGCAGTGGCGATGTGAAAGGATTTTTTTTTTTTTAATCCTGATACATGGGGCTCTTTCTCTTTTGCTTGACACCTTAGATAAATGTGCATGTGAATCCCTGCGTGCGTTAGAGGGCACATCTGCGTGTCTTTGTACACTGAGAGGGAAAAGTGAAACGTCAGTTTTGCATCCATGCAAGTGACGTAGTTTATGTACCATTTGATAAAAAAATGTGGCTTATCTAATCTGTCTGATTAAAAAAAAAAAACAATACATGTAATGACAAAACGTGGTTAGGTTTATTCTCGATTTATGGGAAAGGCAGTTATTTCTTCATTCAGTTCATGCTTGCTTACGCATTCGCCAGATTCTGGCTATGACGTTGTATAAATAGCCCTTTATCGTCATCAGTATCATGACAAATGTGTCCATTTTAAAACTGTCACACTGTATCACTTTCTCCTATCAAGATCAAGATCAAATCCATCACATCGTCTAATGAGTTCATCAATCAGCAGACAAATCTCTTTGCAGTGAAAGAGTCTAGCACAAAGAAAATTCCCAAAGGCACAATTTAGAAAAAGCGTGTTCTATTTTAAGATAAGAAATCCTTCCAACTAAAATCTTAAAACCACGGGTGTTGTCCAAAATTTGGCTGGATATAATTATGTTGGTATTTACGCGCTGCAACCCATACGTGAGTACCGCTAGTGTACCTCTCTTCGGCGAGAGGTGCAGAATGTATAGGGCCTACATGTCACACACTTTAGCGGTGTATGTCATTAGAACTAGCAATGATTCATTTTGATATACAGTTGGCCACAAATTTAGAGCGAAGATGAATTTGAATGGACAGTTTTAACAAAAAATTGATTGGAATTAAGCTGGTGGAAGCCTAGATTTTGTGGAGCAACAGCTACAGCAGAACTGACACGAATTTTATGGAGGTGGTGATAGAGGTGTTTCAGTGTGTCCTACAGAATTAACTAGTTTAAGAAAAAAAAAAAGGGGGAAAAAAAGTCTCTGGAGATCAAAACGGACAAAGCTTATTTGATGGGGTGGAAAAATACTTGATCAGTCGCGGGCTTCCAAAGTTTGTAACCAAGCTGCATTGATTTATATTTAGATTGCAGATTGACATATTCATTTTTGAAAACGTAGAGAGAAGAAAAAAAAAGGAGAGGAGATTGTAATTTTGACTTGTCATTTCCGGCAGAAATTCGATAAATGATGGCATTTGTTTTGGATGGTTAGACTACAGTGTGTTGTATTGTAAGTTAAAGAGAAAGCCAGATTGACTCGGTCAAGTCAACGTTCTCCTGCATTAAAGATCGGGAACGGTGGCTTGCGCCCCCTCCCCTCCCCCACTCCTAAGTTCTCCGAAACAAGTCTGTTCAGTACACCGCACGATAAACAATTAGGACATCATCATAATCGTCTCACGATTTTAGGTCAAAGGGAAGAGTCTTCGTTTTTTCCCTGAGATCCAAACGAAGGCGCTGGAACGATTAAATGTCCATCTCTGCTGTTTGTCTATACATTCTGTGCATCTGTTTGTGTGCCTGTGTCTCTACGGAGCCCCATCATTGTGTGATGACGATGAATGTTATAATGGCGGATGTTGTTTGGGAGTTGCTGACTTGGATCGTGTGCGAGTGTAACTGTGCGTAGAGCCAGAGTGAACGGCGCGAGAGTAATGGTACACAATGAGCATGGAAGAGGAGGCAGAAAACGAACAAATAAAAACATAACAGCCAGGCACACGTAATTAGATGAGAGAGAGAGATACATACATACATGTGTGTGTGTGTGTGCGTGTGTGTGTGTGTGTGTGTGTGTGCGCGCGCGCGAGCGCGTGCGCACTCGTGTGTGTGTGTGTGTGTGTGCGAGCGCGCGCGCACGTGTGTGTGAGCGTGTGTGTGTGTGCGCGCGTGTGCGTACGCGGGCGCGTGCGGGCGCGTGCGTGCGTGCGTGCTGATAAACGGTGATGACAATGATTTCAGAGTGACTTCACACGACTGATGATATTAGCAAACGTTTTAATTCAATACTTGGTATCCATGAGAAGCGGGCCTTTTCTTGTTGTGCATACATGACAAGTGGGCATTCCTCAAATGAGGTACACGTTGTGAAATATGGTTAAACACCATGGAATGGGACACACACACACACACACACACACACACACACACACACACACACACACACACACACACACACACACACACGGTAAAAATGACAGTGCACGATTACGCATAAATGAACGCGCAGACAACGAAATTTGTTTATTCGTTCATTCATCAGGTATGATTTTCTGGATAAGTGGAAGAATACAATCAAAATACGTCACATGCTCAACTGAATAATTTGAAAAACAAACTGTAACCGTCCATACTTTTCTTTATTGTCATTCATACCACCGTTCGCCCGTCCTTCCATTATTGTGGTTCATTCATTCTTTCTCGTCCTTTTTTTTTTGCATTTGTTCTTTCCTCCGTATTTCTGTCTTTCGTTCATTCTGTCTTGTCTTCTTTCTTCGGTCATCATCCATTAATCGTTTTTTCAATCTTCGTTTTTATTTTTGTTTCCTTCTTTCTTCTTTTCTTCCTTCAGTTCCCTTCCTTCCTTCCTTCCTTCCTTCCTTCCTTCCTTCCTTCCTTCCTTCATTCATGTTCTCATCTATTCATTCAAGTAAATATTTTCTAACCAGGTGGCAAGACTAAACCAATACACACGGGTAAATACGGAGGTCTACAGTGAAGTATATCTCACATATCAGATTCTGAGCTCTGTTGTTTCGGTCGCCGGACTGGCACTACTCGTGAATGATGTATGACCAACATAAATGTCGTCTCTTCATTCCAGGCTTCTGTATTTCATTGGGGGTAGGGGGGGGGGGGGTCTTCATTACGCCACACTCTCGCGGTAGATAATATTTGTCTTCATTCCTCGGCTAGAATTGTAAGATTCCCAACTGGTGAGATTTTTTTTTTTCAAGTGTGACCGTTTTTAATCCCACCATTAAATGTATCCACATTCTAACCTTGGAAGTGACATCTAAACATGGCATCAGAGTGCACGTGGGAACAAATTATTTGTTTTCTTCGTTTTTGTCACGCACCCATCTGGCATACAATAGACTATATATTACCCTTCTACGTGGGGCGGAATGGGATTTTACGATACATTTATTTATTCATTTATCTATCTATTCACTTAGTTCTCTAGTTATCTATTGTATTCATTCATTTATTTTCCCCGAAGATGGAGTATGGCTGCCTTAATGGCGGGATAGAAAAGGGTCATACACACAAAACTCCACTGCCTGGCTATACAGGGAGTGTCCGCAGGAGTATCAGCCTGCGTACGCAGAAAGAAAGAAAAAAAAATTCATTTATTTATTGTTTTGCTTATTTATTCAAAATGCATTTGTGTGAAAACGAGGCTTCAGCTTAAAGCTTCATTAAAGGATTTACAGAGGTCTAAAGAAAATTCTCCTGCAACCTGGCTATCTCCAGCATGGACTAAACCACAGACTCTTGAACCACAGACTCTTGGATTAAGAGAACAACACTTCATCCGATAGGCCAGCCAGCCCCTGGCAGTACTGAAAGCTGTGATCCATATCCGGTAAAAGGACATGCACTTTGTCATATACGGTGGCTTCTAAAAGTACGCGGAGAATGATTAGGGGTGAGTGACCTCCCTCTTTAATTTTTGTCCCCTTAATTAATTTTGAGTTGTCCGACATCAACGTCTTCTCTGTGTCTCTCTCCTTTATGTATCGACAGCAAGTCTATGTTCTTCCTCCAATACCTTTCAAATAAGATTTTTTTTTTTAAATGATTGCAGCAGGATTTGGCGAACAAGCCCCAATTTTTTTCTCTCTCCAAAGATCGATAATCAACCAACAAACTTCCGAAGGCCGGTAACTTTGTTTGGGGGAGACCCTAAAGGCGATGTAGACCAGTAAAAAAAAACTTTAGTGATATGTTTATTCTCATCATTTTCTAAAACACGATCAGTTTAACACTTTTGTTTCTTTTTGTTGTTGTTGTTGTAATGTTGGATTACTCATACACGCCGACCAGCGATGAACAAATGCAAACGGTGGGAGAAGAAAACACAGGCTGTTTCAGGCCAGACGTCGTCTGTTACTGTCGGGGTTCTAGAGATACAGTAGTGAGGAAGGCCTCTTTGTTTTTCTTTTGAAAGAAGATATCACCAGTGTGGGGAAAGAAACGATTTTGTTCTTCAATTCGGGGTTGAACACACACACACACTCTCTCTCCCCTCTCTCTCTCTCTCTCTCTCTCTCTCACACACACACACACACACACAGAGTAAATGACAAGTAAGGGAGGTAAATTTTGCTCCTGTTGTGAAACAATAACGCATGCCTACAAACTAGCTCGTGACTATGAAAGCTAAAGTTGCCTCCCTTCCTTGCTGTTCCTATTTTAGTCTCTTCGCCTCATTTAACTCGCATTCCTTTCGTTAAACAATGTACTGATGAATGGAAATCATACAATCCTGCGACAGCATGGAAGTGACCATGACTCGTCGACTTTTCAGTTCTTGTGCTCTTGGTCAGCCAGGTTGATTTTTCTTTCAAGTGACCAGTCAGACAGACAGCGGGAAAAAAAAGGAGCATGCAGAATGTGTGTGTGTATAGAAACAAAAAAGAAAAGAAAACATTAACAGCATCAGAGTTGGGCAAACTCTGCAACGACGGTTGGATTAAGCCAGTGCGGGTTGTGTGTGTGTGTTGTGTTGTGTTGTGTGTGTGTGTGTGTGTGCGTGTGTGTGTGTGTGCGTGAGAGAGAGAGAGAGAGGGGGGGGGGGTGGAGGTAGGAAGGGAGGGAGATGCATACTCTGACAGATATTGTAAACAACTTCGAGCGCAATGAGAAATCTAAGCATTTTGAGCAGGACCTTACGTGTGACCTCAGTCGAGCGTATACACAACATGTTGATTTGTTCACCTGCTCCGACAAAAGCAGGACCTCCTCCGCCCAAAGTGGCATCTTCGGCCGTTGCGAGCGCAGCACGTTCACCCGAGTGATCGACTTCTCCTGTGGCTCGCTACGCCTTTGTCTGTCTTTCTCGAGATACAGACAGAGTCGATAACTTCAACG
>CM031606.1:72591216-72593716 GCA_018398815.1 Conus ventricosus
TTGTTTTGATGAATAATGTGTGTGTGTGTGTGTGTGTGTGTGTGTGTGTGTGTGTGTGTGTGTGTGTGTGTGTGTGTGTGTGTGTCAACGACAGAAACGAGAAATAGAAACAGCATGGACATGAAGACAGCAGAGAGTGAGGGGGGGACGAGGGATGGGGTTGAAAAGGGACAAATGAACTTGGAAGGGATGGTCGGATGGGGTGTGTATGTGAAGAAAGGTCCCAACGAGAGCTAGAGGGACGGGTGGACGGGTGGATACACTGGGTGTAGAGCTCGGCACAATGGGTGGACGACGTCAAAGGGGAAAGAACTCTCACAAACAGCAAAGAGGACAGAACTCTCACAAACAGCAAAGAGGAAAGAACTCTCACAAACAGCAAAGAGGACAGAACTCTCACAAACAGCAAAGGGGACAGAACTCTCACAAACAGCAAAGAGGAAAGAACTCTCACAAACAGCAAAGAGGACAGAACTCTCACAAACAGCAAAGAGGACAGAACTCTCACAAACAGCAAAGAGGAAAGAACTCTCACAAACAGCAAAGGGGACAGAACTCTCACAAACAGCAAAGAGGAAAGAACTCTCTCTCTCACAAACAGCAAAGGGGAAAGAACTCTCACAAACAGCAAAGAGGAAACACTCCGCTTGGCGGTCACTCCTGCAGCGAGCCAGTCTCACCCCCCACCCCACCCCACCCCACCCCCACCTCCACCCCTTACCGTTTTGCTTTGTCCGGGTAGTAGTAGTGCCTGTGTCCCAACGTGTTTCGTCTTGCTCTGCAACACTGGTTAATCTAGGGGGTGGAGGGAGGCCGACAGGGAAGGGAAGGGGTGGGGTGGGTGGGGGAGGAGAGGGGAGGGGGTATCAATTCGTCCGGGAGACGAGACGCATGTGGGACTAATGAAGGAGGGAGTGGGGGGGGGGGGGGGGAGCGTGGAGGGGAGGGGGAGGGGGCAAGGAGAAAGGAGTGGGTGGGGGATCGTGGGGAGGGGGGGGGGGGAGGGGAAACAGGTGGCGGGTGGTATGGGAGCACAATGCGTCACAAGTTAAAGCGGCTGATTATCCTGCAGGAAAAAACGACACTAACGGGGAAATCAGGAAATCAGTTTGTTATCGACGGTTATTCCCTGGGAAGAGAATGCCGAGGCCTCGGTAAATAAAAGGACACACATATACACACAGCATGCATCCAAAGTGAAGAAATCGAAGGGATAAGCAATAATAAAAAAAAATTTAATTTAAAAAACTGCGGCTGATTTTCCACAGATTTGTGCTAGCATGAAGATCCTTTGTCGGCTCTACCCGGGTAGGCATCCCGTTGAGTAAACGAGAGCGTGCGTTGCAGAGCGCTTAAAAAGACGGGTCTCTAACTTGAGGATAGGCGCCATACAGGTACTATTCATAGATATACACATTATATTAACAAAATAACACTAATACACAAATGATACAAAGGAGATTGAGAAGAAGACGGAAAACAACGATGATGGCCGTTATCTCTGACGATCAATACTGTTTTGTCCGTTTTCCCGCAGTTGCACCAACGATACCAACACGCCATGGCCTCGTCAGGGGGTGAGAAGGAAAAACAGCGTTGATGTTTTATCTTTATGTAATCGTTGTTTTCCTCGGAATAATATCTGTTTTCCTCGGGAAAACTAGCATTATCTTTGGGGAATAAACAACAACAGCAGAGAAACCAGTTGTGATAGGATAAACAGAGAAAACAGCCATTATGATAAGGAAAACAGCAATCCCGTGGGAAAATAAGAAAACCAATTCTCATGAAAACTATGATGCGGGGGGGGGGGGGGGGGGGGGGGCGATAGTTGTCTAAGGAAAACAGTTACGACCCTTAAGGACAACACCAATGATAACTGATTTCCATGCCATGACCTTCTTTTGGAAAACATCTACGGTTGGCTTTTGATACAAGCTGTGCTCCCATTATGGTGGGGGGCATCTTAAAGGCATTTCTAAATCAAATCGCTCGTGAAGGTTGTAATAGAAAGACGACTGTCATCCATCCCTCCAACATCCACCCAGCCCCTGCCTCCTACCCAACCCCGCCCCCACTCCTCTCCATTCTTTTAAAAAAATGTTTTTTTTTCTTGAGGAAGGACAACTCCGGACTGTTACTACTCCATGTATGCTTCTCTCTCTCTCTCTCTCTCTCTCTCTCTCTCTCTCTCTCTCTCTCTCTCTCTCTCTCTCTCTCTCCCTCTCTCTATGTCTCTCCTTCTCTCTCTCTCCCTCTCTGTCTGTCTGTCTGTCTGTCTGTCTGTCTTGTCTGTCTGTCTGTCTGTCTGTCTGTCTGTCTGTCTGTCTGTCTGTCTCTCTCTCTCTCTCTCTCTCTCTCTCTCTCTCTCTCTCTCTCTCTCTCTCTCACTCTCGTTGTACCGTTGCGCGCTTTTGATTGATTGTAGTTGTCTACTTGGTTGTTTGTTTTTATGGAATTTTTTTAAAAATCTTTTGTTTCTAGGGAGGGGGGGGAGGGG
>CM031606.1:72606216-72633716 GCA_018398815.1 Conus ventricosus
AATTCGCTTTTCTGAGAGACGTCGGGCTTGGGATCATCCTTCATGTGGGTCGTGCATGTATGTTTAATGTCGGCAATTCGGGGCGTCGTTCGAGTCAGCAGGTTCTCATGTTGACGGCGAAACTGTAAGTAGTTCTAATTGTAAGCACGACGTTTTCTTTTCTTTTCTTCTGCGTATCTATTCTAAGACTGTGACAAAGATGGAGAAGAGTGGCAACGATGAATTCGAAGACGAAGGAATGTAACAAACTTTGAATTAAGAAATATTTAGAAATGAAAGGTGTTTTGTGTGGTGTGTGTGTGTGTGTGTGTGTGTGTGTGTGTTTTATTATTTCTTTTTTTTCTTTTAAAAAAATTCTTTTCTTTCTTTTTTTTTTCTTTCTTTTATTGTTCTTCCAGTTCATTTTATAAAGCTCTCATGAAATACTTTGGCTGACAAACTAATTAATTTGTCTCAGGAATGAAATTTTGCCGCGGATGAATATGCCTATAAGTAACAAATATTAACAAGGAAGAGAAACGCATGATCTTTAACTTGAGCATTCAGTGTGATATCAGCAGAATATTATCTCATGCCTCTAAAGTGTTACGCACACAGCTCAAGATCATGTAAATACAGTTTAAAAAATGTATGATAACTCTTTTAATGAAGAAATAAAATTTTGCAACGCTTGGAAAAGATATAGCCAGGAAAGTCAATTGGAATGCAGAAAATTCACACACACACACACACACACACACACACACACACACACACACACACACACACACACACGCATCATGATGGTGTTTTTTTTTAAAAAGTCACTTTCAACAGTCAATCGGCTTTTTCCCCTGCCAAATTAACACGAACGGGAAGGCCAAGGTTACTTTTGTTTTAAATGTCAATATCATAAAATTTATACTATGTATTGATTGGTAAATTTCTTTATAAAAATCGTTTTGGCAGCTCGTTTACATGAAATAACTTTTCACGCGCGCGCACGCACACGCACACACCCCACACACACACACACACACACACCACCACCACCACCACCACCACACCGAAAAACCTCTGTCATAGGGTGCTACTTCACCTTGCTTTCTGAAGATACTAAAAAAAAAAAATTAAAAAAAAATTTAAAAAATCACGAACATTTCACACGAACAACCCTCAATTCTGCGTGGGGCCGAACACACAGTGCGGCACAGAAGACTGTGGTACTCTTTTAATAAATGCTAGCCACCCCCACACCCTCACTACTCACAGACACAAAATGTCGCCGAACCGGTTGCTATCAAAGAGACACGGTCAACAGAAAAGAACGGCGGTGTTTATCTGTGTTTACTGTCGGCTGCGAAAAGGTGGGCGGGGGTATGCGTAGAGGCGGGGCAAAAGGCATACTACGTCTACACTGTTGGCCGCGTCTGTGGGACAAACAACAATAGGCTAGAAGGTTGCAAAGTGTGCTTTGAAAATTTAGCTATATTGCGGCACAACAGCTCAGCTTATAAAAAAACGTTATCAGCACGTTGAACAAAAACCAATTTCTTGATGCTGCTACGTTAGGAGCACACATATTTCACCAGGTTCATGGGCAAACCTGCAGTTTTTAGATCCACTCACACCACAAACGATTTCCCCCCTCTCTGTCTCGTGTCCATTTCTGAACGAGATTAAAGTGAATTTAACAGAAAACGCCCTACATTTTCCCGCAAACGCCTCAATGAGCATTCAATTTTGTTTCATTTCGACGATCTCGGAAATGAAAAAAATCCTTCAAAGTGAAGTAGTCCAATGGAGTTTTGACTGGGGTTATTGGACTCCACAACTGTCTTCCCGATAAGCATCTGTCAATGATCTGTCCACCTTCAGGCTTTTTGTTTGTTTGTTTTTTAATCTGCATCAGTACTACGTAAGTTCTTCTCCTTCGTTCTTCAGCCACAACACCGTGGCTCACGATTTAAGAACTTTTTTGCATATGTGTCAGGATTTCTTTTCTTGCTTTTTTTTCTTCTTTATATATCTTCTTTTTTTTTATATTTCAGCCAGCCACATTTCAGCTTCGCGGATGACGTCAATAGACACCACCGAATTGTGCAGTGGATCTTTTTTTCTAATTGTGTGCGTGCGTGTGTGTATGCGTGTGTGAAAAGACACAATGATATGCTTCTTCTTCTTCCTTATCAGCCTTATCTTAAAGATACAATAACCATTATACTTCAATGCACAATAACGTGCATGTTATACTTTCTTTTGAATGATTTTGCTGCTTGAATTCACCTCTCTCTCTCTCTAACACACACACACACACACACACTCTCTCTCTCTCTCTCACCTTTTCCAGGTCCTTCAGACCACCCAGGATTTGAGCACCATATCGGCTCGCACCCCTGCCTCTCGAGGGCCTTTTTCAGCTCTTGACGCAGCTGCTGAAACTCCATACCGTTCTAGTGATGTTACTTCGGCCTTCTTCTTCTTCCAGCTCTTCTACGAGTGCGGTGTTCGTGGAGTTCTTTTCATAAACACACACATGGGACCTCAGTTTAAAGGACTTGGAGAGGGCTGGTGTGAATGCACAGTTGTTGATTAGGCCTACGAGGAGTAAGTCTAGAAAAACAAAAAACAACAACAACAAAAAAAATGGCTCTCCCATGCAGGGATTGAACACAGGACTCTTGTATCAAGACAGGAAGCCTGCAAGACCCCGGTCCTGGGCCTTTATCTTTTCATTTTTCCTTAACTGTGTTAACAGTCGCCTGGAAGCGGCGTTGGACAGTTGTTCCTCCAGCTCTGGCGGTGTGTGTGCAGGTGGTTTCCCTATAGATCCATTCAGCAATGTCGTCAACCCACTGGGTTTTCTCCCCGTGTTCCCCCTCCCGTCTCTCTCCCCCAACAGTTCCTTTGGGGGTGAAGGGGGGGGGGGGGGGGGTTGTTTTAGCAAGTCGGTGGATCTTCTTAAGTGGCCACGTAATCGCAGTTTTTGTCTTCTCTTCTTTCTTTTCTTTTTTTTTAAATTTTATTTTCTTTCGGTTTTCTTTTTTTTTTTTAAACGGATGTCAGCGGAACTTCATATGGATTTAAGTGCTACTTCATGGTATGACGCACTCAGTCGTTGGTGATATGATCAGTGTATCTGATGTTCGGCGTCTTGTGATTAACACCTCGTTTTCGTGGCTTGGGTTCTCTGCATTTCCACTTTGAGAAGTTATGTTCAGCACGCATGCAGTGAAATGGTGTGTATCAGTGCACGCACAAGCCTAATCTTGCGAATTTATGGAGGAGGTTTCATCCTTCCACACTGGTATGAGTATGGACAGTGAAGATGTTGCCTTTTGCTAACTCGAGAGGATTTCTGGTCCGGATCACTCATAGCTTATGATGTATGCCAGCTATGTGAACGGCTTGCACCTTCTGTCTACAGACCGACAGTTACATCAGTATAGGTGATGGTGCGGCAGGCCATCAACATGGTTTTCTTCTTCTTCTTCTTCTTCCTAAAATACTGGTTCACTCAAAAACGAGTAGGTCACCAGCGCGCATGTTAAAAAGTAAAATAAAATAACATAAAATAGTGCGACTCAGACTGTTGGCCCCTGGAGCAAATTTGGCAACAAGGGTTCGCACTCGATATTCAAGAAGTTAAAAGCAATGGCCAAATTCAGGCCCAGGTAACAGTAAAATATCTGGGGAAGTAAAAATAGAAAATCGTCAATATGCAGATCTCAAAACTGTCGTATCAGTTTGTTTTTTTAAATGAGATTGCATTTGTGGCAATCTTGATGGCACCCGGCAGTGAGTTCCACAGCAGTACAGAACTGGGATAAAATGAATGTAAGTGGCTGTCAATATTTGATGCAGGTATGGTATAACATTGACCGCCACTCCTGGTGCTACTTTTATTCAATACTAGTTGTTCCATTGGAATATCAATTACTTTAGCTCTGCCTTTGAAGATGTTAAGTTTGATAAAAGCTCTTCTCTCTTCTAAGGGTTTCCATTCTAATTTCCTCATGTTCTTCCTAGTATTCCCCTTTTCTCTGATGTGGTTCCCTGTTACGAACCGTGCTGCTCTCTTCTGAATCTTTTGGAGGTTATCAATGTCCTTTAGATGGCAAGGATCCCAAACTGAGCAACCATATTCCAGTACTGGTCTGACCAATGTTTTGTAGCAGTCGTCTTTAACCTTTTGGGGGCAGTCATTGATATTCCTGTATAAGAAAGCTAAGATGTTATTTGCTTTCTTACATACTAAATTGTAATGTTCTTTCCATTTGAGACGACTATCTATAATCACGCCTAAATATTTTGCAGCATTAGTTTCTTTAAGAATAGTATTATGGATAGAATAATCTGATCTAATTGGTGAGCGTTTGTTACATATACGCAACACTTGGCACTTTTGGGGATGAAATTCCATTTTCCAAGTTCTTTCCCACTCTTGTAAAGCGTTTAGATCTTCTTGTAGAATGCGTGTATCATTCTTGCTTCTCATTGTTCTATTATATACTAAGCTGTCATCTGCAAAAAGCTTTATAGTAGTTGCAGGAGAGAGATTTCTACTTATGTCATTTATATAAATTAAGAAAAACAAGGGCCCCAGAACAGTTCCCTGTGGTACACCTGACAAGACTGGTTTACAATGGGATGACGACCCTTCCACAACAACTTTCTGCGTTCTCCCAACGAGGAATGATCTAGCCCATTTTAGCAAAGAACCGCCAATGCCGATGTGTTCTAATTTAAGCAGCAGGCCCTCATGGTCAACCTTATCAAAGGCTTTAGAAAAGTCTAATAAAATTGCATCTATTTGCTGTCTGTTGTTAAGACAGTTATTAAAATCATTGAGAGTTGTTATAAGTTGAGTCTCACAACTCCTTCGCTGTCTAAAACCATGCTGGGCGTTATTTAAGAAGTCGTATTTGTCAAGATGGTCCATTATGCTACTATATATTATGTGTTCAAGTAGTTTTGCTGATATGGATGTAAGAGATACAGGTCTATAGTTCTCTGCTTTTGTTTTGTCACCCTTTTTGAATAAGGGAACAATGCTCGCATCTCGCCACTCATCAGGTATTACTCCCTGGTCCAGTGAAGCTTGGTAAAGTAGTTGGTATACCTCACTCAATTCATTGGCACATAATTTTAAGAGCTTGCCAGGAACGCCATCGGGACCAGTTGCTTTGTTTCCATTGATGTTGGTCAGTAACTTAAATACTCCTGCTTTGTTTACTTTGATGTTTTGCATTTCAGGGAGTTTATCATCATCCTTTAGTCTAACGTTAATTAAAGGTTTGGGATTTGAGAAAACTGAACAAAACTGCTTGTTTAGTAAATCTGCTTTCCCTTCAGGGTCCTGTATTAGGTTATTCTGGTTGTTTCTCAGGTCTGGAATCCCAATGTTGTCCTGTCTCTTACTCCTTATGTAAGACCATAATTTCTTGTTTTGATGATCACCTTCTGAAATCATCGAATTAACATAATTGGAGTGAGCAAGCCTACATTCTCTCTGACACCTTCTCTTAATATGTTTATACCTAACCAGTAATCTTTCTGAATTAGGATGTAGTTTCAATTTCTTAAAGAAACGATGCTGATATCTCTGTCACATCTTGCAGACCAGTTTTTTTTTTTTTTTTTTTTTTAAAGCTTGGCGGGTACTTTTTCACCACTTGCCAGGCCATCGGTTTTGTCTGCAAAGCGACAGTTCGTGATGTTTCTTCCACTAATGCTGGCTGTGCTGACAAGATCTCCAAGAGCAACCGTCACGACGTTTTCCACGAATACCTTGAAAAGCATTGGAGACAGACAGCAACCCTGACGAACTCTAGTAGTTGTTTAGCATATCCTGTCCTTCCTGTGAAATCATGAGGGTAGGAGAGTTGAAGAAGGGGAAATGAGTCAGACAACTGTAGCCAAATGGTTGGTTTCATTTTCTTCATAGTACTAAACTATATAGTTTCTGTATTTATTACCTCACATTCACACACACACACACACACACACACACACACACACACACACACACACACACACAGATAAAGGGAGAGAGATAACAGAACACATATGCATGCTAACTGTAAGTGAATAAATATATATTTCGATTCTGAGCAGATAGAACACAATTATTCATGAACAAAGTTATTCTTCGTGTTCTCAAGGATTGAAATGACCTTTTACATAATATCACCTCATTTTTCAGTTCCAAAAGAAAAATAACATTGACAACATTCATGTTCACATTGCCAAAGATGAAATGTTTAAAATAATACAGACACCATAAGAGAAATTCAGCTGTGTACATGCTTCAGATTCTTAAGCACATATAGAAGCACATATCTCCCTCCATTAAATCAACAACAAAAAACCCTGACACACATACAGAAAAAGAAAAAAGAAAAGAAAAAAAAAAAAGAAGAAAACAATAATGATTCACACACAGTTTGTGCACAGTTGTTGCAAGCAAAAATACATGCATACAATGTGTCGCCATCTTTGAATACCAGCCCTCTCATGATGTATCTTCAACAAGTAACACTCTACATTTAACAGATCACATCCAGTCAGAATGAGATGAAGTTGCATGATAACTTTTGTTACATCACGACATAAATCAAAAACCAAGATCTGCTTTGTGGTGAGTATATTATGAGATCAGAAAATGCACCGTACTCTGAGCATTATCATTACAGATACATAATCATTATCAGATCTCAACTGGAGTTCTGTTACAAGCAAACTGTTTTGGAGACTGAGGTATAGATCAAATTGTTTCTCTTCCAGATTTCACAATAATTACATCATCTGTGGTTAAACTGTTCTGGTGGTGGTTGTGGAAAAAAAAAAAAAAAAGGTATATATAACCCAAGCAAATGCCAAAGAGCCCTAATCGGATACTGAAGAGAATAAAATCAGTCCTGCCCCAACACACACACACACACATGCACACACACACACACTCTCTCTCTCACTCTCTCTCTCTACAAAATGAAATCTTAAATGAGGCAGGGAATAGTAAACAGTAAATTATTACTATAATAACAAACAAGGAGGGTAACTCTTTCTCCCATGATGATGATGATGATGATGAAATTAATTACATGCCCTTACCTCCGAACAAATGCTGCTTGACGTCGGCATTTCTGCTAGGCGATTCAATTAATAACAAGATACGTAATTCAATGACATCCATCAAGGCAGACAAAGCTAGGCTGTGCTGAGGGCATATGGCTTTTTGCTTGATTTGTCATTCCCAGTTTCAAAAAAATGTGACAAAAAATATTAACAAAACAAAACAAACCAACAACAACAACAACAACACCTTTATATAAAATGGAAACTGCAGAATGGACAGTCAGACCTCAATCTGAACAGCGCTTCATTTTCACAACCCAAATGCCAGATAATACATGCACACAAGAAACCAGAGTGTTACCAATCAAAAAGACATTTAAAATAAATGTGAACACTTTTGTATGAAAAAACGGATACACAGACCACAAAGGCAGAGAAACAGTGGATGATGAATAAAAATTCAAAAACCGAACGAGGCAGAAAGACAGTAACTGGGCAGAGGAGATTGCCAGCACAGAACAAACGATGATGTCGGAAACCTGCAAGGGAGAGTAATCTGCATTAGAACTTGCATTCAATAAGAGTGATCCTGCCATTTTCATGGGACAGATGCTGCTGGTGGGCACGCCAAGTGCAATTTTGCCCTGTCAGTCAGTTGAATAGTTCAATCAGAGAGAGAAAATACAAAAACATGGGTGTGAAACAGTGCTCCTGCATGCAGACAGTCATCCCAACTGTTATCCTGGCGTGAGCTTCAAAAGAAATATTTGACCCTCTAGATCTATTTTTGTTTGACTCTTGAACCTAGAAAAGGTAACTGTATTTGCAATGGAAAGACAGGCGTTACCTTCCAATTTTTTTTTTTTTTCTTTTTTCAGAAACAGATCTATTTCCAGAAGCTGATGATACAGTTTATTCTGACGGCCCCCTCCCCTCAGCGTCCCAATGGGGTCAGCACCACCAGCATGTTTGACTGCACTGCTAATTTTTTTTTTTTTTTAAATCTCAAATGTAGCTCTTCATGAAGTATACACTCCTTTAACATAGAGTCTACATGAAACATCTACTCGGTGAAGAGCCAATGTTAAAGTGCTATAGGGATATAGTTCTCCTGTCACAAGTGTGAAGAATACAGAATTACGGGCCATGCCAGCTGAACTGCCATCTTTTTAAAAGTAGCCTCAGCCTTTTTGGTTACACTTATGACAAAACTCAAAGCCTGGGCTTTTTTTCTGGATTAAATAAAGACTCTCAATTACTAAGAATCTTCTGTCTTTAATTTGTTTTAACATGAGACCTCTTTCAGGCACGGATGTTTAATCACTATGTATGCTGTGATGAAATCCATTCACTGACATTGGTTTGGAGGGTATTTAAAGTTTGTGTGTTTTAAGGAAATAATTGCTCTGTAGTAGCATCAACAGACCTGTTTACCTTAAAGTGCTACTGGTGTACCTTTCAACCAAAATGAGCATATTTTCTACAAAACATGTGTACTCATTTTCTAAACTTTTGCAAAGGCAGGAAGGGGATTTCATTTCTTTCAATGGGCAACACAGGACAGAAGGAGATAAGATAATGTTGCTTAAATACCCCAGCCGATCACAAAGGGTCACATCAGGGCTGAGGACAGAGGGTCAACAGCAGAGGGATACATGATCTTACAGTATCTACCATAAAAGATTTCTCCTAATACAAATTACTTTCAAAACTGATTCATCAGCATACTCTGGCACAGATCCAAGCTCTCTCGACAATTTCTTTGTCAACAGCGCCCACTATTGTTCTAACATCACCCAGAAGCAAGTTTGCACGTATGAGTTAGCAAGAGTTGTCGCTCTTTGGTCATAGTGTAATGTCACAGTGGTTACACACCGAAAGTGCAACCACTGCTCAAGAATTTCATCTTGAGAATTTTTTTACCTTTTTTTTTTTTGCAGTTCATCATATTCATTGTAATTTTAGCCAAACGTGCACAAAATATGGCAAAATCATATAGATAAGCAGGTTTGCAGTTAATACTGCATAATCTAAACTTTCCCAAATCTTGACTCACTTTGACTTTTTGATGGATACCGCAATTATAATCTTATAGATTTTTTTTTTTTTAATGGCTTTCCATCTCATTTTCCAATCTGTGCTAATTGTAATATTTGTGCTTTTGATTCCATTCATCTGATCTGTTCTAAAATAATTAACTATGTTTTTTGTTTGTTTACAACTTTTCCTATATCTTGGCTCAGTTTTATTTCAGCAGATCTGAAAACAACAACATTTGGAAGCTAAAAAAAATAATACTGCTATTGTACAACTAAAAATTTTGTGAGAAACAACTTTGCAACTTTTATCTCCATCTCTGTCTCAGTACTCCTGTACTCAATATCCTTTACAAATGGATCAGAACCATACACCACACTGTAACTAAAATAGTTATATCTCTGTATGCTCTGAGAGTGAGAAAAATGTTCACTGCTTGCATAAAAAATGATAGTGTTAGCGTTATATGTAAGAGGAAAACATCATTATAAATGATACATCAGTTTTCAACTCTCACTCTTTTTAGCCCGGTCAATCACACAGTGCCATATCAAGACAAATGCCACTGGGGGTGAAAATCCAATTTCTCTCCTGCAAACAAAAAATGGAGTCAGTTTACAAAAAAATACCATACAGTCACAAAACTTGTCAATTACACATCACATGTTGAGAGCTAAATAACATCTAATTTGCCCGTGTACAAGAAAATAATGTCAGTGGAAAGTTCAGTGCCATCATGATAAAAACCGAATGACAAACAACACACATAAATTTACAAAAAAGAAAGTCCAAGAAAACTAACTCTAGAAGACAATAATAAACAACATGCTGTCACAAACTATAGAATATTGTGGCATGATTAGGAAGACGGCGCTTTCAGTACCTTGACTGTTTGATCTAGAACATAAAAACTGACAAATATCTCATGTATGATTTCAACCTCACTTTCAGTTTCATCATAATTCAACATACCACAAAGGCATCTTTAAGGACTGTTGCCACATAGAAAAATAAAAGTACTGACCCTGTGCAAATATTTAAACAACATTATCTTGGGGAAAAAAATGCAACAAACACAACCACAGTTTACAATTCTTAACAGGAATAATCTACTGAAATCCTATAATCTTTTGACATTCCAAAACTCTTCCTACTTTGCTCCCTTGATATCAAATGTCTCAATTCAAAACCATGCCCTTGTTTTTCCACCGTTATCATTTCAACAATCGCAAGATTTCTGTAGTCAGATTCTGCAGAGTTCTTTACAAACTCAAAATGTAAAAACTGTAATATGTTGATATATAATGTGATATTTTCATGCATGATTTTAATCTTATAGTCAGTAAGTGGTCATAATCCAATTCTGTTAAAAAAAAGAAAAAAGAATTAGCACCAAAATGTCCAAACTGGTAAGAGCTAAGGCAGGTTAGATGAGGCCTTGTTGAAGAAGCCAGACATCCCCTTTGAGTAAAAACAATACTGATAAACATGACAGTTAAACAGCACCCCCCCCCCCCCCCCCCCCCCCCCCCCCCCCCCACCCCAAACAGTCAAAATGCCATACGGAGGACAAGTAGACAGGGCAGAACAGAAAGCAAATCTCCACTCTGGACAGTATTCATCTTTTCACCAGATTACAACAAAAATGCCAGCATTATTACTAACTGTAACCAAAGAAACTACGTAAAAACTATTCAATCAGAAACAAGTGAATGGGCCACAGACGCGGGAAAATGGTTGATGTCAGTAAAGACATACATTTTCTTTAAAAAGGCAGAAACAAAGGGAGTGAGAGAAAAGGGAATTCATTGCACCAAATTTCCAGAAGGCTGGTGTACCATTTATAATGAAAGAACTCCCAGAATCTCCAAGACCCAATGAGAATAATGAAATAAAACATTTTTTTTAAATTAAGTACTGAATCCGCCAAACTGAGCAAATGAATCACAAGACATAGCACAACATGTTTCGACCTCTTAGGTCTTTTTAAGGCAAGGTAAACAACACTCGGGATTCGATGAGGTAAGTGATTGCATGTTCTTCATTTTCGTTATCCTGAGTATTGTTTATCTTGCCTGAAGAAGACCTAAGAGGTCGAAACGTGTCGTTTGTGATTCAGTTGTTCATGTATGGCGGATATAGTTCTTATTTTTCTTTTAAAGGTTTGTTTATATTTCTGCCTGCAGCTGCCTCACTTTGAAACTAACTAGAAATCAAATATGATTAGTTATCCACAGCACATCACTACTTTTTTAATTTTATGGCAATCTGGATTTCTATGTCTTAGAACTAATGAAAGAATGTAAAAAATGTACATGTATCAACATACTCATTGCAAAAGATCACATGATATGGATTATCAAGAAAATTAACTGATCACCTCTTTGAAGTGATAAAGACAACCAATGAAACAAAATCACCAAGAAAAACTAAAACAAACATAGGTAACAAAATAAAGGCACAATTCACACTAAAACAAACATGGGTATCAAAATAAAGACACAATAAATCATGCAATGAGCAAACAAATCAGGCACAAAAAGAAAAAAAAAAAAGTAAAAAGGTAAAGACGCAACCATCCAAAGAAACCAAACTGAAAAGAGTTTTTCATCCTTTTCATGGCCGTCGCCTTGCTCATGTTTTTCTTTTTTACATTAGAAGGAAAAAGAAATATAAAAAGATGATTTGCCTCCAAGAACTTTAAGAATCCATGAATTATTATTCCCATATCACATCAACTAACTTCTGCTACAAACAAAAAAGAAAAAGCAAGAATCATGCACAACAGTCTTTTCAATTCTTTTGCTATCAAAGATAGCACACTTCGAGTAAAACATAATTCATTTTCAGACAGAAAACTCTACTTAAAGTTATTTTCCCTGGCACCTGGTATCAAACTATTCACCATGTAATTAAATCTTTTTATCCATTGAGGAAGATTAAATATACTTTGATTATATCCAGCTCGTGATACTGGATTGAACAAAAAAAAAAAAAAAAAAAGAAACAAAGAGTAAGTCGTTCATGTTGCAAAATTACCTCTTTATGTATAGTCAAAGGCTAGAAGAATAAGTCAACAACAAAAATAAAATCCACACCAAACAACAAAAATAAATCTTCAGTGAATCTGTCAAGACACCAAACCACAAACACTGGAGAGAAAAAAAAAAACAAGAGTTAGGAGCACTGCGGTCTGCGAGTTGAAGGAAAGCATTGTTATGAAAGTCTACACACCCAACTGAAGTCTGGCAGTGACCATTCTGTAAGATTTATTACCAGTGGACATGAAAACATAAATTAAAATGAAACAATACAGACTCCCAATGTGCACTCATCTTACATAAAAACAAGCAAATGAACACCTCACAACTGAAATCCTTAATCATAACTAAACACATATGAAAACAAATGTCAATAGTAAATGAATGATTTACACCTCCCAAAAACTAAATCATAACTCATAAATGTAACAAGTAACAAAGAACGACAATAATGTGGTTCAGTGAAAGAAGCATGCAAGCCAATGGAGCACCTAAACACAAAGTGAGGACAGATGGATCAGGAAAAAAAAAAAAGAAAAAAAAATGTTTAAAAAAGAAAAGAGAGGGACCGAAAAGAAAAGACTTCTAGTACAGTATTGCCACTTAGTCATAATCAGGTTTAACGTCCACATCAACCTTAGTTCTCATGGCAAAGGGAGATAAACCATCCCAGAAGAGTGGGTGGACTGGACCATTCTACCACCACAGTGACACCTGCCAAACAACAACACACTATCTGGACAGTGAAAAGGCCAACATCTATGGAAGCCACAGAGAGACTCGAACTGGCAATGTCTGACAGGCCAACTTGGAGCTCTTGTATCCGAGGCAGCCAATACACCCTTGAATTTCCAGGAGAGGGGGATAATTCTCATGAACGGAAAGCATCTGACATTCTGACAGGGCAAGGTAAATTCACAAAAAAGCAAGGATCAGTCAATCAGACAACAGCACTGGACCATTCAGAAAGGAAAACAAACTGAACAAGTCTACCATCCACAAGAAATCAAAGATCAAACACACCGTAAATTTGAATATCAAATACAATCCACCAAACAACTAGAAAGAATGAGAGAGAAACCTACAAAAGAAACTAAACAGAATGAATGAATAAACATCCAATCAGCCAAAGATAAATGAAAAAAGTAGTGAATGTTCAGATATGTGATGACTCGAGAGACTCCAACTCTTTATCAACTGATATCTTCAATTTCGATCTTCTGTACTTTGCATGAAAGATGAAATCTGCATCAAAGAGGCAAGACGCAGACTGGAAGACCGTCAGCAGTCAGGTGGCAGAGCAGTTGAAAGGATTCTTCAATCACTCAATGGTGTTGCAAGACTGGAACTATTAGATCTACCCAAAGAAACCAGGGACACCCCGAATAAAGCGCTAGTATTCATCACGGACTCTTCTGGTAACTGCAGGCATTGAGCGGCCACAGTTGCTGCGTTCCATGGCCGACAGCAGTGTCCGAGTGAGGACATTTATTCTAAGTCATGCACTCTGTGCTGATTGTGCTCTGGTCTGCTACCACACCTCTGGGTCACTGAATGACAAACTAACAAGTGATCATTTCGATGACATGTTGTATCTACCTGCATTGAGGCATTAAAAAAAAAGTGCAAGAATATCCACAGAGCAGATTCCTTGATACTACATACGAAACACTTAGATCAATGCTTGAGAACAAAGATATTGACATCGTTACAGAATGGACTACATCTTTGCCAGCCACGAATTCAGAAGTCGTAAATATTAAGCAGACACTCACGGCATTGAAAAAAGAAAAGCTGAACTACATAAAGATGTCATCCAAAATAGATTGTGAAATCAAGAAACCTGCACCTATTTGCATCACAACAAACTGCAAAAGAAGAAATCAGCACGAACAACAGAGGTAACAATCTAGAGGAATCTGGCCACCAGAGCAATCAAAGATTTCCACTGCCAGGGTCTGAATAAGAGAGGCAAGCTGTTTATCCTTACCACAACAAAACAAACCCACAGTCATATCTACTGACCGCATCCTTTCCAGGGCAAAAGTCCACTCAGTGTATTCTAGCTACAGATGCCCCTGAGACCTTTGCTTTCAGTCTCTGGCCATGTTTGCATAGAGGGCCATTCCTCCTCATAAACAATTTGACAAAGTTATTCACCGTACCTTTCGTTTGCCTGCTGTCTGTTTGCCTGCTGTCTGTGTACTGATTGTTCCTGCCCAAAGCCTTCTGAACACTCTGTTGACAATTTTACTTACATTTTTCTTGTTAACTTCGCACGTTTTAATTTTGATTTTATCTCCCAGATTTTGAAAGTTTCAGAGAACGCTTTTATTGCAATACTACTTAATAAATGGCAGCAAGTGCTCCAAACGCCATACTGTCCTTGCCATGTGGGCATTGAAAGGGATTGCATTTAATTAACAATCAGCATTGACTTCACTCATCTGTTGATAGAGAGTGCTGTTAGCAGTTATTGGTGGTTGTTTTTTTCAGAGGTAAATATGTGTCAATTTATTTTACTTAGTGTATGCTTAATCGAATTTTGAAGAGCTGGGATAATCAAATCAGGGAAAGCTGAGGACGTGGGGAAGGGTAGAGCGGGGAAATGGAATGAGTAATGTGGACACCTAAAGACTTCTATAATCATTATGTCACTTCTTTATTTGCCCCCCCCTGCAGATACTGACAAAACATGTCCAAGGTCATTTGTTATTTGTGACACAGTGTCTTTTCATGATGAAAAAAACTGGGTCCTATGTGTTTGGGAAAGTGTGTGGAAGCATGGAAAGTGCTAAAGATCCAAATTAAAGAACAATTAGTTCATGAAGGCTGGAATCTCTGCAGTCATCACAGATACAATCATTAAACCAACGAAGTGAACCATCCAAAATGAGCCATCAACACTCCATATGTCACCAAAGTGTGAAATCAGAAAGGAGAGGAGAGATAGGCCAGCAGAAAAGTTGGGGGAATCAACAAAGTTGACAGATGTGTGGACAGGATGAACTGAAAACATGGAACAACATCATCATCACAAGTTACCAACCGTTCATAAATGTAGGAATTATATACATCTTCTTTACGAGGCATGCCTTGCTACTTGTTACCATTTATTTGTCTGTTGAGGACTTTCGTATGAAAAAAACAAACAACCAAAAACAAAAGCGTAAGTAGTGACTTTACCGGACTGCTTTCCCTTGTGTGCTATGGCTTGCTGCGCGTACACGGGAGGACACGATCAACCCAACAGACTGCGATAAAGCGTCCCTAACTGCACACACTTCGCCCTCCGGTCACCTATCCGCGATTGACGACAAACCTTCGATACAGCATGCTGATGCAGACCACTATTATGAAAATGACCACCAAATCATCGAAAAACCCGAAGATGCCGAAAGCGGCTTCGGGGATGACATCAACGGGGGAGAGCAGGTAGACCAGGCCCAGCGTGATCAGCAGGATCAGCTGCAGCTGGTACACGAAGAACACGCTGTGGAAGGTGAACGGTAGTCGGTCACGCATGGCGCAGGAGGGCGGGCATGTCGCTGATGACCTCCATGACCTGAGGAGTAGAAACACCATAAACGTCAGCGTCCAGCAACAAAGGGCTTGCCTGCGTACTGGTATTTTCAAAGTACACGTTTTTAAGTCATTTATCAACAGAGAGTCTGTAGACTGAACTTTCAAAAACCATTAAAAACACTGAATAATGGTTACTAAAAAGCCTGTTGCATCCTAAGGAAAAACCCCAGGAAACAAACTATACATAATCATAGAGTTCCAAACAGTGAGACAACCAATGTACACTGGTATTGAAGAGGACATCTCCAATTTCTCACCAAGCTGATCAAAAGAACCTAAATAAATAAAACATCAAAGGATGGGATGAAAGGAAAACAGACAAAAATGACAGCAACAGAAAAGACAGGAAATTTGCTATACAAATGTCAGAACACATGGATATACATGGCCCCCTGGCTGACCGCCTGATTTGTAACACTCTTTCACACACACACACACACACACACACACACACACACATACACGCACGCATATAAGAACACGCACACACACACAAAACACACTCTCACACACACATAAACACACACACATACACAAACACACACACACATAAACCCCACACACACACACACACAGCGATGCTCCATTTGCACTCACTGTTCTGTGCTCCCGGAAAAACCGGCGATTGTAGGCGCTGACGCCTTGTCTGACCTGGGTTGCGGTTCCTGTCCCTTCTGCGTCCTCCACAGCGGTGAAGTGGAGCAACAGCATAGTGACCTACCACAGACGACTTTCGCCTTAGACAAACACGCCTTCCAGCCAGTAACAAATCTGACATCCACTTTGGGGAAATGAAAGCTGTCAGTGACAGCAACTGTCAATCAAATGTACAAGCAGGAAGGAAGAACTGAGGGAAGGGGCGAGTCAGAAGCAAGATGGAAAGAAGGGAACAATTGAAATAAAAGAGTAAAGAAACACAAGCATGGAATTTGCAAACATGTGTCTATATTACTTCTTATCAAATTAAAAAAACAGTTTGGTGAGTTTTTGAAGTCAGTGTTCAGTTTCATTCAAATACGATGCACTGAAGACTGCCCTGTGTCAAAAACAAAATAGATAGATAGGAAATGAAACAAACCTCATATTCACTCTCAGTCCAATCCAAAATAAAATAAACAAATCAACACACATATCTTTACATCAGTTTCTCTTCAATTAATTCTCTACATCATTTCCTCAATTTCTCTTCCATTACTTCTCTAAATGTGGACACTGTTTGTTTTTTTTTTTTGTGGTGCCTCACTTTCCATACCTGAACAGCAGCTGCACACCCACTACCACACCAAGCCCGGTCACATAACGTATAAACACACACTCGTTCCCCTGCAGTCATGGTACCAGCAGTTCACTGTGAATCTGAATGTCCTGAAGGAGATCATGAGACAGGTCACCAGAGGTGACGGTGAACTGCTGCTGATTTGCTTTGAGTGATGTGCAACAGGAACAGTTCTAAGTTAATGTCCATGAAGGACATCACCATCTAAGTGTTTAAGGGATGACAGCTGTTTTGACATAGAGTTCGATGGAATGAATCAATCCCTTTCATCCCTTTCCACCCCATCCCCCATCCTCCCAACCATGTTCCTGGGATGCGAGTCACACTGACCATTTCACATGAGGTGGACATCAACATCAGAATGAGTGAGTGGTATAAACACGTGCAACATGGGTCAGAAAATCTGATTGATGGTCTCAAAGATCCTTCTGTGAAGGAGTACACATTGGCTTTATGTCCGATTCTTCCCGTTGGTGTCAAAGCAGTAGTCTAGGGCACGAAAATCGTACAGTTTACCTCTGTTGCACTTTGATCAACTATCTTTTCTTCATCACCAGTCTGTGTCATTTCTGTTTCACCCACTGCACCACTTGTTTTCATTTTAGTTTCTGTAAGTGTTCTCCCTTAAACACAATACACACTAATGTGAATGTAAGTACTTGCAAAATTCAGCACACAATTTCCATCATTATGCATAATTCACAGTTTATACATTTTGAATGTTTTAATACTGACATAATCATTATACAGTACTAATACTGTCTTTCATCTGAGCTTCACATACGCAGACACTCACTCACAGACACAAAAACACACAGACCACACACACACACACACTGCTGTACTTTCATAGCAGTCAGATAAACCAGGACATCACACTGAACACAATTAGGTGTGGCACGTCTAACTGTGGCTAATCAGTCCAATGTGGACATAAAAGGTTCTGCTACAAGTCGGGCACATCCAGTCTGAAGGCACTGAACACCAGGAGCAGGTGGCACACACACACACACACACACACACACACACACACACACACACACACACACACACATCACACACACACTCTCTCTCTCTCTCTCTCTCTCTCTCTCTCTCTCTCTCTCTCTCTCTCTCTCACAAACACACACACACACACACAACACACATACACACATACACAAACAGACACACACACACACACACACACACACACACACACACACACACACATACACAAACAGACACACACACACACACACACACACACACACACACACACACACACACACACACACACACACACACACTCTTACCCGCGCTCTGCAGGATGGACAGGGAATAGCACCGAAACCAGTTCCGATGCTGCCAGTAGGCCAGAAGACACTGACCTATAAGGAAAAAACAATTTCCTAATTCACATGACACGAAGAAATGCATATATACAGACAGAATGTTTCAAGATGATGCTGGTCTCAGTCCAACAGGAGCTATGGTACAGAGTTAAGTATCACAGACTGCAGATCCGAATTCACCAGAGACATATTTGTGTGATTTTTTTTGTTTTGTTTTTTTTGCCTGGCTCTGTCCTACCCAGAGCTGTTACATGTGCAAAATTTCAATAGGAAAAATGGACTCACACAACCAGGTTTCACTGACATAATAACTTATCTCTAGTAGCAGTGTCACGTAAATTTCCTGACTAACACTGCATGTGTGTGTAATTCTACAGCCTGGTTGATAGCAGAATACAGTGTAGAGGTAGTGCAGAATACAAGATCGATTGTCCTGACATCATAAGCTAACATATACCTCTACAGCATCGTCTTAAATCCGTTCTTCCTTTCATCCGTCTCCTGTTCTGTCACATCTTGGTGAGATTACTCCCACACCATGCATTGCAGCCACCCACGCACTACACCACCCAAGTTTGTCCTGGTACAGTCCCGGCACCTACAGTCCACTGGCAGCAGTCAACATCATGCCATCATGAGGCAACTCGCCAAAGAAGACCCTTCACTGCTGTCCGGTCACTTTGGTGTTGCTCTGCTGTGCACATTTTAATCAAACATGGGTGGAACACTACCATTTTTTCAACCAACCCACTGATGACAATAATTCCTATGTCCACAGACAGCTTGAGTGAGCGACCCCTACAGATGTTGCCATCACTTCCATCCAACCAATAACCTGTAATATTTGCTGATCTCCACCCAACCAGTAACCTGTAAATTTGCTGATCTCCACCCAACCAGTAACCTGTAAATTTGCTGATCTCCATCCAATCAGTAACCTGTAAATTTGCTGATCTCCACCCAACCAGTAACCTGTAAATTTGCTGATACCAATGACTCTGATAAGGCCACGGACTTGGAAAGGAAATCGACACTAAGACCACCATGAGGGCAGAGCATACAGGGACACAGAATTTCATACTTTCTATCATCAGTGAGCATGAGGATGATGGTATGATGTTCCATTCTAGTCTGGGGTTTATAATGTCAGGGCTGTGCTCTACCTTCTTTTCTTCCTGGCTTCAGCCATGCCTGAGAGATCAACATAGAAACCTGTAATGTTGATTAGAATGTTAATAGGTCCCAGTGATGCATCTAACAGATTGTCTGGTTTCAGTCTTCCCACTGAAGTCTTAGAATACTCCACTTCAATAAGGAGCTGGTTAGAGCAAAAAAAATCCAACAAATTTCTGCCTCTAGCAGGAAAGGAACATTGACCTTTAGGTCCACGGTGACTGATACCGCACACCAGCAGCTAGTCATCATGATAATTCTCACTAATCAGAACAAAAAGACCTCCATTTTGTGGCATTTTATGCTCTGTTTTTGTGATGATCCCAGTTTCAGTTTCTCTTCCATGTCCATGCCTGTAACAAATCCATGTCCAAGATTTATTGTTGCGAATTCTGTACATCTTTTGTTGAATGGCCCTGCAAGTCAAGTACCAAAAAGTGTCATTTAAGCTAATGTAAGATGTAGACCAAACTAGTAGTGTGCATATGGGAGGGAGAAAGGGGGAACGAAAACAGGGGGGGGGGTGGGGGGGGGGGCACAGAAATGAGTGCGGGCAAACAATTCCTCCATCATTACAACAATGATTAACAAAGACTATTAAAAAAAAGAAAAAGAGAGAGAAAAAAAAGGAAGGCTCCTGTGAGAAACAAAACTGGGATGAAAAATTAGGGAGTTAGATTATAAACTACATCACAACCGCATGATGCTCACCACAGTACAAGTGGCCACAGTTGGTCTCCACAACGTATGCTGCTTCATTCAGACAAATCGGACAGGACACCTGGCCCCTGTTGTACAGCCTGGCTTCAGGCTGCGACTGGTTCTGAGTGCCGTTGCCGTCGCCCTGCGGGTGCAGATGCTGCCTTGTGGACTGTACTGTTGCTGCAAAGTCTGGATGGATTCCAGGCTGATTTCTTTGTCTGTTAAAGCACAACTGATTGCTTTAAAAACAAACAAAACATACAAAAAAATGGGGGGGGGGGGGGGGGGCTGCCAAGTAACTGTGATTAATCTTTCTTTGTCTGTTAAAACACAACTGACTGATTTTTAAAAAAAATGAATCCCTTTTTCTAAGAAGTCACAGATGTATTCATGGCATATCACAGGAATATTACTGATTTTACTATTGCAGCGTAAACCATTTAACGTCACTTACATCTCCCAAATACTTCAAATTCATCTCTGCGGGTGTAATCAAATCCTAATTTCCTATGCTGGCACATTAGAACCGCACACTTCACCTGACCCTGCTCCTCCTGTTCCCCTCTCTTTCACTACTTTTAGAATATAAAACATTCTGCATTATCCAGACTAACAACCTTAGTAATTTTCCGTCATGCTTACCTTCTATCTAAAAAAATCCATAGCATTTTTCCTTTTCTGAATAACTGAACTGATTTAGCAGCAGCTGTAATTAGAAGGTTTGAAAGGGAAAAAAAACAACCCTCAGTTGAGGCACTTTAATCTTGCTGACATTGTGAATTTATTTGTTCTGAATCTATATTTAAGAGCTGGTGGTGCTTGATAGGACATCACTTTCAACATGAACGTTGCTTTGAAATATATGAATTTCAATTTCGAAGTGAGAGAGAGAGAGAGAGATTTTCTTTATTCCAAAAGGTAACAGATAAGCAGAGAGAATGAGAGAGACAGACAGACAAATAGACTGACTGACTGACAGTCTGGCTGGCAGACAGAATGCTACCTGAACAAATTGCGAATAGACAGCACAGTGGGGATGATGATGCTGAGCAGAGTCAAACTGCCATATATGATTTCATCCCCAACCCCTGCTATCAGTCGAGGCTGATCTGGCATAGTGGCACCCATCGTTGCGCCGTTTCACAAACACCGGTGGCAACGAACTACGTCTCACTCAACTGCACCCTCAAAATGAGTTAAAACAAGTCCGGAATCGGAAGAAATTAAGTGGACTATGATCATTCAAACCAAGTCCATCGACGCCTGACGAAACATTCCATCATACAACCGATTGATTGTCATCAACACCAGGAACTGACGCGTTTTGCTATTTTTAGTTTCGTTTTCGATTCCATCTCACCGTTGTTCAAATCAAAACAAATAACTATAGGAACTATTTCTTTCAGAAGGAGACCTCACTTTAACATGGACTGAAAACTATCTGCAATAGAAGAGTTTCCATTTGAATGGCAGCGAAACAAAATACATGGTTGTCGTAAGAGTGTTTGTTCAGTTTTCTTTTAGACACCCTTTTACCGAAAACAATCATTTCAACCGGAATCAATTAAAAATGATGTATTTTGTAACATATCGAATCTTGCCACTGGATTGCCCGGCACTGAGACACAGGAAAATAAATGCCGAATGCAAAAGTGCTCTTAACGTGTTGATTTATTTGATATATTACTTTGAGGCATGATAACTAACAACACTTGACCATATCATTTACGATTTGTTACCGTCATCTTCATTTCTTCTTCTTCTTCTTCCTAAAATACTGGTTCACTCAAAAAACGAGTAGGTCATCAGCGCGCATGTTAAAAAGTAAAATAAAATAGCATAAAATAATGCAACTCAGACTGTTGGCCCCTGTAGCAAATTTGGCAACAAGGGGTCGCACTCGATATTCAAGAAGTTAAAAGCAATGGCCAAATTCAGGCCCAGGTAACAGTAAAATATCTGGGGAAGTTAAAATAGAAAATCGTCAATATGGAGATCTCAAAACTGTCGTATCAATTTGTTTTTTTTAAATGAGATTGCATTTGTGGCAATCTTGATGGCACCCGGCAGTGAGTTCCACAGCCGTACAGAACTAGGATAAAATGAATGTAAGTGGCTGTCAATATTTGATGCAGGTATGGTATAACATTGACCGCCACTCCTGGTACTACTTTTATTCAATACTAGTTGTTCCATTGGAATATCAATTACTTTAGCTCTGCCTTTGAAGAAGATGTTAAGTTTGATAAAAGGTCTTCTCTCTTCTAAGGGTTTCCATTCTAATTTCCTCATGTTCTTCCTAGTATTCCCCTTTTCTCTGATGTGGTTCCCTGTTACGAACCGTGCTGCTCTCTTCTGAATCTTTCGAGGTTATCAATGTCCTTTAGATGGTAAGGATCCCAAACTGAGCAACCATATTCAGTACTGGTCTAACCAGTGTTTTGTAGCAGTCATCTTTAACCTTATGGGAGCAGTCATTGATATTCCTGTATAACAAAGCTAAGATGTTATTTGCTTTCTTACATACTAAATTGTAGTGTTCTTTCCATTTGAGACGACTATCTATAATCACGCCTAAATATTTTGCAGCATTAGTTTCTTTAAGAATGTATTATGGATAGAATAATCTGATCTAATTGGTGAGCGTTTGTTACATATACGCAACACTTGGCACTTTTGGGGATGAAATTCCATTTTCCAAGTTCTTTCCCACTCTTGTAAAGCGTTTAGATCTTCTTGTAGAATGCGTGTATCATTCTTGCTTCTGATTGTTCTATATACTAAACTGTCATCTGCAAAAAGCCTTATAGTAGTTCCAGGAGAGAGATTTCTACTTATGTCATTTATATAAATTAAGAAAAACAAGGGCCCCAGAACAGTTCCTGTGGTACACCTGACAAGACTGGATGACGACCCTTCACAACAACTTTCTGCGTTCTCCCAACGAGGAATGATCTAGCCATTTTAGCAAAGAACCGCCAATGCCGATGTGTTCTAATTTAAGCAGCAGGCCCTCATGGTCAACCTTATCAAAGGCTTTAGAAAGTCTATAAAATAGCATCTATTTGCTGTCTGTTGTTAAGACAGTTATTAAAATCATTGAGAGTTGTTATAAGTTGAGTCTCACAACTCCTTCGCTGTCTAAAACCATGCTGGGCGTTATTTAAGAAGTCATATTTGTCAAGATGGTCCATTATGCTACTATATAATATGTGTTCAAGTAGTTTTGCTGATATGGATGTAAGAGATACAGGTCTATAGTTCTCTGCTTTTGTTTTGTCACCCTTTTTGAATAAGGGAACAATGCTCGCATCTCGCCACTCATCAGGTATTACTCCCTGGTCCAGTGAAGCTTGGTAAAGTAGTTGGTATACCTCACTCAATTCATTGGCACATAATTTTAAGAGCTTGCCAGGAACGCCATCGGGACCAGTAGCTTTGTTTTCATTGATGTTGGTCAGTAACTTAAATACTCCTGCTTTGTTTACTTTGATGTTTTGCATTTCAGGGAGTTTATCATCATCCTTTAGTCTAACGTTAATTAAAGGTTTGGGATTTGAGAAAACTGAACAAAACTGCTTGTTTAGTAAATTTGCTTTCCTTCAGGGTCCTGTATTAGGTTATTCTGGTTGTTTCTCAGGTCTGGAATCCCAAATGTTGTCCTGTCTCTTACTCCTTATGTAAGACCAATAATTTCTTGTTTTTGATGATCACCTTCGAAATCATTGAATTAACATAATTGGAGGTGAGCAAGCCTACATTCTCTGTGTGATCTAAAGCTGATCTTTGTGACTGAGCCACGCTGCGACATATCACGAAGGTTGGGGAAAAGGAGATGGATAAGAAATAAAGTCTGGAGCCAGGGTCCGTCCAGTGGATCCTGTGGGTCAGATTACAGACCCCGCTGGGGTCAAGGACTCCCCCCCCCCCCCCCCCCCCCCCCCCCCCCCTCCTTAAGCCCCAAATCTTTCCCAAGTCTTTAAACGATGAAAACTTTATTCATTTTTGGGGCCCCCTGCGCTTGTTTTCCCCCCCACTTTTAGATTTTCGCCAAATTAAATTTTGCTACTTTATTTCAAGTTAAAAGGTTTGTCCCAGTCTTAAAGGAAAAGTTACTCTGTTTTTATGTTTTTTTAGGGGAGCAAACGTTACCCCCACTTGTTTACTTTTAGATGGCAAAGTTTTTAAAACCCCATTTTAAAGGGAAACTACCTTCCTCATTAATTTTTCCATGTTGCTTCGGGGGGCGGGATTTCCTTTTAACAGATCTGAGGAAAAAAGCGGATTTTTTAAACGGTTATTTTTCCCAAATTTTTCTTTCCAGCTGCCACTTAGTCACGGGAGGCGTTTCCCCTGGGGGGCTTTGCTCCCCCTCAATATGGGGAAATTCCCTTTCCCTCTTCTTGCCCTTTTGTTGAGCCCCCTTTTTTAACCAGTTAATTTCCTTTACCTTGAAAGTTTTTCCCCTTTCCCTACCCACTCTCTCTCTTGGGGGGTTTCCATTTCGGTCAGTCTTCATAAGTTTGGTCGGGTCGACCCCCCCCCCGGGTCGACCCCCCCCCCCCCCCCCCCCCCCCCCCCCCCCCCCCCCCCCCCCCCCCCTGTAATTCAGTGATTTCAGGGTTTTGCTTTAAAAAAAGCTTTGCCCTTTCCGGGCAGGGGGGTTTTCAACGGGGAGGTTTTGGGGGGACAACCCAACCCGTTTTCTTGTGTACTTGTTGGGTTGTGGCCTTTCCCGATTTCCCGCCCGCTGCCATTGTATATTTGTTTTAGGCCAAGGGAACTATTGGGTTTAGCAAAGAACGGGAAAGGGACCAAACTTTGCACGGCCAGAGAGGCCCCGCGGGTCTGTTTATTTTTTAAATTGGAGGGGTTTATTTCTGCCCTTTCGGGGTTTTTAAGGTTTTACCCCCTTTTTTACTTTCCAGAGTCCCTAATACAACCTTCCAAGACTCCCTTTAGTGGTTCGCTTGCAATGCTGGGAATAGTTTTTCCCTTTTTTTTTGGTTACAGTGGGAAAGAAACGTTTTTAACATCTCCTTTTCCCCAGTGGGGGGAAAGGGTTCCCGGTTTACCTTTTTTTTTTTCGGAAATTTTTTTTTCTTTAATAAAATTTTGCGGGTGAGGCAATTAAATTTTTCCTGCCCGTTCCATTGTCGCTGCTTCGGGGTTTTTCTTTTCATGGTGGAAAATGATTGTTGTGTAATCCATAAAGGCTTTTAGAGTGGGCATTTGGTTTCTTATCTTTCTTGGTGGAAAATGATCGTTGTGTAATCCATACAGGCTTTTAGAGTGGGCATTTGGTTTTTATCTTTCTTGGTGGAAAATGATTGTGTGTAATCCATACAGGCTTTTAGAGTGGGCATTTGGTTTCTATCTTTCTTGGTGGAAAAATGATTGTTGTGTAATCCATACAGGCTTTTAGAGTGGGCATTTGGTTTCTATCTCCTAAGTCGCCGCAACCTTATGCTTACCTTCAAGATGATCTCCACTGCCAATACGAATAGTACGTGGGAAGCTGAACCGTACAATTCTCAGATTGAAGCAGTGTATTGTGTCTTCCTTTGTAGACGAGCTCGCTAAGAAGCCATAGAAATTATTTCTTCAGCATTTTAGAAAATAGATAATCTTTGGGACATTAAATGTTTTGAGCGCCAGCTGAATCAGCTTGTGTGGGACTGATCCAAATTTGTCATGTGCCAAATCGAGTAACACCACGTCGTGATCATTTTTCTCAGCCTTAGCTGTTTCACAGATCATCATGGCAAGCTCTTCACAGCCATACATCCCGAAGTTATTTCTGGCCCGGCGCATGTAAGAACCCCCTTTCTGGGAATATTTAGTTACCCTCCATACCATGAAAGACGAGATTTTCTCCTCAGCCATCAAGAAGTGATAATGATCTAAACTGGTTGATACCAGTCTAATTCTGCTCTTTTGGGAAGTGCTCTCCATTAGCTATCACCTATTAATTGCTGATCTTCGACGAGATCTTTGCTGACCCTATCAGTTTGTGAAACTACTCCAGGACATGGAGACATTTCTTATACACTGGGTAGGGTATTCTACAAGATCCAGGCGATGATCTTGGTCAGGCTATTAACCTCTTTTCTTTTTCTTTTATTTGTCTAGTATAAGTGGTTTGTCAATGAAACATTTTCTCTGGCCTGCAGACTGCACCAGGCCCTTCAATTCTGTCGGTGCCTTGATCGAGGTCGGGAATGGTTCCAGAATGTGTTCTCGTGAGACTCCAAACTTTTGAATGTTCGAGCTGGCGAACTGGAAAGGCATCTGAGGCAGCATTCCCGGGTCTTTCTTTTGCTTTTTCTGCCGCCTGATTGTGCTTAAGAAAGGCATGTTTTTGTTTTGTTTTTGTTTTTCTTCCTTTTTTCCAGGTCTTCCAAGCGTTTCCCAAGCCCTTCTGAAGTTCTGACAGAGCCATCGTCTCTCTTGATATTCCTTTTTTTCTTTCCAGATGTTATTCATCTGGCGTTTTAATGTCTGAGATGTCTTCGATTTTTAGCTGTTAAGCAGTGGACGTAAATGACGTCCACCCTCCGGCCCTCATCCAAGGAGCCAGTGGAAGCGTCCATTACTTCCAGGAGCTGTGTTACACAAGAGCAGCCAGGTGCGAATGAATGCTGCTCTTTGCTGATCAACGACTTGCGCTGCATGTGCTCCACTATCTATCATCCCACCGGCTTCTCCGCCATCTTGCCGACAATACCAGTGGGGCTGACCTGTTGGTAGCAACTGACCTTACAGTTTCAAGGTCAAGTGACTGAAGGCGGAAACTGAAACATATTTTTAAAAAGAATTGTTATTGATTCCGCAAGACAATATGGACAAACAAAAATTACACAGACAAAACACGACGCGTTTCGACTGAAACACGTCGAAAGCGTCGTGTTTTGTCTTGTGACCTGTTTGTCCATATTGTCTTGCGGAATCACTTACAACTTTTTTTTTTTTTTTTTCAAAACTAGCTTACAGTCTGTCGAGTTTAAAATCACCCCTCCTAAATTTGAGTCGCAAAATAAAATTATTGCGTCTGACTCCCTATATATTTAGAACCATTCGTAGAAATCTGTTTTATTGTATACTGTCTGCGCACATTCATGTAAATCTATAGATTTAAAGAAACATCATTTCTAAGAATTCAAAATCAAAAGTGCCAAAAGTTTAAGCTTTACAAAGCTATGCACATACTGTATTCTCTCGTTTTTACACGACCATGACTGTTCAATTTGCGTGGCTCAGTTGTGTAAAGCTTTGCGTACTTTTACTCCTGCATCT
>CM031606.1:72636216-72638716 GCA_018398815.1 Conus ventricosus
GCTAAGTGTAGTTTGCATAGTATTAACCATTTTTCAGTTAAACATAGGTTGCACCTTTTTGAAACATTGCTGTATGGTGATGCTCTTTTTATGATTTTCCAGGATATATTGTAGCTTGTTTTTGCGTCTTTACGTTTCCAGATATATTTGCTCATTCTGTTTGGTTTTTATATTTTTCTTTATTAAATGACTGTTTGTGGTTTGCATATCTGGTTTTGAAGTGGTTTTCAGTGATCCCTATGTATGTTTCTTTTTCATTTTCTGATGTCACAGTAGCCTGGTATACAATGTTGTTGTGAAGACATTTATTGTTTAGTGGGCACTGCTCCTTTCTGGTGCAATTGCAAGATTTCCTTTCTTCACCCTTCTTTGCTGTGTTGATTTTCATTTTGTTGGATGCGTCAATTAGGTTTTTGAGGTTGGGCATACATGAGTACGATAGTTTGACAGTGTTTTTGTTAAAATATTTTGGACAGTTTGTGTTCTTTTCGAAATGAAGTTGTTAGGATTTTGAAGAATTCTTTCCCTATGTTTGTTTTGAGTTTCCGTCGTATGGGGGGTTATACCATATGATTTTTCTTTTCCTATTTTTCTTGCTTTTATTTGTGTTGTTGTCTGGGTTGTATTGTAATTTGTAATTGTATCCACTTGTTTGTAGTGCCTCCTGGTATTCTACTGCTGCATTGTTGAACACTCTCTCACTGCATGACAGGTTTGATAGTCTCTTGTTTATGCCATGGGGTATGGTCTTTAATACAGATGGTGGATGGTTACTTTTGGTGTGTACATAAAGAGGTGTATCGTTGGGTTTCTTGTATGGTTTATATATGTGATTGTTGAGATCCAGTGTTATGTCTAAGTAGTTCACTACCTTTTTGTTTGCTTCAATGGTAATCTTTAAGTTGTGGTTTTGGAAGATTTTGCATAGTTCTTTCTTCTTGTTTTCGATGGTTCTTGGATTGTTGGTTAGTGCAGCAAGGCCATCGTCTCTGTATAGTCCGACTTGTTTTCCGAGTTTTTTCTTGATGTTGGACAGCATGAATAGTCCGACCAGTTCACATGTTTCTGCACCATCATATGATCCCATGGTTACGTCGAATGTTGAGTTTCTGTTGGTTTTCCTGATCCAGGTTTCATTTTTGCTGTGTAGTAATGTTTTCTTGGTGTGGAGAATGATTTCCATTTCTGACCCTGTTATGTCTGTGTGGTTACTGGCAAACTTCAGGCTTTGGTGAGTAGTTCCTCATCTATAGATGGGTAAAAGTCTACTATGTCAAATGTGATGAATACTGTATTACTTTGTTTATTGAACCATTGGAATAACTTCGTATGTGTTCTTCCACAGTTATAGAGTTGATTTCTGCGTTCTTTAATTAAATTTTTCCATGATATTTTCTTGGCTAATTCTTGCCTAATTCAGATTTGAGGGTTTATTTACATGATTGGCTTTTTAAAATTGGGCTTGTGTCTTAGTGTTATGAAGCTTCTTTTGTTGCTAGTTTCTATCTTCACTTATATCTATGCTCTGAATTTTTTTTATTAGTGCGGATATTATTATATATTTGTACATTTTTTGTTAGTGAACCACCCAAACAAAAACCTGAAAGCCCCAAAAACACGTGCAGCAACGATGCAACAACGCTAACAGAGGAGTCCCAGGGTATGGATAAATCGGCGGTGGGCATACCAAAAACCATTCTTTATTTATCCGCAACACTCGAAACAATATTGTAGTATTTTAAATTCATCTTTAACTGTTTCAACTATAATCTTATTCTAATTTTAATATAAGAATAAAAAGTTATATATATATATATATTTTCAGTCATTGCAACAACGTCTTAATTTAATGGGTCTACCTGAATAAATTTTTACTAGAAATATAATTATGTTAAACGTGAACATTAAGTGGGAGACAAACTTTTAGAGACAATTTCGAATGTATGTTAAACGATTACGAATGTGTAAATCAATAACCACACGCACGCACGCACGCAGCACGCACGCTCGCACATGCAAACACGCACGCATTCACGCACGCATACCAAATATCTCATGAGACTTTAAAATAAGAAAAGCATTCTTGTGTCAAACGATCATTTTACGACAATGGAGTTTTGTGGGGTTTTTTTTAATGATTGTCCACTCCACTCAACTGACACGGGCGCATCTCTATCAGTCCCTGCCTGAGAGAGAGAGAGAGAGAGAGAGAGAGAGAGAGAGAGAGGGATAGGAAATATTGTACACTCAAACAACGTTACATCGACGTCGGTTATACTGCAAGCATGCTAGTGCGCAAAATCAATTGTTGTGGGTTTTTTGATTGTTTGTTTTGTTTTGTTTCTTTTACCACGTTAGACCAGCCGTGACAAACGCTGACAACCGATTTTGTCACCGCTCTCGGCTTGGACGCAAGCGACTTGTTCTATAGTTAACTCTGTGTAATGACTGCATCGGGAGATTTGAAGCAGAACTTTACAGTACTCTTTTTCCATTAAAG
>CM031606.1:72646216-72648716 GCA_018398815.1 Conus ventricosus
GAAATAAAGGCACACACACACTGACAGATGGAGAAATAAAGGCACACACACACTGACAGATGGATAAATAAAGGCACACACACACTGATAGATGCAGAAATAAAGGCACACACACACTGACAGATGGAGAAATAAAGGCACACACACACTGATAGATGGAGAAATAAAGGCACACACACACTGATAGATGGAGAAATAAAGGCAGGCACACATACCCACAGATTGAGAAATAAAGGCACACACACACACTGACAGATGAAGAAATAAAGACGCATGCACGCGCGCGCAAACGCACACACACACACACACACACATGCACGCACGCACGCACGCACGCACGCACGCACGCACGCACGCACGCACGCACGCGCGCTCGCTCGCACGCACGCACGCACGCACACACACACACACACACACACACACACACACACACACACACACACACACACACACACTCTCTCTCTCTCTCTCTCTCTCTCTCTCTCTCTCTCTCTCACACACACACACACGCACGCACGCACGCACGCACGCATGCACGCACGCACGCACGCACGCACGCACACACACACACACACACACACACACACACACACACACACACACACACACACACACACACATAAATCTTCCTTGCCTCGTGACGTCGCCAAAGGGGCGTGGCTGGGGCTTTCTCTGCGGGGGTCGCGTGGCATGGGAGGATTGTGGCGCAATGGGGAAGAGGGCTGGAACCTGGCCGGTTCGGACTGCAGTCTGGCCGGCTGGGCTTTGGTCAGGAAGTCCACGAATGTTCTCCAGCTGAGATTTCAAAACAAAAAGGTGTGTCAAGTCAAAAATACAGATTTATATGATGAAGAAAAAAGAAAAAGAAAAAGAGAATCATACATCTCCCAAAGAAATGAAAGCAAAATCACATGTCTTCCAATGGAAATATACGCACGCAAGATTGCTTGCACGAACTCTCTCTCTCTCTCTCTGTCACGGTCAAAAATAGAACAACCAAGTCGTGGTCCAGGTTGTTTGGACATAAGCTCTAACTCAAATATTCTGGGCGCCACGTAGACGGGCCCATGTTTCGGATCCAGCCAATTAAGCATAGGGGAGAGGCTCCACAGAGACGGTCTGTCCGGCCAGACGGACTAAGCAGCTTTGACCGACGCCTCGATGTCTAGCGAGACGAGTCGTAGCGCCTGGCTCAGGCTCATCTAGCCAATTTGTGGAACCAGCGCCATTGTTAGTCGGACGTCGCAGGTTAAAGCAGGAAAGGGAGAGGGAGAAGGTAGTGTGTGGTGGGGGTGAAATCTAGCTAATCAATTAAATGACCAATTGACCACCACAGAGAGTAAGGCGTGTAGGCGTGACTGTCATGATTTGAATATCCAATGGAATTAGAGGGAGATAACTTCGGGTATTCAGGGGTAAAAATACTGACCAATGGTACCCGCCCTTTTTGGACAGATCGGAACGGGATAAGAAGGATGTGAGAGTGAGAGAACGGCATAACGAGGGGGAGAACGAACAGAGAGACAGAGAGAGAGAGAGAGGTTCTGGGGTGTAGTCTCTGCAGGAGAAGGGCAGAGAGATGAGAGGAGTGAAGTTTGAGCATTAGCACCAGATATAGTCTGCAAAGGGAGGACTAAAGAGAGATGTGGAAAGAGAGAGTTGCTAACTAATGAAGAGAAAAAGAAAGAAAAGAAAAGGAAAAGAAAAGCAACCATGTCCATTTAATAGAGCAGACTAGGAGAGAGAGAGAGAGTGCAATGCGTTAATGCAGGAAGAAAGAAAGGAGAACAGATCGATGTTGATAGTCACTGTTCCATCTGAACCGGGGGTTCGACCTCATACTTGGCCAGCGCCACTTTCATCGGCAGTCCAACCTGACCAACGCCAGCGGTCTGACCTGACCAGTGCCAGCAGTCCAGCTGACCGATGCCAGCAGTCTAACTTGACCGGTGCAGCAGTTGTGTCGTGTTGTGAAAGTGACAGTGAAAGAAAAGAAAAAAAAGGAAAAGAAAAAGACAGTGATTCGTGAATAGTTAAGATCACCTGGCCAGGTAAAGTAGAAATCTATTTATACCCGGGTTAGTTAATGATGTTTTAGATAAATGATTTTGTGAAGTTCAGGAAAGAGAGAATGTTTTATTTTGTTTGATTCCATATGCATTGATGTTTCGTTCTATGAACATGTGTAGTAAAGTATATAGACTTTACTAGTGGTTTGATGTGACGAATGCATGATATATGAATGAGATCGTGAGCAAGCTGTGAGTGTGTTTGGGCTGTGCGCTAGTCCTTCCTCCATCGACATCACCCGAGGTTGACACTCTCTCTCTCTCTCCTCTCTCTCTCTCTCTCTCTCTCTCTCTCTCTCTCTCTCTCTCTCTCCTCTCTCTTCCGTTCCCTTTCCATCTTGCACTTCACTTCCCCTCCTACTTCCTGTTTCCAGACGTACTTGTATTTGTCTTCGTAACTGTTGAGGCGACACCTCTGGAGCACACGGTTC
>CM031606.1:72653716-72663716 GCA_018398815.1 Conus ventricosus
ACAGATGCTGGCTACAAACAAACAAGTAAGTAGATGTGACCTTCCACCACAAAACCAATAAGAAAGTTATGGTCATTTAAAGTGGGTTACTGTGCCAACAGCCATTTTGAGAAACGGCTTCTAAAGTTTTTGCTGTCATCTCCAGCCTATTTTCCTTAGCAACGGCATCTTACTTTTTACCATACTTACTTTTAGATGACACACAGAGAAACTGGGAGAGCGTCACACATGCTTTCGAACGGTATATAACACGATGGGGTTCTGTAAGGGTTGCGTTAAGTTTTAGGCGAGTGAAAATGGGCCATTTTGCGTTTAAAGAAGTCATTTTGATTCGAGGTTAGGCTTTTAAATCTCAATTTTAACCAATGTATTGGTTGTTTTGGAGCAAATGGATAGTGCCATGTGAAAGTTTAGGGTGTAAGAAACACATTTCTGCAAAAAAGTCAAAATGCCCCAGGTAGACCCTCACCAGCTATTTTCAGCTGTAGCGTGAAGTAGGCCGCGCGAGTTAAGACTGGTTTCGTGGTGGCGGGTCACAAATAAAGCAAGAGGAGGTCCTTCATAAACATATGAAAATGCTTAATGACTGTATAATAAATATACACACTAAGTATAATAATATACACACTAAGTATAATAAATATACACACTAAGTCCTCACTTTGCAAAGTGTTTAACAGCCAACCCCAGGAAAGACAGGAACTTCTCGTAGTTGACGTCACGGTTAGGTCGATCAGGGGAGACAAACATGGCTGCGTCACTTGCAGCAGGTCACCCGACAAGCTGATCTGTTGCAACACAGACCATTTCATTCTGTCATATCACCGTTGTACCACAGATTAAGTACACATTTAGTCTGTGGTTGTACTGCTATCTTAAACAAATGATACTGAACGTCCAATATGGCAAACATGTCACTGTTATCCTGTTTACTGCTATCTTAAACAAATGATACTGAACATCCAACATGGCAATCATCATGTCACTGTGACCCTGGTTACTGCTATCTTAAACAAATGATACTGAACATCCTACATGGCAACCATCATGTCACTGTGACCCTGGTTACTGCTATCATAAACAAATGATACTGAATATCCAACATGGCAACCATCATGTCACTGTGACCCTGGTTACTGCTATCTTAATAAATGGTACTGAACATCCAACATGGCAACCCATAGCCTGGCAACAAAACCCAATGAAAATTGAGAGTAAAATGACTGGACAAATAATGTAAAGGTCGTTCGGTTTTACTTGCATCATTAACTGGCGATAAACATTTTAAAACAATAACAACAAATAAATCAGCATTGCCGTTGGAAAAGATGCGTGAGTTTGTTTTTTTAACCTGCCATCGTTGTTTATGTGTTTTATTACATATTTTGGTCCGCTTACCTTTGTAGCTAAGGCTATTCGCTGTTTTGTTGCGTATAAAAGTCTGTCGTAATTTCTTTTCCAAAGCCCCATCCATTGCGCACTCCCTACCATCCGTGTTCCTTTGGAATTGAAAGGTCTTGATACTGACGTAGGCAAAAGAGTCCGACGGACAGGAAAACGGACCCCAAAAAGACAAGTTCTTTCCATCTGCTTGCCCGTGGAATAGTTCAAGTAAGCTTACTGGTACGAGCCAAAAAAGATAGACAGACATAGACCTTCTTATGCCTGCCCATGGACCTTCTATATGCCTGCCCATGGACCTTCTATATGCCCGCCCATGGACTTCCTATATACCCGCCTATGAACCTTCTATATGCCCGTCCCATGGACCCTTCCATATGCCCGCCCATGACCCTATTAATCTGCCACCCAAGGACCTTCCAAATGCCCGCCCAGGACCTTTTATTGCCAGCCCATGGACCTTTAATATGCCTGCCCATGGACCTTCTATAATGCCTGGCCCCATGGACCATCTATATGCCCTCCCAAGATCTTCTGAATGCCCGCACCATGGAATCTTCTATATGCCTGCCCCTGGACTTAACTATATACCCGCCTAAGACCTTCTTATGCCCCTCCCATGACCTACCATGCTGCCCCGCCCATGGACCTTTTATATATGCCAAGCCCATGGACTTTTTAAATGCCCGCCTGCCCAGGACATTTTATCTGCCCGCCCATGTACCTTCTATTTGCCCGCCCATGGACCTTTTATCCCACACATGGAGTGGTACAAGTCCCTGATTCTGGCAGAGGCCGAAAAGGCCATCCATGGACCAACCATCATCTACTTGCTCTGAGCGGCACAGAACCAGTGGGTGACAGTAGCCGAGAAAATAGTTAGAGCGGACGAACGCCGGTGTCGTATATAATACTGTCGCGTGGAATTGTATCGCAGCGATAGCATTTCACGATGAAAATAATGTTGCAGCGACAACGATATGCTGGAAAAAATGGCGCGCGACAACATTACACAAAAATGACAAAAAAGAAAAATTGTAGCTGGCCATAAAATACTGTCCTCGAAATTTTTGCGAACAGTTTATTGCGACAGGACACTGTGCACTACTTGAGTCAGTGAATACTGTCGCTGCGACAAACATTTTCACGAGAAATCTACAGCTAGAGTTACCATTTTCCTGTGAAAAATGGTCGCAGCGATAATCTTTTCACAGCGACGATTTTTCTGCAAATTGCAAAAACGACGCCACTGTGAGCGACACAATATCCAGAAAAATAAAGCAGCTCCATGGAAACAAAAATTGTCGCAAGTATTTTTTAAACATCAATGTTTTTGACGAAAGACAAATTTCCATTCGTGTTTGTGTGTGTGTTAGTGTGGTGAGAGGTGTGTGTGAGTGTGTGTGTGGTGTGTGTTGTGTGTGTGTGAGCGTTTGGTGAACGAGTGTGTGTGTGTGTGTGTGTTGTGTGTGTGTGTGCGTGTGTGTGTGTGTGAGTGTGTGTGTGTGTGTGTGTTTGTTTGGAGTGTGTTTTGTGTGCAGTAGAAATGTGATGTATTTTATCAAATATCGTAGGCCTAGGAAACATTATCAATCCCAACGAAAGTAGGGGAAGCAGGGGTAAGATATAGAACCCCTAAGAAATGCAGCCCTACCTCCTTCACAAATTTCACTTCATCTCAAGGTTAATTATTTGTAAAGCTTACCATAAAGATGCTTCATATAGTACACGCCATCAAATGGCTATCTTTAATCAAAAAGTTCTATATAAGAAACAATAAATACTATAAAGAAAAGTGAAGCCACAACATTAGAACAACATTTTCGGGTTAAATGGACAAGGGTGTGGAAATATTGGGCCACGGGCCTATAAAAACCGACACGCACTATTCATAACCAAAACCAATATTATTTATGTCTGATGGCCATAATAGAACGTGTGAGCATGTTCGATAATCATTTAAAGACACCTACGTCACAACACATTCATAAACCTAAACTTAAAAGTAAATGATTATCCTAATAGTCATAACAGAAACACACACAAAATAGAGTCTAAAAAGCTAATACAAGACCAAAATCGCAGAACAGAAACTTTCAGTTGTCTTGCTTTAATTGCATAGCTTCTAGGCACATAAAAAATCCATGTAATTTACAAACGAGTCAAAGAAGTCACCCATTTTAGTCACAAGTAACTCCAAAGTTATCAACGCCATAATGCAGAGCTTCAGCATCATTTGGCTTTGTTTTACTGCAGTCCTTTTAAGGCAATCCAAAAAAGCTCCAAGGAACCGTAGGTTTGAATCAAAAAACATAGAAATTGGTTGAAAGATCATCCATTTCTTTTCTAAATCTATTATCTAGTTTAAGAATGAACCACGTCAGAAAACAAATGCAGAACGTACGTTCAAAAATGTTTTTCTTTCATTTCGCCCATTTTAAGGCACCTAAGGCCCTAATAATAATCATGATTCAAAATGTAAACATTACTCATTTTATATACAAAATCTTTGTTTTGGATGTCTTCTTTTAAATAAGACACAACGAATTCAGTTCGAAAACAAAAAGAAACAGTCAAAGCACCGTCAATATTATGGATAAGTTTCTTCTTAAAAATAATTGAAGCCTCATACGAGCATGAACTCATGCACGCGCGCGCGCGCGCACGACACAACACACACACACACACACACACCACACACACACCTACACACACACACACACCACACACACACACAACGCACGCACGCACTGCACGCACACACACACACCACACACACACACACACACCACACACACACACACACACAGTACACACACACCCACACACACAAACATACACACACTCAGACACAATCAGTAATTAAGTGATCACAGATAAAAAAAACCGCTATCAACTTCTAAGAAGTGGGAATAAATGACCACAGTATATTTAATTGAGCTACTGGCCCAACATAGCCAACAGGGGGAGTTCATCTATTCAATATGACCATGTCAATAAAATCCTCTACCATTACAGCACATCCAAAATATTACTCTGAAGATGTTTTCAAGGCGTTTTTATAAAATTTTTAAATACGTTGAAACAGAACGCAAACAATTCCTAAAAAATTATTTTCTATTTTTTTTTTAAGCATGTCATTTGAATTAACAGAACCATAAAGAATAATACAAAAATGTTCTAATGCTTACTGTTGGTATCCTCCCGCACCAGCCCAGGATTTCTAGTCAGAGGAAGTTAATCATGCTGACAAAGAACACACAAAGAACTTAACTTATCTCGTCAAAGTTTTCTCCAAAATAGCTCCAGGCCCAATTTATCTACTTTCCCGCATAACCAAACTACCCCTTACAGGGTAACAAACGAAAGTAACTAAACCTATCAATATTCCCCACATTTCTGGACACGGACACATAACTCAAACTGAAGTTAAAAACATCCATTCAAATTGGAGAATTGTTTTATTGCAGCCTAGTGGTTTTACATTTTTTTTTGCTCACTGCATTAATCAATACCCTTACTCTTTCATAGAAAGGAAAACTGTGTCGGGCCCCTAAAAATGAGACACATTAGCCCTTTGTGACTTAACATCATCATCTCATCATCATCATCATCATCACAAGAAAACAAGATGCTCTGCGAACTGAGATTATATGCTTCAGCCAGCACACACACGAACGCACGCTACGCCACCGCACGCACGCACAGCACGCACGCACGCTCGCACGCACGCACCGCACGCACTGCCACGCACGCACGACACACAAACCAACACACACACACACACACACACCACAACCCACCACACACACAGCCTACAAAGCTTGATCTTGAACCGCTGAAGACTTGCGTAGAAGACAGAACGAACTATGTTCAAAAGCTGAGTTCCTTAAGACCAAGATGAAAGACGAGTTCGTTTTGTGATGCCGCGAAGAAAAAAGTAAAAAGTCACATAGTCCCAATCAGGTCAAGTCGGTTAGAAAAAAAAAAATTGCTAATGACGCCAAATTTATCAAATCACATTGTCCATAATATTTCACAATGTTCTTCGTACACTATTTAGGCCTATTAATAATGAAGACATCCACAAGCAGCAACTTTTAAAAGTATACTATAAAGCCATGAACTAACAACAAATCATTTCTTTCTTTTTATTGTTATTTTCCTACTTTAAAAAAAGATACAAATCAGAATTCGGAAATAGATTGAGGTAGAAGGAAAGGAGTTAAAAAGAGTTGGGTGTAGCATGAATGATTAGGATCACCATAATATAAGAGTGCGGCTATTATACATATGTGTCCTTCTTCTCGTAAACTTCCCAAGACATCCATAATTATGTCTTCCCAAGAATATCCGTATTGACCTTCCATAGCCCTGTTACCCAAAAAAGAAATATTAAGTGAACAATTATATGAATTGTTCCTCCGGCTTTGACCTCCACACTTCCTCTATCCACTCTGCCTATCATTACCTCCTTCAACGTTTTGTGTCCCCTCCTGTAACACTGACCTATCATACACCTCCTTCAATGTTTGTGTCCCTCCTGTACTGTAAGGAGTGCATGAGTGAGAAAATGTATTTTTGTGAGTTATTGATAGCGTTTGTCACATGCATGCGTATGTACATGCGTGGTTCGTATTGTCTCTCACTCTCTCTCACTCTCCTCTCTCTCCACTCTCTCTAACTCTCTCTCACCTCTCCTCTCACACAAACACACCATACACACACACACATCACACACACACACACACACGACTCACACACACCCACACACACACACACACCCACAACTATCCGGGCCAAATAGCTCTTACTACACATGTGGACAACATATGAAAGGATATTCACAAGAGACTTGAACTCATTGTGAAAAAAATGTATAATACCACTACAACAGGCGGCTTTAGATAGGGAAGATCTACAGTTGACCATCTTGTAAAAATTACAACCACATTTAAAAATAAGTTCGCACGAGGAAAAATGTACATGTCCCCGTTTATTTGACATAAGAAAGGCAAATGACCAGTCTGGCATTCAAAACTTCAGAACAAATAGAAGTAAAAGGTCTCTCGGGGTGTATGTACAAAAAACTTTAAAAACCTTTTATAAGTGGAAGAACATACCGACGAAAGTAGAAATGTATATACTAAAGAAAGACATATCCAGAAGGTAATCCCACAAGAGCTGTGATAGCTCCATATCCTGTTTAATAATTTTGATCCTAAGCTCTATCCTAAATCAATATCAAAAAATGTATTGAACTAGTACAATATGCGGAATGATATCTGTATATGGATGAAAGTTACTTTAAACGTCACACACCAGTAAGATCCATCAACTATATTAAAAAGATAAATCAAAATGACTAGATATAATTAGTATGAAAAACAAAGACAGAAAATGTATTGCCCATTCAGCTGAAAAATCGCATAAGGTTCAGTTCAATACTGGTTATGATCCTAATCCTCAGCCTTCAATTACAAATTGATGAATTATCCATGAATATATAAAAAAGTCGTAAAAATTTTTAGTGATTAAATTTTAACTTCTAAAATGATCTGGAATTATCACATACAAACTAATCTACAAAAGCTGAAAAACTATAAAAATTTGAAAATTGTGAGTCAACAAACATGGTAAAGACCAGTAAAGTATTAACACATATAGCAACTGAGCATAGTACATCTAAATTATCCTATGCCCCGGAAGACATTTTTTCTCATCCCCAAAAATGTTTTAATTAAAAAGTTGCAGAGATCGATAGTAAAGCTACCAGATAGCACTTGGTGTCCCCGGTTCAAACAACAACCATAAAGACCATTATAAGGAATCGGAATATTGCCTTTTAGAAAATATGAAACATGCATGTGCAAAAAAAAATTAAGAAGACATAACACAGACCAAAATCATAATACCACTAAAACAGAGACTGAAACTGGTATATTAAAAGCAGAAAATAATTTTCCTAAACGGGCACAAAAATCGATTCTCGCTAAAATAGATAGCCTCAAACACATCCCGACTAATATTACCAAAAAGCAGGCACTGCCCCTCAAAACGTAGCTCCTCCGGTGTCCCTTTAGCACTATCCCGGAATGGGAAACTTAGTAGAAGCAAATTATGACTAGACAATACACGAAGTTTTAAAAAAGTGATGGACCCTGCTGCCAACGTATTCTAAATCACATCAAAATGAAACTTATATAAATCACCTTAAAATTTATACATGATGTCTGTACTAGACAATCATTGACTGGTTCAGCATTCATAATTCCACCTTAAAAAATAGAGAAAGGTTACCACCTTGTAAAGAATAATTCCAAACGTTAAGTGAACGAAAACGACAGCCCCGAAGAGGAAGAAACCCACGCTCATGGTAGTTGACGCGAGCGCACCACAAACCTCAGAAAAGACCATCCCTTGTCCTTGCCTTTGATGAAACAAGATAAGAACTTGACCTTACCAAGACATGAACCCACACCACTACGGGCTCACAATTTGCTGGAAAGAGAACGTCAGTACTGAATAATGAAGACTCCACCGACAGAAAGCCAGAAGTGAACAGAAAAGAAGACAGTATAAGACACACGACGATTGATGAACACACATAGAGAGAGAAGAGAGAGGAAGAGAGAGGAAGAAGACGAGAGAGAGAGAGCGCTTACATTAATGCATGCGTAACTTGTCCCATTTAATAACAGAAATTAGCAATACAGAGAAAAGAAAAAAGATTCCTCAACTGCTCTTCCCTTGATAGGAAACATTTTTTGCAATTCTGATCTCCGAAAAAAAAAAAAAAAAAAAAAAGAATATTTTCCAAATTTACTGCGGAACTTGTTGCCATTATTATGGCAATGCACATTCTTCTTGATTTTCAATTTCCTGCATTTCAAATACTACTTTGTGTTGATTCAAAATCAGTCCTACAAGCTCTAAAATTTTCGAATACAAGTGTGAGAGCAGAACTCATATCAGAAGTCTACCACTTAATTCATTTTTTGCATTTACGTGGTTCCTATGTCGATTTTTTTGGGGTTTCCATCACATTGTGGATATATCTGCGAATGAAAGGGTAGACCAATTAGCCAAAAAGGCTGCTATCACTGAGACTGATTTAACAAAGATATGCATTCCTTTATCCTTACATGAGAGTTATAGTCTTTTAAAAGACGTATCCTGGAACTCTATTTCAAATAAGCGAAAAGGCACCAGAAACAAAAAGGGGATATTATTTAACAAGATATCAGACAATAAAACAGGTATCAAGAATCTCTACCAAGAGTGGATTTTAAAAAGTTTGATTTTTAGATTGAGGCTTGATGCCTTAAAACCAAATTCTGTAAACATGTGACTTGCATTTGTGGCCAGCAAATCCACCCGTTCCATCTACTTTTTTTGTGCGATAGAATGAAGCCCTACTTACCTGCTTGGTTGTTGAACACTGAACCGTCGATGTCAGCCTTTGAAGACGTCCATCTCCAACGAATCAAACATTTTTGAAGTTGTTCATGGACTGATTAAGAGCCCAGTTAGACATTTACTTTAACGTCTATGTTATATTCCCCATCCTGGTGTTAGTTGCTTATTTAGTGTTTCTTTCAAAGTTTTGGATTCAGTAATGTTTGGTTGTTGTTGGGTTTGTTTTTTTTTAAAATTATTTTTATTTAAATATTATTTATTTTATCTAGGCCTAAATGCATTATACATACCTATGTACGCCCAAATCAACACCAACCGTTCGCATGCATACACCAAAAACACCACATGCACACACACATAACACTTACATTCTGTCTAAGATCACTGTTAGGTGGATAGACGTTAAATTAAAGAACGAACGAACACACACACACACACACACAACACACACACACACACACACACACACACACACACACACACACACACGTGGAACACGTAAACATGCATGCGCGGGCATACACCAACAAACTCACACACGCATAAACATAATCTGCAAAGACATTGTTGTGTAACTTGCAGGGTTTGTGGGGAGAAGTCTTAAGGGTTCTATTCAATTGTCTAGGGGAAAGAGTATCGTCCCACGAGAAGATGTTCAGAGTGGGTGGGGTATGTAAAGTGATAGCTGGGTATCCTAGGAGAGAGAGGGATGGAGAGAGAGAGAGAGAGAGAGAGAGAGAGAGAGAGAGAGAGAGAGAGAGAGAGAGAGAGAGAGTATGAGAGAGAAAGAGGGAGGGAGAGAGAGAGAGAGGAGAGAGAGAGAGAGAGAGAGAGAGAGAGAGAGAGAATGAGAGAGAGGGGAGGGAGAGAGAGACAGAGAAATGAAAGAGAGAGAGAGAGGGGGAGGGAGGGAGAGGAAGGGAAAGAGAATGAGAGAGAGAGAGAGATAGAGGGAGGGAGCGGGAGATTGCGTGATTATGGACAAATGAATCACAACTATATTTGAGCATGAATGCAGTTGTTTCAGGGTCCACACACACACACACACACACACACACACACACACACACACACACACACACACACACACACACACATACACACTGTCACGCTCTCTCCACATACACGCACACTTGCTTGCACGTCCAGAGAGAGTGAGAGAGATGAGAGAGGAGAGAGA
>CM031606.1:72673716-72680027 GCA_018398815.1 Conus ventricosus
ACACACACACACACACACACACACACAAGAATGGTTGCACACTCACAAGCTAGAAGACAGAAACTTCACACACTCAGGAACTTGCAATCTGTGCATTCAGTAAACGGAATTTTCCCACAACCAGAAAATGACAGTTCCCCCACACCCAGCAAAAACGGACACATTGGCATGTGCTTGAGAGTCACGTTTCTTTCGGTATAATGATCTTGACGGTATCATAAGATAACTATACACAGTCATGGAATTATCCTTTAAAAGGAAGATGAGGAAAGGGTGAGGAGGAGTGGTGGGATTGTGTGGGTAGTGACAGGGCAATGGGCGGGGTATGGGTCAATGGGGCGGGGTATGGGGCAATGGGTGGGGTATGGGCAATGGGGCGGGGTATGGAGCAATGGGGCGGGTATGGGGCAATGGGGCGGGGTATGGGGAAATGGGGCGGGGTATGAGGCAATGGGGCGGGTATGGGGCCCAAAGGGGCGGGGTATGGGGCAATGGGGCGGGTATGGGGCAATGGAGCGGGCAATGGGGCGGGGTATGGGGCAATGGGGCGGGGTGTGGGCAATGGGCGGGCAATGGGGCGGGGTATGGGCAATGGGCGGGGTATGGGGCAATGGGGTGGGGTATGGGCAATGGGGCGGGGTATGGGGCAATGAGGCGGGATATGTGGGAAAGGGGGAAAAAAAAAAAGTGACGAGAAAACTCGATGACAAAAAGGAAAAGGTTTCAACATGGGTAGACACCTTTCGCCCAAACAGTGACCAGACAGCGAAAGAAAAAAGGTTGTGACTGCTTTCACAAGCTGCCCCTTTAAAGTTGTTATAAGTGCAAGGGACCATAACGTCAGACAGATCATTTGGGATTTAAGGAGGGGGCACGAGTGGGGGTGAGGAGAAGAGAGAGAGAGAGAAGAGAGAGAGGGAGGGGGGTGGGAAAATTTCCTGACGGGGTGGTTCCATCTTTTTCCCAGGATTTTCCGGGGCTAGCCGGTAGCTGACCCCCCTTTGGGGAAAAGGGAAAAACCCCCGGGTGCACACATAAAACCCACACAGCCACACACGGACTAAAAACGATGCGGATGCTGAGATATGGCGACGAAAAAGGGAAATGACAACGTTGAGGGTATCGTGATGATTACAGGGGTTTTTCATGAACGAAACAGAGGAGATGCAGGGCAAGCCAAAACGCCCGAAAAACGCAAACGTTCACATCACGCTTAAAAGCTTATCTTCAAAAAGAAAACACACGCGCGCGAAACACACACACACAACACCACAACGCGCCGCGTGCGTGGGGCCACACGCCACACCAGGAAACCACCGCCGCGCGCACACACACACACACACACGCCACACACACACAACACCAACACACACACAACACAACACACACACACAAACACACACACAAACACACACCACTGCGAACTACCAGAAAAGGTTTTACATAGAAAACTACGACCCGGGACGCGACCTCCAGCATGAAACCAGCTCAAAAACCGAACAAAGCTAGGGACTGCCGCTTTCAAGCCTTTTTACAACCACAAAAAATTTTCCCCGAGAAAGAAAAACTGAAGTCTATGCAGACCCTGCATTTTAAACCCGGGGACACCATGTGGTTGGCAATGTGAAAAAAACATTTTTGACTGAAACACTGTATGGACCATCACCTACGAGAATAATAAGAGAATAATTTTCAAAATTCGGAGGGAAGGGGGGGGGGGGTCCCTTGAAAATTTGTAAAACAAACTAAAATCTAAAATGAAAATCCCTTTTTGTGAAGATGGACAAAAAAATAACTTTTCTTAAATTGAATTCATTTGTTAGGAAACATTGAAAAAAAAATAATATCGGAATTCAATTTCGTATGCTGGACGCGGCTATATGACGAGACAAATTTTTACCGAACGAATTGCAAAAGGGCCTCTGCAGGGAACACCTATAGTTTAAGGCTTGACGGGCAGCGCCTGAGAAAGCGTAAAGCGTCAAACATGCCTTGTAACCATACTCGCGCGAACACCCAACACACTGACACACAATCACCCATAAAAACTTGAAAACTCCCACACAATACGTCTGCACCACACACACACCACACACCACACACACACACACACCAACACACCACACACACACACACACACACACCACCACGCACAAACCACAACACACACACGCGCGCGCACCGCACGACACACACACACCACACCACACACACACACACACACCACCACAACACCACCACACAAGATGCTGACACAAGCGCAAGGGAACGAAAAAATAATAATGAAAAACAACTTTAAAAAGCAACAAACAAACTTGCAATAAAAACAAAAAATCTAATGCCAACTCAAGGGAAAGCAACCGCTTCCAAAGAGATAAAACAAAAAACAACAATGACAATAAAAAATAATTGGCAAGTCAATTTGATCGAAAAAGAAAGAGGGGAAATTTGGGCAGAAAAAAAAAAAGGAACAGCGGGTAACGAAGCCCCCTTAGAGGCCCCACCAAAAGGCTGTTGGACGGGGGGGAAAATCTTGGCGCACGGGGAACCCACGATTCGGTTTCTGAACCACGCTTCCGTACCCGGCTTCCCCCGGGCAAAGGGGGAAAACCTTTTGTCAATTAAATTGACCATTTTCAAATATTGTACTTGAACCAAGACACCACCCACACACACACATACGCACACGCGCGCGCGCGCACGCACGCACGCACACACAACCACCACACACACACACACACACACACAACACACACACACACACACACAACACACCACACACACAACACACTAACTTAAAACCCAGACCCGTTTGAAAAAAGTCAAACTTCGGAAAGTTTTGCAAAGTTTCACGACGCCATTTTGATCCAAAAAACCCTTTTTACACGAAACTAACCTCTGCAAAAACCAAACAAAGTCCTTTTTTTTCCCCCCTCAAATCTTCGTTTTTCCCCCCCCCCCCCCCCCCCCCCCCCAAAAAAAAAAAAAAAAACCAAGGGGGAAAAGACGGGTTTTTTGAAATGTTAAACATAACTTTTTTCCACAACAAAGGGACCAACAAGAGCACCAGCCCCCAAAAGGACGCAGTGAACCACTGCCCGGGGGGGTCTTTCCACACAAGACTATCGCCGCCGAAAACTTCTCCTGGGGTTGGGGTTGCCCGTCCAAAGGGGGTTTTTGGGGGGGGTCGGGGCCCATGCTGGTCGGGTACCCCCGTCACCCGCTCCAACAGCGTGGGCATCAGCTTTGTCCCCATCGTCATATCATCACATCACACATCATCGTCGCGTCATTGGGTCGTCGCATCATCCGTTTACACATCGCTGCCACTTATTCAGTTGACTTTCGCGTTTTTTCGAATGGCGACAGTCACCCCGGGTTTAACAAAAAAAAATTGGTTGGGGTTCGTTTTGGGCACCTTTTAGTTAAAAAGGGTTAGGACTGTCTCGTTTAAACTGTTCTGACTTTTTTTTTTAATCAAAAAAGAAAAGCAAAGCCTTTGACTTAAAATGTGAGTGTCAAGGGCGTTCAAAACGGAAAGGGGCCAAAACGTCTGAAATAAAAATCTCTTTTAAAGATTTCTGGAGAAAAAAAAAAAAAATTGGGGTGCAGCAGTAAAATGGGTTTTCTCGTGTCAGACCAGGTTTTAAGGTAAACGCAGGATAAAGTCACGACCATCTTTGTCAAGAGAAGAAAGAGAAAAGGGGAGAGGGGAGAGAGAAGAGAAGGAGAGAGAAGAGAGAGAGAGAGAGAAAAGAGTGGAGGGTGAGTGTGTGTGTGTTTGTGTGTGTGTGTGTGTGTGGTGTGGGTGTGGTGTGTGGGTGTTGTGACGCGTGCGTTCTAGGGGAGGGGGAGAGAGTTAAAACGTTGGCAAAATCCCTGATGTAACACAAGAAATGTCTGAGTGTGTGTAAATTTGGGGCCATCATTTTAGCGTTGATACAAAAAAAAAGGAACATACCAGCACACTGGGAAACGAAAAAAAGGGAAAACCAGCACATTGGGAAACACTAAATGGAACACACCAGCACACTGGAAATCACGAAAAGGGAAAAACCAGCCACAAAAACCGAAATGGGAAAAAACCAGCACTCGGGAAACACTAAAATGGAACATACCACACACGGAACACGAAAATGGAAAATCCAGCACACGGAATACGAAAATGAACACCCACAAACCCCGGAATCACGAAAAAAGGGAACATACCAGCACACTGGAATCACGAAAATGAAACATACCACACACTGGAACACGAAAAGGGAACATACCCGCACACGGAACCGAAAATTTAATAACCCGCATCTGGGAAACGATGTAAATGGTTGGGAAAAGAGCCGGGGGAGGAAGAGAGAGAGAGAGGGGGGGGGGGGGGGGGGGGCAGCACGCAGGCAGGCGGGAGGCAGGCAGGGAGGAAGGGGGACAAAGCGGGCAGAGAAAGACGGAAGGGGGGGGGGGGCGACACCAGGGAGGGAGGGGGGCAGGCGGAAAAGCGAGAGTGAGACAGACAGACAGACAAAGACAGAGACGAGAAAGACAGAGAAAAACCCCGGCAGAGAGAGAAAGAAGGGGTGGAGGAGAGAAAGACAGAAACAGATAGACAACAGACAGAGAGAAACAACGACAGACAACAAAGAAGGGGCAACAAACAAAGAAAGCTTAAATGAAGACGAGCGACAACGAAAACCCAAACCGATAACAACAACTTTTAAAAAACAAATAAGGGGAAAGGGAAAAATTTTGGGGAATTTTTTTTAAAAACCCAAACTTATGAATTTAAAAAAAAGGAACAAAAAAAAACGGGAAAAAAAAAAAAAAATCAGCGAAAAGGCCAAAAAAAAATCCCCCCCCCCCCCTCCCCCCCCCACCCTTTCCCCCCCTCCGCCCCCCAACCCCCCCCAAATCCCCCGTCCACCTTTACTAAAATTTTGGAAACCCCTGAGGAAAGAAACAAAAAAGATTTTTAAAATTTTTAAATCTTGGGGCACTGTGTAATTTAATATAAGTTTCATAACTGAAAAAAAAAAAAAAGAACAGAAACAAAACGACCACATCCCCAATTTTTTCACCCCCCTTCATCCCCAAAAAAATTTGTGCAAGGTTCCGCTTTTTGTCCCCGGGCCCCCTTTTCCAACCTCCCTCCGCCGAGTGCTAAATCTCGCCCCCCACCCCTACGTGACAGTTTTTAACCCCCCCAACCCCCCCAGCACTGCACCGTTACGGTTTATGAGAAACACCCCCCCCAAACACGTCCCCCACCTTTTGAGAAAACCACTCCCCCCTGACCACGACCCAAAACCCTTTTTTGTAGGGAAAACACCCCCCGACACCCGTCGCGAACGCTTTTTTGGAAACCCCCCCGCCAGTACGTGCCTTTCAGTAGGAAACGCTCCCCAGCACACGTCCCCCCACACCCTCTGTAAAACCCCCCCCCCGCCACGTCACCTGACACGTTTTGAGGAACACCCCGACACAGTCACTGACACGTTATGAAGAAACCCCCCCGAACACGTCCTACCTTTTATGAGAAAACTCCCCGACACACTCACTGACCGTTTATGAAAAAAACACCCCCGACACACGTCCCCTAAACACTCCCCAAAACCTCACGGCACTGTTTTATAGAAACCTCCCCCCAAAACACGTCACGGGGACGTTATGTAAAACACTCCCCCACCACGTCACGGGCACGTTTATGTAAAACACTCCCCGACAAGCCCCCCGACCTGTTAGCATGAAACACCCCCGAACAAAGTCCCCGGACCTTTTAGCAGAAACATCCCCAGACACATGTCATGTACCTGTTTATGCATGAAACACTCCAAGAACAAATAAACCACCCCCACCCCCCCACCAGTTTTGGGGGAAAATCCCAGAACACTTTTATGTTTGAAAAAACTTCCCAAAAAAAAAATAAAAAGTTTTTTAAAACAAACATACTGAAGGGTTTCCTTTATCATTTAAACCCAAAACTTTTTAGATTTATTTTGTTTAATCCGTGTTTTTCCGGGACATAACACTTTGGCAAAAATTCTTCAAATGAGTCCGTTTTCGGAAATAAATAGCTTTAACTGTTTTCCCAAAAACCTTTTAAAAGAGTTTATTTTTCAAAAAACCCCAAACTTATCCTTTCAAACCTTCCCCAAACTAGTTTTGAAAAGTGTTTCCTTTTCTTTCTCCACGCCAACATTCTTTAAAAAAAGGTTTGGTTCCTAAAAAAATTTAAATCTAAAACTGTTTCTTTAAACCCAAAAAAACCAGTTTAAAATTTTTGGGGGAAAAAAAAAAAAAAAACCTTTTAAATTTTAAAA
>CM031606.1:72681027-72683527 GCA_018398815.1 Conus ventricosus
ACACTAAGCATAATAATTACCATTAAGTAAAAAATACACACACTAAGTATAATAAATATACGCACTCAGTATAATAAATAAACACACTACGTGTAATAAACACACCACTAAGTGTAATAAATACACACCTTGTGTAATAATACACACATTAAGCGTAGTAAATATACACACTAAGTCCTCACTTTGCAAAGTGTTTAAAGCCAACCCCAGGAAGACAGGAACTTCTCGTAGTTGACGTCACGGTTAGGTCGATCAGGGGAGACAAACATGGCTGCCGTGACTTGCAGCAGGTCACCCGACAAGCTGACCTGTTGCAGCACAGACCACGTCACTGTCATGTCACTGTGACCCTGGTTGCTGCTATCTTAAACAAATGATACTGAACATCCAACATGGCAACCATCATGTCACTGTTACCCTGGTTACTGCTATCTTAAACAAATGATATTGAACATCCTACATGGCAACCGTCATGTCACTATAATCCTGGTTACTGCTATCTTAAACAAATGATGCTGAACATCCAACATGGCAAACCATAGCCCTGACAACAAAACCCAATGAAAATTGAGAGTAAAATGATTGGACAAATAATGTAAAGTTCGTTCGGTTTTACTTGCATCATTAACTGGAGATAAACATTTTAAACGATAACAACAAATAAATCAACATTGCCGTTGGAAAAGATGCGCGTTTTTTTTTTTTTTTTTTTTAACCTGCCATCGTTGTTTATCTGTTTATTACATATTTTGGTCCGCTTACCTTTGTAGCTAAAGGCTATTCGCTGTTTTGTTGCGTATAAAAGTCTGTCATGTAATTTCTTTTCCAAAGCCCCATCCCATTGCGCACTCCCTACCATCCGTGTTCCTTTGGAATTGAAAAGTCTTGATTACTGACGTAGGCAAAAGAGTCCGACGGACAGGAAAACGGACCCAAAAAGACGAGTTCTTTCATCTGCTTGCCCGTGGAATAGTTCAAGTACTGGTAAGAGCCAAAAAGATAGACACACATAGACCTTCTATATGCCTGCCCATGGACCTTCTATATGCCTGTCCATGGACCTTCTATATGCCCGCCCATGGATCTTCTGAATGTCCGCCCATGGATCTTCTATATGCATGCCCATGGACCTTCTATATACCCGCCCATGGACCTTCTATATGCCCGCCCATGGACCTTCCATATGCCCGCCCATGGACCTTTTATATGCCAGCCCATGGACCTTTTATATGCCCGCCCATACACATAGCATGCGGCCTACATGAGTCTAGCATCTGTCTGTCTGTGGTTTAGCTGAGGTTTTATTACTGTCAATAGTCGGAAAGACAGATTGGCACATTGACAGACAAAGACCTACCACCATTTGCCTGTTTATAGAATAGCAGAGGTTTTATTACTGGCAGACACACTGGCAGACACATAGACATACAGAGACAGGGATCCACTCTCTGCTTGTCCATAGAACAGCAGAGATCCCCTTCCTGGCAGTAGCCGGAAAGACAGACACACTGACCGAAACACAGACCGACAGACAAACAGACACAGAGAGGGACCTACCATCTGTCTGCCCATGGCGTAATAAAGGTCCTGGTACTGGCAGTAGCCAGACAGGTTCTTGTCGGAGGTGTTTGGCGATGTCCAGGTAGATGTCTCGGAGCTTGAGGGGACTCCTCCCAGACATCTCTTCGCCTATCACTTGAAGTAACCTGGTCTGTGATCACACACACACACACACACACACACACACACACACACACACACACACACACAACACACACACGCACGCACGCACGCACGCACGCACGCACGCACGCACGCACGCACGCACGCACGGATGCGCTCACGCACGCACGCACGCACACACACACGCACGCACGCACACACACACGCACGCGTACACACACACACACACACACACACACACACACACACACACACACACGCACGCACGCACGCACACACACACACACACACACACACACACACACACACACACACACACGCACGCACGCACGCACGCACGCACGCACGCACGCACACACACACACACACACACACACACACGCACGCACGCACGCACGCACGCACACACACACACACATACACACAGAGAAACACACACACACACACACACACACACACACACACACACCACACACACACACACACACACACACACACACATGTTTGAATACAGAGAGACAGACAGACAGACAGACAGACAGACAGACAGACCGACAGAGACAGAGAGAGAGAGAGAGAGAGGAGAGAGAGAGAGAGAGGTGATAGTTATAAGTACTAGCAATGTTGGTAGAAGTAGCAGCAGAAGTAATAATAGCAGCAGCAGCAGCAGCAAAGACAACAACAGCATTAGCAAGCTTTTATTTTGTATGTCGTGTTTTCAGGTTGTGTTTGTCCAGAACAGCAGGCCGAAGACGAGCGCCGTGACGGACGCTCGAGTGGTCAGGGATGACCACAATCGTCAGCTTTAGTCACGAAC
>CM031606.1:72692808-72700308 GCA_018398815.1 Conus ventricosus
CCCTGACACACGTCACGTGACGCTGTTTATGTAGGAAACACTCCCCCTGACACACGTCACGTGACACTGTTTATGTAGGAAACACTCCCCTCGACACACGTCACGTGACACTGTTTAAGTAGGAAACACTCCCACGACACATGTCACCTGACACTGTTTATGCATGAAACACTCCCCAGACACACGTCACGTGACACTGTTTTTGTATGAAACACTCCCCAGACACACGTCAACTTACACTGTTTATGCATGAAACACTCCCCAGACACACGTCACGTGACGCTGTTTATGACATGAAACACTCCCCAGACACACGTCCCCTAAACACTCCCAGACACACGTCCCCTAAACACTCCCAGACACACGTCCCCTAAACATTCCCCAGACACACGTCACGTGGCACTGTTTATGTATGAAAACACTCCCCAGAATACGCCCCCTGACGCTGTTTATGCATGAAACACTCCCCAGACACACGTCACGTGACGCTGTTTATGCATGAAACACTCCCCCCAGACACATGTCATGTGACACTGTTTATGCATGAAACACTCCCCAGACACATGTCATGTGACTGTTTATGCATGAAACACTCCCCAGACACATGTCACGTGACACTGTTTATGCATGAAACACTCCCCAGACATGTCATGTGATCGTGACAACTGTTTATGCATGAAATACTCCCCAGACACATGTCACGTTCATGAAATAAAACACTCCCCAGACGCAGACAATTGCTAGCCGTGAGTGTTTTTGCAGCTGTTTCATATCTCAGACGAAACAACGCTCACGGCAGTAACATCAGTTCGACCAGTTGCACTGCACCAGTGATTGCACAACTGGTTACACACACACACACACACACACACACCCCACAACGTGCGCGCGCGCGCACTCACACGTACGCACGCGCACTCACACGTACGCACGCACATACACAATCACGCACGCACGCGCGCCACACACGCATACACGTGTGTGTGTGTGTGTGTGTGTGTGTGTGTGTGTGTGTGTGTGTGTGTGTGTGTTTTGGTGTTCGACAGAGAGAGAGACAGACAGAGAGAGACAGACAGACAGACAGACAGACAGACACAGAGAGAGACAGAGAGAGACAAACAGGGGGTGAGAATGGTCACCTTTCGGCCTGGTCGTGATATCTCAGGGTTGCTGGCCACACCCACCAGGCCATGACGAAAGGGGCACAACTCGGATTGTTCCACACAATATCTCCCCTTTCACTTCTCAACGCAACACTGTTCTACAAATCTCGTTTGTCACTCGGCAACCAGATTCCCCAACAAGGTTAAAATTCCTTCTGCGTAAGCGCATCTGCCTTTCATAAAGGTTCAAGAATGTTAAAATTTGTGACAAGTCCACAACTGTATAATTCAACCGTTTCTTAAGAATTGGGACTTTTTATGTCACGTTCTAAGAATGTAACTGGCATCTGGTATGCCTCAACAGGTTCTAAGTTTATCGTCTGTGAAAAGATCATGTATCAGAATTCATTTTAATTGATCACATCTCATCATGATTCAATTTTATGGCATATTTAGAAGTTTAATTCAATCGTAAAAATCTGTACTCTTTTTATAATCCGAGTCCAGTTCTGTTTAATAGCTGTCGTCGCAATAAATAATATTTCATGTGTCAACGATGTTCTGGTCATAACTACCAGCAGGGGTTTTTTTTTTCTAACCTCGTGTTTATAATCTATAAGAGGTAACGTACCCAGTCTTAAGGGATCATTATGTTCATAACACTTCATTGGTTAGTTCTCATAATGAATCTGATTCTGGCTTGTGTCATTCGTACGAACATAGCATGTTCAATTAGAATTAGATTTGTCTTATTGCTGGTCTTATTACCATTTTTTTTCAAAGAACACTTGCCATATTTGACAAAGAATCCGACTGGTTTTATTCTTGTTACAGGTCAGCCATTGCCCTCAATTTACGTCAAAGCTGTTTGATCATCTATCTGGTTCCATTGGTTCCATTTCTCCCACAGATTTGGAATTTTCGACCAGCTGGTTGTATTTCTGTAACAGATTAAGCCTCACTTTTCGCCAGTGCTATGTTGCGGATAATCCAGCTCCTTTCATTTCTGTAACAGATTAGGAATTGCCCTCATTTTTTCGTAAATGCTGCACTGTCGATAATCCATCCGGTTGCATTTTGTAACAGGTTTAGGAATTGCTCTCACTTTCCGTCATTGCTACATTGTTGATAACCCAGCTAATTTCATGTCTGTAACCACTACCCTCACCCTCAAAAGCTGTAGATATTGTTGATCGTTCGCGGGTTCATTCTGCTTCTATCACAAAACTTGCGACTCGGATTTGTAACGGTACTCAGATATCTAACCTTCACTGTCCTCCAATCGTACTTCTCATTCTGAACTGATTACCAGAACTTTAGGCGTCCACCCTCCTTTTTTACAAAACTGAAAACCTTTTTTTTTTTTCTCAGCAGAAACATTCACTTAGAAGGAAACTGGGTTCCTGCTCCCTCGAAGGCTGGTTCCAATTCCAGTGGCACAACGATCGATCCTCTTTCAAGTCTCTTAAATCTTCCGTTACTTCAAAGGACACCGACTGATCGGTCAATTCACAACAACTGTATTTCTCACAACACTCGTCGCCTCCGGTCACAAGACTGATGGTGTCTTGGTCACTGAGGCGTGAACAATCCTAAAACGAATGCCGATGTTGTCCTCTGCACCTGGACGACATTTCAAACATAGTTCTGCAGCGGTACACTGCGTGCCAGAGTCAACGCTCAAAGGTACAAAGGGAGATAAGTTCCAAGCAGGAGCAATGGCCGGGTACATATGCCGGGTGGAAGAGCACACACAACACACGCAACGCACGCACGCACGCGCACGCCACACACACACACACAGAGTCAGCCCCTCGCTAAATAGCCCGATATATCGCAGGGCACGCATACCCTGTGCCGCTCTCCGGGGCGTCCGACAAGCAGTCAGCTCAGTGTGGTGCGATAACACTGTGATAAGAGCGCTCTGGCCCCGCAGAAACCCAAACATCCAGCCACATACACCGGGCTGTAAAGCTGCACCTGAAGCTTTCAAAGCGATCGCGGAAACAGAAGCTAATGGGTAATCTCAACAAAATTTTGGCTTGCGAAGCACTTTGCAAACAAGATTCGAAAACTTCTGTCAGCAGATAAGTGGATATTGGTAACCTTTTGTGTGGTGAGCTGTGACAGATTGGAACTACGAAGCGGGAATTATATTTATAAAATAAAAAAGGGGGTGGGGAGGAGGGGGGCGTGGGCGAGGGGGGAGGGGTTGGGGGTTACAAGATTTCACGGTTTCGTGTATGTTATTGTTTAATCTTCTCTTTGAAAACAGCTAACAAGATTTGCAATGAACTTACCTTGCAGCCTATCGGAATTGAACGACACAGCTCAAATTTTCGATCACTCAACGTAAAGAACCTCTCTCTCTCTCTCTCTCTCTCTCTCTCTTCGTGGATTGGGACAGTGCGGGTGTGAGGAGTGTGCTCAGTGATCGCCGTTCTCTCACAGTGTTTACCACCCCTCCTACATCCTAACGCAAGAGAGACCCTTGATCTCAAGACTCAAGTACAACAAAACTGTCACCCCCCTAACCCCGAGGTTTAGACCTGGAGGAGGACCATTCAGCCACGCACCGCCGTAGGCTACGTTTTACAGCTAGTTTGACTGCTGGCGTCTTCCGGCCAGTGCTAACGTGTATTACGTTGTCCTGTTTGCGTCGTTCAGCCAGTACAACTTTACACTACGTTTGGTCTACTTTTCACCGCAGGTTTCGTCCAGCCAACACGATTGCATGCGGTGTTGTATAACATTCGTACAATCACTACGTAGACTACGCTTGCCTATTTTGCGCCATATGTGTGGATCAGCCAATCACAAGCTAAATGGCTGAAGGTGAAAATGTTGTTTCTTTTTGACACGATCTGTCAAAGACACATGAACCTAAAGTGCTCAACAAACTTTGAATGTTAGTGATAGTGTACCGCCCAAAAAAATGTAGACAAACGAATCACAAGACAAAACACGACGCGTTTCGACCTCTTAGGTCTTCTTCAGGCAAGATGCAAAACACTCGGGACAACGAACGAGCAATCACTGATCGAGCAATCACTGATCTTCATCCACTTCGTTGAAACTGTGGACATCGACAACCGCATTACTTTTCTTCCTTTCGCAGTCTGTAGTTTGTTTCTCATCAACAAAGCATGGCATATGTCACTGTACTGGGCAGTATAAAAACAAAGCGTCGGGTATTGATCGTATGCACGCGGATATAAACTGCATTCTGTAGCAGCTGGACAAAAAAAAAGAGAATAAAGCGAGCTGCTATTTTGTTTTTATTCTATTTATTTTCTCATCTATTTCTCTCCACGGTATCTAAAACACTTAGTTCCGTCGACAGTCTAACATAAGTCGTCTGCGTCAGTCGCGTCCAACAACCCGCATACTGCGCACGCGTCATTAAAACGGTTTCCTTTTCCTTTTCAGTCCCTTCCCCCCCCCCCTCCCCCCCTCCCCCAACCGATCTGCGTAGTCAGCCTTCTACTTGGCAGGAAAAGTGTGACTGTGTAGCGGGGTAAGGTATTGTGGACTGAACGGGCTCCAACGTTTAACAAACAAGGTGAGTAAAGCCAGGAACTTAGGTCGACTTGCCTGATCGGCAGATAAATCGATTTTCGATCAATCAACGACAAACGGGCTTTAGAAAGGGCGGAAGGGTGGGGAGGGGAGGGGAGGGGAGGAGAAAGCCCCTGTGTACATCTGGCAAACAGTGGGATGGTGGGGATCAACTATCGACAGAAAAACGTTGGTAATCGATTGATTTTTGCCCTTAGTAACTCCAATACGTCTGCTCTTGGACGGTCGTTTTCCTTCTTCACGAAACAGCTGACTGCGCGAGGTTACGTTTCTTCCCCCGCCCCCCTCCCTCTTTTTTTCCCTTAAGTTGTGATTCTTGAACTGACAGAATCTGCGTTTTCCTCTCAGTGTGTTGAATGTAAGAATTTGCTTTCAACATGAGAGAGAGGGTAAGGGGGGAGAGAGAGAAGGGGGGGGGGGGAGACACTTTGACACTTTTGACACTTTGATATTTTATTGTCATTACCAAAGAGGTCTTTTGACAAGGGGGGAGGGAGTAACAGAACAATAACATTTCACTCTTCCTTTCCTGCAAACAAATAGTACACATTCATTCCCAGTGTGTATCAAATCAAAGGTTATCAAAACAAATAAAATCGTAACATTGCCTTATGTCCTCGCGCACAGGAGTGACACAGTAAGGTTTAAAAAAAAATTCGTAAGACTGACTCGACCACCCACTCAATCAAATGATGACAATGTATCTTACTGATCTCTTCCACATGCGATGAATGATATTATTCATTCATATATCTCTTATAAGACATTATTTTAAATTTTACTATCCTTCATCTGTCTAATTTTCAATGCTTCCGCGATGAATTTCGCAACTGGTTTAATTACAAGATCATCATCTGATGATAACACGACAGCGACATCTTGTCTTTTCACTATATCTAATTGGAAAAATGAACAATTTGTCCGCACTTCATTATAAGCAGTACAGTGGAACAGAAAGTGTTCTTCGTCGTCAATAATATGTCTACATGCGGGACAAGGAGATTCCGTGGATGTTTCACATTCAAACCATCTTTTGTTCGCATTAAAACCTAAAGTTCTTAACCTAAATCTTGCATAGTTTATTCTATGCCATTTATCTGCAATGACATTGAGAAACTTTTCAGAATGAAAAGGGAGGAGAGAGCGAGAGAGAGAGAGGGAAGGGGAAGAGAAACGGGGGAGGGAGAGACAGAGAGAGTGAGAGAGAGAGAAATATTTCATGGCCTTAAGAACAGCATCTTCTTATTCTTCCAAGAAACTACAGCCAGTCCCTCAGCCTTCTATTTCAAAAGTTTTGAATCATTTTAAGAAAATCTAACACGGTTAAAACTTTATAATTTACAAACATGACAATCGAGAGAGAAGAGAGAGAGAGAGAGAGAGAGAGAGAGAGAGAGAGAGAGAGAGAGAGAGAGAGAGAGAGAGAGACGCGGACGAACGTGCGCGCATACACAGAACACAATGCTACACACACAAACACACACAGTGATTCCATCATAGTCTTCTTACTTCATAGTAAAGAAGTGATGCTATTGTTATGAAAACCAGCATAAACATTAAATCGTTACTGCAGTGGATCAAATTTGAATTCCATCAGTCCATTATCATTCACATCAGACACTCCCCACCAAAAGTTCATCGAAGATAAATCTGAGCCGTCGAGAAGGCTAAATTTGTCATCGACGATGAATAATATGAGCCGACAGGGAAGCCCAACTTATCGTACACGACAATTTTGGAAGATGCGCGTGTCCAGCATATCGACGACTATACTTTAGCCAGACGTGAAGACAAAATTTGTCGTGGACAATACTTGAGCCAACTTGAAGGCCCAAACTTGCCGACGATAATTTGGGCAGACTTCTAGCCCCAACATGAGCAGACTTGAGGACCTAACTTGCCGACGATAATTTGGGCAGACTTCTAGCCCCAACATGAGCAGACTTGAGGACCCAACTTGCCGACGATAATTGGGCACACTTCTAGCCCCAACATGAGCAGACTTGAGGACCCAGCTTGCCGACGATAATTGGGCAGACTTCTAGCCCCAACATGAGCAGACTTGAGGACCCAACTTGCCGACGATAATTGGGCAGACTTCTAGCCCCAACATGAGCAGACTTGAGGACCCAGCTTGCCGACGATAATTTGGGCAGACTTCTAGCCCCAACATGAGCAGACTTGAGGACCCAACTTGCCGACGATAATTTGGGCAGACTTCTAGCCCCAACATGAGCAGACTTGAGGACCCAACTTGCCGACGATAATTTGGGCAGACTTCTAGCCCCAACATGAGCAGACTTGAGGACCTAACTTGCCGACGATAATTTGGGCAGACTTCTAGCCCCAACATGAGCAGACTTGAGGACCTAACTTGCCGACGATAATTGGGCAGACTTCTAGCCCCAACATGAGCAGACTTGAGGACCTAACTTGCCGACGAATAATTGGGCAGTCTAGCCAACATGGATAGGACCTAACTTGCCGACAATAATTTGGGCAACATGAAGGCCCAGCTCTGAAATAATTTGAGCAGACATGAAGGCCCAATTTGCCGAGAATAAGTTGGGCACGATGAAGACCTAACTTGCCGACAATAATTTGGAGCAGACATGACGGCCCAATTTGCTGATAATAATTTGGAGCAACATGACGGCCCAATTTGCCGAGAGTAATTTGGGCACACATGAAGACCTAACTTGCCGACAATACTTTGGACAGAAGACCAATTGCGACAATAATTGGGCACACATGAAGGCCCAACTTGCCGACAATAATTTGAGCAGACATGAAGGCTCAACTTGCCGACAATAATTTG
>CM031606.1:72705308-72707808 GCA_018398815.1 Conus ventricosus
CTCCCCAGGGGTTCCGCTCTACCACACAGGAGTCAGCATAGCGTTCACCAGGTCGACGCCATATTCTGACACGACCGTCAGCCATGTCAATACAAAAACGGCTCTCATCTGAGAACAGTATGCATCCCCACTGCTGCCTGCGCCAGTTGATTCGGGCTTGTGCCCACTGCAGCCTGTCCTGCCGGTGTCTTGGTGTCAGTACCGGACCTCTGTGAGGACACCTACATGCCAGCCCGTTGTCCTGAAGACGCCGCCGCACAGTGTTGAGGCTGATTCGTTGCTGGAGATTCCCAGGCACCTGTCGAGCAGTGTTAGCGGCTGTTTGCCACCTGTCCCGCAGATGGGTTCGAACAAAATGGCGATCCTCTCTTTGTGTGGTGACCCGAGGACGGCCTGGCCGGGACGATCATCAGTGGTACCAGTGACTCGCATGCGGTGCTGCAGACGATAGATGGTTGAGATGTGGACGTTAAAGATGTTGGCGACCTGCCTGGCATCCACACCAGCCTCCAGATGGCCTAAGGCACGACTGCGTTCCTCTGCTCGTAGTCTTGGCATCTCTGTAGCGCTCAGACGGCAAGTCGTTATCTGAACCTTGTAGCGCGGCTTTATAAAGGCTGCATGCCTGCGTACTTGTCGCTGGTTAACTTTGCTCTGCATGGTGTGCACGTGCCTCACATGCAGCAACCAGTTTGCCATTTTTGTTGACCCTCCAATGCCGGGAATGATGTGTTGCTCACACAATTTTTTCACTGCACGTGAGTCTTGGACCCAAACAACTTGCCACAATGGTTCAATATTGTATATTCACCCCTTTTCACCCGAAAAATAGCCTTTCAATTTTTCGCGTTTTTTATGGAAGTCAGTATATATGTGTGGTGTGTGTGTGTGTGTGTGTGTGTGTGTGTGTAATAGTAGGGCTGTATATGTCTTAGAACTCCCAAATGTCCGACCAAAAGTGCACATGTACATGTACGAAAGGATTATTCCTAAACAAGACATAAACAGCTCCAAAAATCAACGTCTACGTGCCATGCTATTTCAGCATCTCTAAGAAAACCCACGTGCCACAGAATTACCGTTTACACATCAATACAAACCCAACAATCACTCACAGTTGATCATTATCTGTATAACTAAGCACCACGTACCGGATCTGACTTCTTCCTCTTCTGTTCTTCTTCGCCTTCCTTCTGTTTCTCGTACTTTATCTTCCCTCCCCCCTCCCCCTCTGTCTTCCCTCCACAGCCGGTCCCCCCCCCCCCCCCCCCTCCCGCAGTCTTCCCGCCCCCTTACTGTCTAAGATTTATGAGATAGTCTACTACCTATATTGCCTCGCGGAGGTGAGAGTACTTGCGTCACCGCGTAGCAGGCTGTCTGTGTGGTCACACAGAAAGAGCGAGGACGGGGGAGAGGGGGGGGGGGGGGGGGGGGGGCGGCGGGTAATTACAGACTACGGGAGTGGGAGTAAGCATGGAGAGAAGGGGGTGGAGAGAGAGAGAGGGGGGGGGGGAGGAGGGCAGCAGACAAACATATCGCAGGAGAACATGAGGAGAAATCGAATCAGACGAAAAATTACAGGATTTGTGAAAAAGACTGGTTAAAAGACACAAGTTTTGAAGCGAATTTCGCATAGCAGCTTAACGCCTTTGCTGTGTTTACAAGGTATGCAGACCATTTGACGGACCCAGATCTGGCTCGATGATACACTTTGCCGTGTAAGCGATGCACAAATTTTCAAAGCGGGGACCATTTTGTGAGGAGTTACCCGTCTACCACGTGACTGTGGCCCCCGCCCCTACCGAGGGCCATTGAGGCTCTTGTTGACATATGTTGTCAGAGCCCCCAACCGTAATGCCCGACGTCCGATCGATTAGTGGCCGCGTCTGTGGTCACCGCCAGCCGTGTCCCTCAAGAGGCTGTTTACTGGTTCTGAGCGGAGGACTTGAGAGAGAGTTAGGTGTCGGTTTCTCTTATCTGACAGCTTGACAGCCTTGAGACCCCCGACGTGATTGGACAAAGTTTCGCACAGGAGAATAAAAAAACAAACAAAGAAACAAACAAACAAAAAACGTGAGGGAGGGGGAATGGGGTTAGGTTGGGCGGTGGATCTACCGTTGTATTCTTGTGTGTTTTTGTTTTTTTTGTTTGTTTGTTTTGTTTGTTGTTGTTGTTTGTTGTTGTTGTTTTGTGTTTTTGTTTGTTTGTTTGTTTGGGTTTTTCGTGGTTTTTTTTTTGTTTTTTGTTGGGGGGGGGGGGGGGGGGTTAGTGGCAAAGCCTCACTGTGGAGTTTTTCTTTTCCACCAAAAAGTCATAATGCGATTTCATGTCTCGGTCAGAAAAGTTGAATGGTTGGAAAACTAGAAAATGTATTTTTGATCGGAAACAAATAAACAAACAAAGAAAAAAGGCGTCCACTGCCATGCATGAAATGAAAGTCGATCTGCATCCACACGTTTCACACATAAGTCAACGTATCTGCGCTTTTGATTTGGGGACG
>CM031606.1:72717808-72720308 GCA_018398815.1 Conus ventricosus
GTGAGATTTCTGTCTTGTCAAGACAAGTTGTTCACAATGGGGCCTCCTATATCTCCCCAATAAGCTTATTTAAGTGCTCGCCTCCACGGTACCAAGGCAGGGGAGAGTTCATTACGGGGCTTAGTTGCTGTTACGACTGAGAACTGTCATGGTTGGATAATTGTTGATTAACGGGAAAAGCTGGAACGTATGTAGCCGCTATCAATCAGAGATGACACGTAGACTGTGGACCCATATCCATGAGTTGATGCACGAGTCCATTCCAGTCTTCTTGAACAGGACAAAAATGAGAATATCTGCTGTGGGCGGTTGGGTCATGATAACACACCAAGATAATGAATGATCATATGATCATCGAAATATTTATGCAGCAACAGGCCTACCTTTTAGAGGTACCGGAATCGTTTTAAGAATTGCATGGGAAACGTTAACGTGTATGAAAAACGATCCAAACATTCGTAAATGCGTGTGCAAAGAAAGGCGGGACGGAGCAATATAGACTACTCCAAGAATCGATTTTTTTTTTTTTTTTTTTTGGTATCAGAATCGACGCAAAAATAAAGAAAGAATGAAATAAAGAAATAAAAGAAAAAACCTAAAGATATCCCACCACCTCCATCGCCATTCTCTCTCTGTCCGTCAATCCCTCTCTCCGTGAATTATGATTTTAATCAGATTCTTACATGAAGGGTGCTTCATCTTCAAGAAGAGCTGTACCTGTACTTCACTTCGTGTTTGTGTCCCCTCATTTTGTCGCTGGGGTTCTCATTTCGAAAATTGAGAAACTTCTATTGCATACAAAGTCCGCTGCCGCTGCCGCTGCTTCGGCTGTAAGTGTTAACTAAGTTTCTGAATGCTTATGTTGGCTGTTCTGACCACGCAACCTTATATACTACTCAAAACAAGTTAAGGGCCACCCTCCGATCTTCACCTGCTGTCGACAACTCGGTTTATTGACGCGAGTTTTTGAAATCGTACAAATTAACTTGTGTTGCTGTGTTGCTAAAGCAGTGCATATGTCAGATTGAAGCATGTGAAAAAATCCGCTTGACACCAGGTTCATGCTGAGCAACACGAGAAACGCGAAAGTCATGGAAAATTGTTGTGTTTTCGCTGTACCCCTAGTACTGGACAGGATCAGCATGCGAGAGAAATGGGTTGCACGTGCACGGCGCTCTACTGATGAACGCGTTCACCACCTTTTAGGCTGCCAGTGCGTATTTAAAGGGGCTAACCAGCTGCCCAAATAACCATGCCACCAAGACGAAAGTTGAGTGACACAAACCGAGGACGAGCGCTGGCATGGATCCAGGATGGAATTGCTATACGGGAAGTGGCAAGAAGAGTCGGAGTGAGCCACTCCGTGATACAGAGACTACGAGACCGTGTCCATGCAACTGGACGGGTGGCAGAACGGCACCGTACTGGCAGACCAGTTCAACGACAAGACGGCAGGACCGATACATTGTGGCGCAGGCTCTGCGCGATCGGACTTCCACCGCCAGCGGGCTGAGAGACCAACTCAGAGCAGCAAGCAACACGAATGTCAGCGACCAGACAATTCGGAATCGTTTGCGTGCGGCAAATCTTGCGTCAAGGGCTGCTGCTGTTCGTACGACACTTCTGCTCGCCACAGGGTGGCCCGTACAGCCTGGTGCACACAGCATGTGAGGTGGATTGTGAGGCAATGGTCCAACGTCCTCTTCACAGATGAATCCCGATTCACCATGAGGTTCAATGACGGCAGGGTGCGCGTCTGGAGACGTGTCGGCGAACGATTCACAGATGCCACTGTAAGAGAGCACGATCGATATGGTGGTGGGTCTGTCATGATGTGGGGAGGCATCAGTTTCAACCACCGCACTCTCCTGCACCACGTCCCCGGCAATCTGACAGGGCAGCGCTACAGGGATGAAATTCTGAACCCTGTGGCACTACCAACCCTGCAAGCCATTGGTAATGGCGCTGTTCTGCAGGACGATAATGCTCGTCCACATCGTGCTGCTGTCGTCACCAACTTTCTCCAACAGCAGGGTGTCGTCAGGTTGCCGTGGCCAGCCAACTCGCCCGACCTATCACCCATTGAACACCTCTGGGATGTGTTGGGACGGGCTGTCCGACGCAACCATCCTCCTGCAGCCAATCAACAAGAGCTGGTCCAGTTCCTGCAGCAGGAATGGGCCGCCATCCCTCAAGCGACTCTCCGCAACCTCATTCGGTCCATGCGTCGCCGTTGCACAGCCTGTCTCGCTGCAAGAGGTGGTCATACCCGATATTGAATGAACTTTCAGGTCAGAGGCCATGTTTGTGAATTGTCCATTTCAACCTCCTGACTTCAAATACACGTTCCGAGGAGTGTGTGCTTTTGTAACTCGGTTTTTTGCTTTATTCCGGTTTGACACTGAATGAAATTAAATTTTCACTCTGATTCAAGTTCATGTCTTTCATGCTTTTGATTTTACAGTGCGTTGTAACAGTGGCCCTTAACTTGTTTTGAGTA
>CM031606.1:72725308-72740724 GCA_018398815.1 Conus ventricosus
GAGATTCTTTGTCCAGACCCCAGTTTTAAACCGGCTTTGGGGAAAGACGAGACACAACACGAGGACAACAAGACAAGAGGAGAGAGTGAGCAGGACGGAGAAGGCGTTTGAGAGAAGGTGGTCTAGGAGGAACTGAAATGAGAGTCAACCCTTTATAGACGTACACACACACACACACACACACACACACACACGCACGCACGCACGCACGCACGCACAGAGAGAGAGAGAGAGAGAGAGAGAGAGAGAGAGAGAGAGAGAGGTCCAAAATCCAGAGGTGTGTGAAGAAGACAAGCCTTCCACTTGGTAGAAGAGTCCCAGAAGACAACTGACGGAGACTGCAGTCCTGAACCTGCTGCCAGAAGATCGGAGGAATTACTGCTGCCTGTCCAGAGTTGACTGGGCATTCTGTGGTGACCCGTTCGTCTAACAGAGACAGAACTCTCTCTCTCTCTCTCTCTCTCTCTCTCTCTCTCTCTCTCTCTCTCTCTCTCTCTCTCTGTGTGTGTGTGTGGTGTGAGGGTGAGGGTGAGAGAGAGAGAGAGAGAGAGAGAGAGAGTAGAAACCTGGCCACGTAAGAACCCTTTTATAGCATTTAAACCGGGATTAGGTAGCATTGATCTAATTGTGTGTGTGTGTGTGTGTGTGCTCAAAGTTTTCATGTGTATTTCACAAGTAGAGCTGAAAGCATATTTCTCATTCTCAGTCATGTCAGAAGAGAAACGAAAGCGTGACACCCTAATCTCCGTGAAAGTGGAATATCGGGTGGGTGCATGTATGTCGTGCAGAGATCACCTGAGATTTCTATCACACTCAATTCACTTGAACAGACACCGTCACGATTTCCCCCAACCTGGACACTCACCTTTCAAGGTGAGATAAAAGATGTGGCCTGAATCGCGAGCGCGCGCGTATTTGTGTGAGACATAGACAGACAGACAGACAGACAGAGAGGAGAAAGACAGACAGATAGACAGAGAAAGAGAGAGAGAAGAAAGAGAGAGAGGAAGGAGAGAGAGAAGAGAAGAGAGAGAAGAGAGAGAGAGAGAGGGGGAGGAGGAGAGAGAGAGAGAGAGAGAGAGAGAGAGAGAGAGAGAGAGAGAGAGAGAGAAAGAAGAGAGAGACTGTGAAGGGGAGGAAGAAAGGAAGGGGGTCGATTGTAGACTAAGGCTAAAGATGGGTAGAAGATGCGTCAATACACTTGTATTGATAATATTATGCGGTCGCGCACTATCCATGTACTTCTAACGGAAGTCTGCTCCTTTCAATCCGTTGGAGTACGTTAATTTGTCCTAGCCCCAGCAACGGCTCACATTCTCGTTCTGATTCCGGCTCGATTGTGCTAGAGTTTGGGGGAAGTGAATGTGCTGCAACAGGCTTTAAGTTCAGCTGAAACAACACACACACACACACAACACACACACCCACACACATAGACACACACACACACACACATAGAAACACACACACACAAAACACACACACCCACACACACACACACACACACACACACACACACACACACACACGCACACACATAGACACACACACACACACACACACACAAAACACACACACACACACACACACATAGCAACACACCCCACACCCCACACGCACACGCACACACACACCACACAACACACCACACACACACACACACCCACACACACACACACACACACCACACACACACACACATAGGCACACACACACATAGGCACACAACACACACACACACACACACCCCACACACAACACACACACAACACACACACACCCACACACACACACACCCCACACTTTTCTTTAGCTTAAATCTCTTCCAAAAAATGTAATACTTTTTTCTCCTCTCGTTTTTTTCAAAAAATTTTGGGGGAAATGGGAAAATGCCTATGATTTGGAAACAATCTATTGTTGTTCCAATTCACAAAAAGGGGAAAACCTATGAAAGATATAAGTAGTTATCCCCCCCATTGCTTTAACGTCAAACACATGTAAAATTAAAGGAAAAAATTATATTAAAAAGATTAGTTCACCATTGCAAAAAACATAACATAATCCTATCAAACAAGCTGGGTTTCAAACAGGGAGATCCACAATTGAACCTTGTTAAACTTTCTCCCAGGTAAAACATCAATTTGCACGTCGCAAGAACATATTAAACCACATTTTTTGACATTCGTAAGGCCTACGAACAGTATGGCATAAGCGCTTGCTGTATAAAATTAAGAATATTGGTATTAAAGGTAATATGTTTAAATTTTATTCAAGAGTTCCTTCATTGCCGGTCTATTCAAACACGAATAGGAAATACTTATTCAATCCCTAGGCCTTTACAGAGGGTTACCCCAAGGTTCTGTAATTTCACCAATGTTATTCAACATTCTGATTTATACCACCAAAAGGTCTCTCAAAAGATACAGAATTAGCTCAGTTTGCTGACGACATATGTTTATGGGTGAAAGTAACTATGAAACGCCATACTCTGACGATCTCTGATTCACAAAATCAAATACCGCCTGAGCTCAAAAACAAATCTTACTAAAGGCTTTCCCTTCAAAAAAAAACTCACATGGTGCTCTTCAACTCTGGTTATGATCCGTGTGCGTGTTTGTGTGTGGTGTGTGGTTGTGTGTGTGTGAGGCCCTATTCTTCTCCTCTCTCCTCTCTCTCTCTCTCTCTCTCTCTCTCTCTCTCTCTCTTTCCGTTTTCTTTAAGGGTGAACGCCCAAATAAAACAACAAACGATTGGTATTGAAAAGCCAGTTGTTTGATTCCAGTGTGTGTGTGTGAGAGAGAGAGAGAGAGAGAGAGAGAGAGAGGGGCGTGTGAGAGAGAGAGAGAGTGTTGTGTGTGTGAGAGAGAGAGAGAGAGAGAGGGAGAGACAGAGAGAGACAGACAGAGAGACACAGAGAGGGCTGATTTATTGATTGATAATCTGTATTCCAAAGGTAACAGATAAGCAAATATATGCCTTTTTTTTCATCGGACCCTCGCCCCGCTAAGGAACTAAGCGTGACTTTCAACTGACTTATTAAGCATAACTAGCAACACAAACTCACAAAACTTTTTCACATGCACACATATTTTGGAAAATACATAAAAATATGTGGATGAGTCGTTTTTCCATCAATAGATGAATTAAAAGGGAAAAAAACAGAAACAACGAACAACAGAGAGAGAAGAGAGAGAAGGGAAAAGGAGGGGGAGAGGAGAGAGAGAGGAGGGGAGAGGAGCTTTTGTAAGAAAGGAAGGGGAGGGGGAAAGGGGGGCTTTCAGTAGATACAGGGGATGGGTAAAAGATGCTGATACATTTGTAGGTTGGATTACAGTCCCCAACTGTCATTTTTCCAGTATTTTAATTTAAATAATTAATCTCCCTTTTTTCCCAATCCTCCCCTTTTTTCCCAATCCTTTAAAAACCCATCAAACTGTTCGCATCAGAAAAGGCTATATTTTCGTGTTATTTGCCCCAAACTGGCTTCATCTGGGGGAATGGGTTTTTGTATTGCAAAAGTCATCCAATCAATTTTTTTTTTTTTTTAAAAACCCGGAAATGATCTTGTATTGGGTTGCAAACCCCCTTCATCTTCGGCAGCGCCCTTTTACGTCGCTCTTTAAACTCGCTCACAGCTACACCCCCACATTTGACGGGTCACCCCCACCCGACCCCAAAGAGCGCATCGTATCAGCCTTTGTGTTTCTGTGACTAGACTTTCCGATTGAATAGAATGCTTGGCTTTGGCAACTTTGGTTGCCCTCTCTCTCCCCTCTCTCTCTATCTCTCCCCTCTCTCTCTTTCTCTATTTTTCCTTTTAAAATTCATTTACACCTGAAAAATATCTTGGTGTAATAACTAATAAATGGCATTGGGACTCACTTGTCAGATTTAGAACAAGAACCTTAGGTTTATATTCATATAAAAGGTGGTTTACTATAGATTCGATTATAAGTTCGGCATGTACGTTATGTTCGAATGGTTTCAAAGACGAGATGCATTTCTTATTCGATTGTTGTGATTATAATGAATTACGAATACAAGTAGTCTGTTTACTAAATACAACGCACAAAGATATAACATAAGAAAAATACTGACATCAGAATATGTAGATCACTTGCTGCGTTCATTCTGAAAGCAAATAATATTAGGAAGAAAAATTTTAGATAGTTAAGTTATCAGATCATTTATCATGAAAATGTAACTCCACTAGACATCTACTATTGCGTTATTGTCGTGCTGAAAAAACAACAACCAATAACTGTCACTAACTGATGACTCACAGGTTAGTTCGTCGAAGATTACGACCCAGTACTAATGTATATTTTTGCAAAGCTTTTGATTTCGCATTTATCTTCGGTTGTCGCCAGATGTAATCTGCATTGTGATTTATGTTTGCGTTCCTTGGCATAATGCCGAAAGAGCTATTGCCAATAATTCTTTGTTACATCCAGTGCAATACGCCAGTAAGAAGTTCTCAAAGACACAGGAGAAATACTCCACTATTGAGAGAGAGTGCTTGGATATTGTATGGGATGTGAGAGTTCGCCAGGTTCTTGACTGGACGAAAGTTTCGGTTACAGACTGACCACAGGCCATTGACTTTCTTGCAATCGTCAAAAACTAAGAACATGCAGATTATTAAGGTGGTCTTTGGCATTGCAGGAATTCCAATTTACTGTTGAACCAGTGCCTGGAACACAAAATGTCATGGCGATTTATTGTCCGTGCATGAATATTTATGGACAAATGTTAACTGTCTTCAAGGGAAAGACTATTCCTGTTTTTTGTCTTTCTTTATGATTACGGTATTGTGTTCACATTTGACAGTGCATTGTATGCTACTGACTGTTTAAATCAAGTGGTATTTATGCTTGATTTGCTTGTTGAAGTGACTATATGTTTTACAAGCAAACAACTACTTGATGTTGATCCAATACATATTTATTCTTTGCTTTATTCTTTGGTAAACAATGAAAAAAATCATCATGTACTATTTATGTCTAACTTATTGTGAAGTAAATATATGTTGTGTGATGAGCAAAGAACCCTTTAGAAATGTATATACACATGTTTTGATTGTGCAATGAGACAAACCAATTGTTTTCATTTGTCATTGTCAACAATGGAAAAACTGTGACTTTTCAATGGACTATAACATTACATGTGGGGAAAAACTATGTTTAAACTATGTTTATTTTGTTTACATGTCTATTGAGAAACATTTACATTTAGAAATATTCTCATTTTCATGAGGGTTTTGTAACATATGATGTGAGTAAAGATCAAGGGAAAATATGTGCTTCACATCTTAATATGAACACAATTTGTACTTTGAATTGTATATCCCTAATTGCTTTATCCATGTAATTGTGAAATGTATTTGTGAGATGTGGTGATCATATGAATTTCTGTTTTTTTTTTGAAAGACTGAAAGTTTGAAATATGCTATTTATGGTGGATCACGATGATTGATTCTATACGTGATTGTTAATTTGGTGAATCATGTGGATGGATACACATTTTGGTTCATGGTGAGATGTTTTAAGTGAGTGTATATCTTTAAAAAAATTTTCTGGAGAAATTTCATCGTTTATGTGATCCTCTCAAACGATTTCCCCCTCAACCTTGACACTCAACCTTTCAAGGTGAGAAAAAAGATTGGCCTGAAAAAAACGGCAGGCGCGCGGCGTATTTGTGTGAGAATAGACCAGACATACAGACAGACAGCGAAGATGAGAAAGACATAACAGATAAGACAGAGAAAAGAGAGAGAAAAAAAAGAGAGGAAAGGACAAGAGAAGAAGATAAGAGACGAGAAGAGAAAGAAAGAGGAGAGGGGTAGAGGGAGAGGAGAGAGAGGAGTAAGAGAGGAGAGAAGAGAGAGAGGAGAGAGGAGAGAGAGAATAGAGAAAGGAACAGCGACAACGAACAGAGAGACTGTGAAAGTGAAGGGAGAGGAGGAAAAGGAAGGGGGTTCGATGTAGACACTAAGGAAAAGATGGGTAGAAGAAATTGCGTCAATTACACTTGTTATTGATAATATTATATGGCGGGTCGCGAGCACAATATCCCTGTACATCTAGCCGACGAGAAGTCTAGCTCCTTTTCACAAATACCGTTTGAGTACTTTAAGGATTGTCCTAGCGCCTAACAAAAAAAAAAAAAACAAAAACGGCGGCTCACATTCCCCTCGTTCTATTTCGTCTCGAGTTGTGCTAAGTTTGGAGGAAGTGAATTGTGCTGCAAAACAGGCTTTAATTTTAAGTTCAGCTGATAACACACACCCAAACACAAAACCACAAACACCAACACACACAACACCACCACCATAACAACACAACACACACACAACACACACACTACACAAAACACAACACACACGCACACACATAGACCACACACACAACACACAACACGAACAAACAACACAACACACACACACACACACACACACACAACATCCCACAACATAGCAACACGACCAACAACACACACAGTAGCACACCAAACACACTACACACCAACACACCACACACACACACACCAAACACACAACAAAGACCACAACAATCACACAACAACACACCCGCGCGCCGGATCGCAGCTGCGCACACACACCAACACAACACACCACACCACATTTAGCACACAAACAACACATATGCAACAACACCCACCACAACACACACTCTACCACACTCACACACACACACACACACACACACAACACATAACACACACATCATCACACACACAACACAGCAAACGCACACAACACACAATCACACACACACACACACTTTTCCCTCTTTAGCTTAATCATCATTCCACAAAAGTAATATCATTTTCTCTCCTCTCGTTTTTTTTCAGAATTTTGGGAAATGGAAAATGCCTTTATTGTTGGAAACAATCTTTTGTTTTCCAATCACCAGAAGAAACCCTAATGAAAATATAAGGAGTTATCGCCCCATTGCTTTAAAAAAAAACGGTCAACACAGCAAATTTAATGGAAATAATTATATTAAAAAGATTAGTTCACCATTGCAATAAAACATAACATAATTCCTATCAATCAGCTGAGGATTTTTCAAACAGTAATTCCACAATTGAAACACATGGTTAAACTTTCTTCTACCCAGGTCAAACATCAATTTGCCACGTCGCAAGAACATATTAGCCACATTTTTTGACATTCGTATCCTCTCAACGAACATGTATGGCAAGCCTTGCTGTATAAAAAATTAAGACTATTTGTATTAATGGTAATATGTTAAATTATTTCAAGAGTTCCGTTCATTGCGGTCTATCAATACAACGATAGGAAATACTATTCAATCCTAGCGCTGCTACAGATGGGTCCTAACCCCAGTTCTGTAATTTCAACAACCAATGTATTCAACATTCTGATTTATGATCCACCAAAAGGTCTCTCAAAAGATACAGAATTAGCTCAGTATTTTTGCCTTGACGACATATGTTATGGTGAAAGTAACTATGAAACGCCATACTTTCTGGTACGATCTTGAATTGTACAAAAATCAAAATCAAATACCAGCATGTGCTCAATAAAATAAACAAAATTCCTTACATAAAAGGGCTTTCCGCATTTCAACAGAAAAAACACACATGGTCTCTTCAACTCTGGTTGATGATCCGTGTGCTGTGTGTGTGTGTGTGTGTGTTGTGTGTGTTGAGGCTCCCCCCATATCTCTCTCTCTCTCTCTCATTCACCTTCCCTCCCCCCTCCTCTCTCTCTCTCTCTCTCTCATCTCCCCAGTTTCTTAAAGAAGAACGCCCAAATAAAACACCAAACGATGGTAATGAAAGCCAATGTATTGATTCAGTGTGTGTGTGTGATAGAGAGAGAGAGAGAGAAGAAGAGAGAAGAGAGAGATAGGAGAGAGAGAGCCGTGTGAGAGAGAAGAAGTGTGTGTGAGTGATAGAGAGAGAGAAGAGAGAGGAGAGACAAAGAGACAGAACAGAGAGACACAGAGAAGCCTGATTTATTTGATTGATAAACTTAATTTCCAAAGTTAACAGATAAGCAAATAGATGGCCTTTTTTTTCATCGGACCCTCGCCCCGCTAAGGAACTAAGCGTGACTTTTCAACTGACTTATTAAGCATAACTAGCAACACAAACTCACAAAACTTTTTCACCATGCACTACATATTTTTGAAAATACTAATAAAAAAATGTGATGAGGTCGTTTTTTTTTTTTTTTTAGTGTGTTTTTTTTTCCATCAATAGAATGAATCCAAAGGAATAAACAATTGGAAACCACAAACGAACAACAGAGGAGAGAGAGAGAGATAGAGGAGAGAGAGAGAGAAGAGAGAGAGGAGAGGGGAGAAGAGAAGAGAGAGAAGCTTTTTGTAAGAAAGAACGAGAGAGGGAAGGCTGTCAGTAGAATACATGCGGATGTGAAGATGCGTAGTACACTTGTATGGATGGCATTATGCAGTCACATACTTGTCCACTATCTCCATGTACTTTTAATAATAATAAACTCCCCATTTTCCAACCTTTGAAACCATCAAACTGTTCAACATCAGCAAACGGCTTCATATTTTCGCGGTCGTTATTTTTACCAAACTGTGCTTCAGTCTGGTGGAATAGATGTTTGATATTGCAAAAGATCATCCAATCAAGTATTTTTTTTTTTCTTTTAAAAATCCAGTGAATGATCGATTGTATTAGGTTAGCTACCCACTTCATCTCTTCGCAGCGTCGCTTTCTCCCCCCCCCCCACGTCGCTCATTTCCAACTCGCTTACAACAGCTACAAAACCCAGCCACATTATCTCACAGGTCATCCCCCAAGCCGCACCCAAAGAGCCTATCCTTATCACAGCCATTGTGAAATCTGTGACTAGACTTCTTTCTTTCTCTTCTCCGCATTGAATAGAATGCTTGCTTTGCAACGTTTTTTGTTGCCTCTTCTCTCTCTCTCTCTCAATCTCGCTCTCTCTCTCTCTCCTCTCTATTATTCCTTTACAGCTTCATTACAATCCTGAAATAATACTTGGTGTAATAACTAATGAAGACCCACAACACCATCACTAAAAGCAGCCGGCGGTAGGAAAAACCAACACCAAACCGACCATGAAAGGAAGAAATGGAACATCATGAGCAAACCAACATAGCATCTGGCAGATTGGAGGGAACACTTTAATAGCGAGCTTACATCAGTGGTACTTTCCTTCAGAACAAATCCACCACTCATCGCGAAGGAGAAACCTGGATGTGAACCTAGGGCCTCCAGCAAAGAAGAACTGATTCCAAGCAATCTGGAAGACAAAGAACAGGAAAGAGCCCCAGGAACCTTACCAACATCACAAAAAACCGGAAGTGCTCAGGCGAAGCACGGTCGCTTGGCGAGACATCCTGATTGACTTAATTTTCAAGAGGCCTGGGAAAGAAGAAGTATTCCCGAAAGAGTGGAAAAAGGCTTACATCATCAAGAGACCCCAAGAAGGGGAACTTCCAGCCAGTGAAAGAACTGGAGAGGATACAGCGGCTGTCGCTAACCCCCCCAGCAAGAACTTCAACCAGAATCATCCTAGAAGAATCTTCTCGGGCAGCTGTAGACAAAAGCTGAGAGACGAACAAGCAAGGATTTCGAGCAGGAAGATCATGTTTCGACCATAGCCACGCTTCCGATCCATCATCGAGCAGTCTCTTGAGTGGCGCTCACCAATCCTACATTTCAATTTTATAAAAATTCGAATTCAAAAAAAAGTAATTCGACACAGTGGAAACAGAGAAGTAAACTGGAAAATCCGAGACAAACTATGGAATTCCACAAAAGATGGTAAAAAATCAAACAGGAGAGCCTGAACAAGGACACAACACGTGTCACGTCATCCCCACAAACACGAGTGGGTCGGAAATCCCCTTCACATGAACACCGGGTAACTCAGGGATGTTTGTTTTGTCAACCGCTGATCTTCTCCACCCTCTTGTGATCGACTTGGTGATGAGGACAGCTATGAACCCACCATGCATCCAGTGGACACTCATGCAAAACTTAGAGGACCTTGCCTGGATTTCGCGACGACATCACTTGCTGACGTCACAACCCCACCAAACCACATGCAAAGAAGACCGGAGAGCCCCGCAGCACAGCCCCCCAGTTAACCCTGCTTTGGAGAACAACAGCTCGAGAAGACAAAAGACCATGAGAGCCAACACAAGCCAGGCTGAAGCAATTCGCCTAGGGGAAAAACAGATAGAAATGATGAGAAATTTACCTACCTAGAAGCATTGTCAACAAGACAGGAGGACTGATGATGACGATCAGGGCCAGAATAACCAAGCAACATTTGCTTTGCCACATCCCCACCCACCACCCACAAGCCCATTCTGGAGGAGCGCAACCGACGTCAGTCTTCCCACACAATCTGAGACGTTTACACCAAATAAGAATACAGTGCTGCTGTATGGCGCGGAACCTGGAGACTCCACCAAAGGCAGGAGCGCAAGTTGCAGGTCTACATCAACACCAACCTGCGCGGATCCTCCCATCAGGTCCTGACAGAAATGCAAATGAGGAGCTAATGGCGCCAGACAGATCAGAGGCCAACGCAGACAAAACCATCAAATCCGAAAGTGGAAGTGGATCGACACATCCTACCCGAGCGCCCGGACAACATCACACAAACGCAGGCACAGATTGGAACCCCGCAAGGAAAGAAAAACGAGGCCGCCCAGTGACAACTTGGCGTAGGACGCTGAACACGCGCTGAGTTCCATCAAGCCTGTCCTGGGTAGCAAACGCCGGCAGCCCAAGACCGCACCACCTTGGAAATCTGCAGTGAAGGCCCTATGCTCCCCGATGTGGAGCAAGAGATAAAGTCAAGTAATAAGTCACAAAGAACTATAAATGGCATTGGGACTCACTTGTCAAGATTTAGAACAAAACCTTGTTTATATTCATATATAAGTGGTTTACATAGAATCGAATTATAATCGCATGTACGTTTATTTCGAATGGGTTTCAAAGACGAGATCATTTTCTTATTCGAATTGTTGTGATTATAATGAAATACGAATACAATATCTGTTTTACTAATACAACGCACCAGATATAACATAAGAAAAATACTGACATCAAGAAAATGTAATCACATGTTATGCTGCTTCATTCTAAAGCAAATAATATAGAAAAAATATTAGATAGTTAAGTTATCAGATCAATTATCATGACAATGTAACTCACACAAACATCTACGATGCGTTATAGTCCGTGCTGAAAAAACAATCAAAACCAAAAACTGACACTAACTATGACTCACAGGTTAGTTCGTCGAAGATTTACGACCCAGTTACTAATTAAATTTTTGCAAAGCTAGTTTGATTCGCATTTATCTTCGTTGTCCCACCCCCGCCAACGTAATTCTGCAAATTAAAAAATTAAAAGCTAAAAAGAATCAAAAATAATAAATTATTAAAATTTAAAAAAAAAAATAATTGTGATTTTATGTTTGCGCTTGTCCTTGGCATATATGCCGAAAGAGCTATTTTGTTGGCCCCCCAATAAATTTCTTTTTACATCCAGTGTCAATACGCCAGTAAGAAGTTCCTCAAGAGACACAAGGAAAATACTCCACTATTGAGAGAGAGTCTTGGATAATTGTAAGGCGTGAAAGTTCGCCAGTTTCTTGACTGGACGAAAGTTTTTCGGTTACAGGACTGACACAGGCCATTGAATTTCACTTGCAATCGTCATAACAAGAACAAGCAGATTATTAAGGGGTCTTTGGCATGCAAGAATTGACAACCCAATTTAAGTTAAAAACCATTGCCTGGTAACACAAAAGTCATGGCCGATTTATTGTCCACGTGCAATGAATATTCATGACAAATGAACTGTCTTTCAAGGGAAAGATATTTCCTGTTTTTTGTCTTTTACTTTATGAATTACGGATGTTCACAGTTTGACGTGCAAATTTATGCTACTGCCAGTTAAAATCAATTGGTATTATCTTGATTTTCTTGTTTAAGTGACTAATGTATTAACAAGCAAACAAACTACTTATGATGTTGATGTTCCAATACACATATTTATTCTTGCTATATTCTTTTGGTAACAATGAAAAAACACATCATGACTATTTAAGTCTAAACTTACCTTGTGAAGATACATATATATGTAAAGTTGTGATGACAAATAAACCCTATTAGAAATTATATACACATAATTGAGGATTGTGGCACTGAGAACAAACCAATTGTTTTTCATTTGTCATTGTCAACAATGAAAACATGTGATTTTTTTTCAATGGACTATTAACTTTACATGTGGGGAAAAACTATGTTAAAGACAATGTTTATTTGTTTATCAATCTATTGAGAAACATTTACATTTAGAAAATATTCCTCATTTTCATGAGGGTTTTTGTAACATATGATGTGAGATTAAAGAATCAAGGAAAATATGTTGCTTCACATCTTTAATAAATAACACAATTTGTACTTTGAATTGTTATATCCTAATTTGCTTTAAATCCATTAATTTTGTGGAAATGTATTTTGTTGAATTGTGGTGATCAATTATGAATTTCCTGTTTATTTTTTTTTGAAATGACTGAAAGTTTTGAAATAAGCTATTTATGGTGGAGATCAACATGATTGATTTCTATACTTGAATGTTAATTTGGTGAATCATGTGTGATGGATAGCACATTTTGAGATTCAATGCTGAAGATGTGTTTTAATAATTGTATATCCATTGAAAAAAATATTTTTCTCTGGAGAAAGATTTTTATGTCAAAATCCCAGGATGGGGGTGTGATTGACGTAGACCTCACATCAAGGACATGTGACGCTCCAATCACAGGTATTTAGAGATATGATCATTTCCTTCCCCCTGCCACTACTAAAAAGGAAGAATTATTCCATGTGGCCTTGACTAGTGTAGCGGGCGTCCCCAAATAATTGCGAGAATGACTCATTAAAGAAAGACGGTGGTCATTGGTGAAAGTGACCATGAGTGATGAGTTAACAGGGCTGTACGTGCGGTCATTGTGATTTTGAATACTGAGTAATGCACTCACTAGAAGAGGAGGACAGAATCAGTTTTAGCCCAGAGATGGCCTAAGACACGAACGGTCAGGACGCTGGGTCCTCACTGCTGGTACCAGTCCATTTAACCTGGGTTCCCAATTTCATTGGGCCGGACAACTGTAACGTCTGGCGTTTCGGCGCGACGCCCGACGTTGAGAAAACGTCCGGATTAATTTTGCCAGCTGCGAAATCGGGATTACGGCGTGGCGGTCGGTCAGGGTTTTGGACAACGAACGCCCGACTTTGTAAGATAATTTTAAGACTTACGTTTCCGGGCTTCCCCCGCTTGATATTGTACAGATCATTTCTCCTCCCCCCCCTTTCCTTCCCCCCCTTCTCCCCCTTTCCCCCTCCCCCACCCCCCCCCCCCCCCCCCCCCCCCCCCCCCCCCCCCCCCCCCCCCCCCCCCCCCCCCCCCTGCGCACGTGTAATCCGCATTTTTCCCTTCCACGCCGGTCGCAAGCGAAACAGAAATGATGTAAGTGACCAACGTGCCAAGAAAGCACAAATTTCAGCGAGTAGAGAAATCGCAACATTTTTGACTGAAGTAGATTCTGCACTACGTCATACTGATAATCGAAACTGCAGACGGGTCGGTGACTAGTGGCCAAAAAGAAAAGAAATTTTTGGGGAAGACAAACACCAACAAAGTGAAAACGCTGTTGTGGGCATTGCCCAGGACGCAGTAAGGCTGTAAAAAAAAAAGGAAAAGACTTGAAGACTGCTGTATTGGCCAAGAAGCCAATTCCAACCAAAACCGGTGGAGGCAAACCCCCCAACCACCCCTGCCCAATAAGACAACATCTGGCAAATCAATGGATCAGACAGTGCCCTACCTCCAGGTGTTGATGTGATTTCGTTTTTTGTTGATTACAATGTCCCATGGGGTCCTGTTTCATGATCAAGCTCTGCCAGTTAAATTGGAAATTGTCTTTACAAAAGATTTTGTGCTTTCAATGAGGCCACTGATTTTTTTTTTTTTCGCGCTCTACAAACACAATTTTGTTTACAGAGTCAGTGACCTGAAGTTAGTTTAGACTACACTGACAATTTTTACAACTACAGCTGTGATATATTTCAGACTCTTGCTTGAGATGTCAGACTGTTTCAGATGTGTCAGTAATGCAATAATATATATCCATGTATTCATTTCAATACTCCTTAAATGATGTGTCTTTAGTATTGGTAGCAACATGTCTGGCAAAATTGGTTACTATTGATATTTGAGACATTATTGTTCCTATGTATAGATCAGTATGCTGTATCATCTATTATAACATCAGACAGGCTATTATTATCTTAAGGTTTTGGGTTTGCATGTGCAGGAGGGTTAGAATCTACATTGGACAACCTTGCACAGCAGACTATTGCTGAATATGATCAACAACAAGGTGATATGTTTGTCTGCCTATTTTTCTGTCTGAATGTGTGTCTATCTTTTTGTATTCACACACACACACACACACACACACACACACACACACACACACACACACACAAGATAAAAGCATGGATCATATAGAAAATAAATGTTAATAATGCAGGGGTGGGAATTCTCCTCGGATCCGCGGACGCGGTAGAAGCAAAAGATTTCCTCGGATTTGAAATGTTATTTCCTCGGAAAATGAAATTCGCGGAGATAGGGCCTACCTCTTGTTCGGTTACGGTCGATTTCGGTAATCAGATGGCCTGTCTAGCAGATACACTAGGCCTATAGGCCTATCCGGCGCTAAGAACTGTGGATACATTCAAAAATGGCGTACCGACGAGTCATCGTAAAGCGCGGGCTTCAGAAATTTGACGAAAGCAACATAAAAAATCCATGAGATGGGAGTGGATGGAGAAGACAGTAGACAACGAAAGGCTGTGTACATTCATGAGAAAAATTCTGGCTCCTGGACTCGCTTTTTGTTCTCTGTGTGAAAAAGAAGTCAACTACTCCAGTCGTGGGCTGTTGCACTGCAAGACCACGTGAAATGTGCCAAGCACAAAGAGCGTGTCAACTTCGCCGGGAAAACACCACACTTGAAGGTAAGCACTCTCTATCTCTCTCTCTCTGTCCCTGTCTCTCCTCTCTCTCTCCCCTCCCCTCTCTCCCCCCCCCCCTCTCTCCCCCCTCTCTCCCCTCCCCCCTCTCTCTCCCTCACTCCCTCCCTCTCTCTCTTCCTCCCTCTCTCTCCCTCTCCTCTATCTCTCTCCCTCCCTCTCTCCTCCCTCCTCTCTCTCCTCTCTTTCTCTCTCTGTCTGACTCTCTGACTCTCAGCTTTCTCTACTCACTAGTCTCACACACACACACCTCTCCTCTCCTCTCCCCCTCCCTCCCCCCCCCCCCCCCCCCCCCATCAA
>CM031606.1:72740824-72751972 GCA_018398815.1 Conus ventricosus
TGTGTGTGTGTGTGTGGTGTGTGTGTGTGTAGTGGTGTGTGTGTGTTGTGTGTGTGTGTGTGTGTTGTGTGTGTGTGTAGTTGTGTGTGTGTGTGTGTGTGTGTGTGTGTGTGTGTGTGTATTGTGTGTGTATGTGTGTGTAGTGTAGTGTGTGTGTGTGTGTAGTGTGTGTGGTAGTGTGTGTGTGTGTGTGGGTGGGTGTGTGTTGTGTGTGTGTGGTTAGTGTGTGAGTGTGTGTGTGTGTGTGTGTGTGTGTGTGTGTGTGTGGTGTGTGTGGTGTATTTGTAGTGTGTGTGTGGTGTGTGTGTGTGTGTGTGTGTGTGTGTTGTGATGTGTGTGTGTGTGTGTGGTGTGGTGTGTGTGTGGTGTGTGTGTGTGCGTGCGCGAGCGCGCGCGCGCGCCGTGTGTGTGTAGTTTCGCCGCAACCCTGGCAACAGGCCCAAAACCCAACAGAGGTGAAGGGAGACAACTGATGCTGTATTCATCAAGGCAGTGTCCCAACGGTTTTGGAGGATCCGGGACCAGCGATAGTGAACACGTAGTTCTATTGCCTATACTTTTTCTTTACATCACAGTTTAGTCAGTATATATATATATATACATTTTTTTAAAAATTCATCCACTCACGGTGAGGATTTCGTATATTTTTCCTGTATTCGTCCACTTATTGGTATGAAGTGCATTTAGAAACGACCGAAGTCTAAATCATTACCTTCATAAATCAGATTCAGTCTCGTTTATCTCTCTCTGTCTCGGGCCTTTGGTTTACCTGTGTGCCAGCTTTACTCTCTCGTAAATAAGTTATGATTTTCCTCGTGGTGTTTGTGTTGCTGTTGTTGTTGTTGTTTTAGTTGTTGTTTGGGTGTAATTTCCACCGCTTGTCACTTTATTGTAAGGGGCGTTTGCTCAAATGGCTTGCTTGCGGAGCTGACGGTCGTGAGATCGAACCACCCCCGGGATCGGGGCTTTCACAGGTTAAGAACACTCTCTGTCCACCCAACGGTACATGGCTATCTGATCTTGGGCACGAAGGTCACGGCGGCGGAAGGAGAAGGATGAGTTCTGTGTGCCGTGGTCCAGGCAAGGTAAGTCTACAGCCCCCAAGGCCATTAGATTGCGGGGTTTTGACCGCTTCATTTTTTTGTTGTAGGTAGTTGTAATCTTTTTCTTTTTCATTTCTTTTTCTTTTTTCTTTTCTTTGTTTTTTTTTCTTCCCCTCAATGTAGTTCAGTGCATTGATCATCATCGTGTTCATGTTTCTTTCTTTCTTTCTTTCTTTTTTTCCTTTTCTTTTCTTTCTTTCTTTTTGCCTGGTCGTCGATTGAAAGCGAAACCGACATGTGTTCCATTCTCGAATGCTGAGAAGTGTAGTAATTACTGTTTGTCATGTCATGGCAGTTTCCACATTTCTTTTTCCGGTAGAAAGATAACCTACTAACGGGAAGGAAACTTTCTAAATTGTTCATTGACCTTCTTTCGGTCAATAGAATATCTTCTCTTGTTGTTGAAAAACGTGAACATTGCCGGTGTAAACGTATCATAATTACCCTACGCCTGGAATCACTCCCCGGCGAGTGAGGAAGGGTACATGCCCACACTCTCCACTCACTCCCATCCCCACCACTTTCCCATCAGGGACCAAATCCTAAACCCAGCTCCCGCCTTGTTTCAAAATCACCCTGCTGTTCAGCTTCAGAATTCTTAGAGTGACCTTACCGACTACACACGTATCACTCGAAGCATTTTGCATCTGAATTTGAGGGGTGGGGGGGTGGGGTTGGGGGGGTTGGGGGGGTTGGGGGGGGGGGGGCGGGATCCTGGTCTGAGCCAGAAATATCCCCTTCCCTTCCTCTCCCTCATCCTCCCCTTGTTCCAAGACCATTTCCCGATAAATGGTTTGGGGCCTAGTCCAGAAACGCCTCATGGAGTGATTAACGTGGACATGTGCCCATGTCCATCTCCTCGCCACGCAGGGCGGGTAATTTGAGGTCCAGGGTGGGTAATTTGAGGTCCGTGCCCATATATCTCCTCCATGGGGAAACTTCTGCCCCATATCACACACAGGGGACTGTTTATTAAAACGGGGAGGGCGGGGGTTAGTTCTGGCTCAGGTTCAGAATCACTCACACCGCCGCCGTCTCTCAAACAGGGCCAGTGTGCTTTGACAGTTGTGTTCTGTTTGTTTTGGACAGTTAGAGAATTTTAAAGGAATTTAATGATTTTGGAACAAAGAGGGTGTAGTGGGTCGGCCTGGATTTACTCCGGGGGGGGGGGGGGGGGGGGAGGGAGGGGGCTGGGGTGGAGGCTGTGTTTGGACATGTGCCTTTCTCATCCGCCGGGGGGGCATTTCGTGTGTGGAGTGATTACAGTACGTTACACTGGTGTCGTTTCTTCATGCGTTTGTTCATATATTTATACTTTTCTTCATTACATTCATTTAGGCGACCCTACATGTAGACAGTAAACTTACTGCGATAAAGAACTATCTGCTGACTATTCTAGCCTACCAATACTTATTTGCCGTACACGATAATACGCCGCTTGATTTGCCTTTTACATGTTCCTTGGATGGCAAGTCTTGTGAGAAATTATCTTCTCCTGCCAAAATGGTCGTTTCCAGTTTTGACTCGGACAACAGCCAGGCTGGTTCACCAACTCACCGCGCATTACGGCGTCAGTTTGAGAATAACGTCATCACTGCAGGAAATCTTGACGGATAGAATGCATAATTAACAAATCATGGACTAAGACGGAGAAGGCGACGACTTTGTTTATACCAATATCACATCAAAGCAAAAGCACAGTGTTATGTTTAAAACAAAATGCGTATGTGAATTGACCTCACAATGCTACAGTCCCTGTGGCATAGGAGTCCGGGAAAAACGCTGACAAGGCTCAGAGTGCGCAGCACTATCTAACGTAAATGTACAACAAAATGCAAAGCATATAAACCTACTCCCAGTTTATCTTCCTGAAAAACGTCACAATCAAACATGCGTCATAATGTATTTGACGTCATAATCAAACATGCGTCATAATGTATTTCGTCACTGAGATATTCCATAAAGAAGAAAACTGGTTTGGGGGCGTTGTAGCCGTTAGTAACGGCTATTCTGGTAAAAAAAAATAAATAAATAAAACATCGGGCATCATCCGTGAGCCACATTGAACATACCTACACATTTTCAGAAAGATCGGCCTAGAAGTTTTGTCAGGAGCGAGCGGAACACATTTTGACCACGGACAGACAGACAGACAGGCAGCATTTCTTCGTTCCCATTGTAAAGTACTCCCTGTTCGATAACTACTGGGAGTACAAAAAGTACGTGTGGGCTGCAACACCCTGAAAGAAAGCGATGCACCAAATGAAAGTCGTTGCAGCGGCTTGTAAAGGGAAGATGTGCGAGGCACTTCCCACGACACACAACAAAACTGTCACGAGTACAAGCCTGAAAAACACAATGAGCGACCCGTCCAGTCTCCACCCCATCCTAACCCCAGCTTGCACGGAAAACCGACAACGGAAAATGTACCCTTCCCAACAAGAGTTAGGTTTATGGCGAACCCTCTGTGTTTCAGTTAGGCGCTAGAATGACCAACAAATTGACGTTGGGCCCAACAAAGATGAAGAAAAATTAGAGAAAACAATTATTTCCGATGAAGAAAATGGGTAGTCGGTCACTTCCTTTTCACCATTGACCAGTTGTCGTGCCGCTTCACGTGACCATGAGGCATCCGCAGATTGGCTGTTATACTGGCTGGGATGGGGGGGAAAAGAGATCAGGAACGGGTTCTATTCGGAAAATCCGCCGGCTAGACAGTGTAGGCTTCGTGGCGTGTCAGTTTTCAAACTGTCGTGTGCTAGGATAGGCATGGATAGGATTGGATAAGCGTGGATAGGATAGGAAAGGCGTGGATAGGATAGGATAGGCGTGGATAGGATAGGAAAGGCGTGGATAGGATAGGAAAGGCGTGGATAGGATAGGCGTGGATAGGATAGGAAAGGCGTGGTTAGGATAGGAAAGGCGTGGATAGGATAGGAAAGCGTGGATAGGATAGGAAAGGCATGGATAAGATGGGCGTGGATAGGAAAGGTAGGCGTAGATAGGATAGCGTGGATAGGATAGGGTAGGCGTGGTTAGGATAGGAAAGGCGTGGATAGGATAGGGTAGGCGTGGATAGGATAGGCGTGGATAGGATAGGAAAGGCGAGGATAGGATAGGCGTGGATGGGATAGGATAGGCGTGGATAGGATAGGCGTGGATAGGATAGGAAAGGCGTGGATAGGATAGGAAAGGCGTGGATAGGATAAGGTAGGCGTGGATAGATAGGAAAGGCGTGGATAGGATAGGATAGGCGGGGATAGGATAGGATAGGCGTGGATAGGATAAGGTAGGCGTGGATAGGATAGGAAAGGCGTAGATAGGATAGGATAGGCGTGGATAGGATAGGATAGACGTGGGATAGGAAAGGATAGGCGTGGTAGGATAGGAAAGGCGTGGATAGGATAGGAAAGGCGTGGATAGGATAGGATAGGCGTTGATAGGATAGGAAAGGCGTGGATAGGACAGGATAGCGTGGATAGATAGGGTAGGCGTGGATAGGATAGGAAAGGCGTGGATAGGATAGGATAGGCGTGGATAGGATAGGGTAGGCGTGGATTTGAAAGGATAGGCGTGGATAGGATAGGAAAGGCGTGATAGGATAGGATAGGATAGGATAGGCGTGGAGGGATAGGATAGGCGTGGATAGATAGGATAGGCGTGGATAGGACAGGATAAAATAGGCGTGGATAGGATAGGATAGGCGTGGATGGGAAAGGATAGGCGTGGATAGGATAGGATAGGCGTGGATAGGATAGGATAGGCGTGATAGGATAGGATAGGATAGGCGTGGATAGGATAGGATAGGCGTGGATAGGAAAGGATAGGCGTGAATAGGATAGGAAAGGCGTGGATAGGATAGGATAGGATAGGCGTGAATAGGATAGGAAAGGCGTGGATAGGATAGAAAGGCGTGGATAGGATAGGATAGGCGTGAATAGGATAGGAAAGGCGTGGATAGGAAAGGATAGGCGTGAATAGGATAGGATAGGCGTGGATAGGAAAGGATAGGCGTGGATAGGATAGGATAGGCGTGGATAGATAGGATAGGATAGGCGTGGATAGGAAAGGATAGGCGTGAATAGGAAAAGGATAGGCGTGGATAGGATAGAGTAGGCGTGGATAGGATAGAGTAGGCGTGGATAGGATAGGAAAGGCGTGGATAGGATAGGATAGGCGTGAATAGGATAGGAAAGGCGTGGATAGGATAGGATAGGCGTGGATAGGAATAGGATAGGCGTGGATAGGATAGGAAAGGCGTGGATAGGAAAGGATAGGCGTGGATAGGATAGGATAGCCGTGGATAGGATAGGATAGGCGTGAATAGGATAGGAAAGGCGGGGATAGGAAAGGATAGGCGTGAATAGGAAAGGATAGGCGTGGATAGGATAGGATAGGCGTGGATAGGAAAGGATAGGCGTGAATGGGATAGGCGTGGATAGGATAAGGTAGGTGTGAATAGGATAGGAAAGGCGTGGGTAGGATAGGCGTGGATAGGATAGGGTAGGCTGGATAGGATAGGGTAGGCGTGGATAGGATAGGCGTGGGTAGGATAGGCGTGGATGATTAGGGTAGGGGTGGATAGGATAGGCGTGGATAGGAAAGGATAGGCGTGAATAGGAAAGGCTGAATAGGATAGGCGTGGATAGGATAGGCGTGGATAGGAAAGGATATACGTGAATAGGATAGGCGTGGATAGATAGGCGTGGAATAGGAAAGGATAGGCGTGAATAGGATAGGCGTGCATAGGAAAGGATAGGCGTGAATAGGATAGGCGTGGATAGGAAAAAGGTAGGCGCGAATAGGATAGGAAAGGCGTGGATAGGATAGGCGTGAATAGGATAGGAAAGGCGTGGATAGGATAGGCATGGATAGGAAGGAAAGGCGTGGATAGGATAGGCGTGGATAGGATAGGGTAGGCGTGGATAGGATATGATAGGCGTGGATAGGATAGGCGTGGATAGGATAAGGTAGGTTTGGATAGGAAAGGAAAGGCGTGGATAGGATAGGGTAGGCGTGGATAGGATAGGATAGGATAGGATAGGATAGAGCAGTCGCTCTCTGCGGCCATGTGTACGACAGCCTCACTGTTGGGTACAGGAGTGCGGGAGGGCTGCCTCATCCCTGACCGCATCCCGTGATGGCCGTGATGACTGATGACGGCAGGGGGCGCCCCGCCATGATCATGTCTCACGTGACTGGGCAGGACCCGGATTGTCGTGGTGACCGAGTGGCGCGCGCCGCTCCTCGCGTGCTCGTCACGTGACTGTCGCCGATGCCTTTTTCCGGCTTTCGCCAGTCTCGTAAAGAAGTCGCATCTCTGTCACCAGACATATAGTAATGAACAGAGTGGAGATATCGGTCGGTCGATAGACTACTTGCGTTTACTTCTTCTTCTTCTTCTTCTTCTTCTTCAACATTTCTTCGTTTTCTCTCTGGTTCTTCGTTTCTTTCTGTAGTTCTTTCAGTGTCATTGGATGTTCCTTTTTTTCGGTTTTTTTTTTTCAATTAGGTTTTTTTTCTTTTTTTTTTGCATTTAATCTTTTTTCTGTATGTCTTTTTTTTTAATGTTTTTATTCATTCATTCATTCATTCATTCATTCATTCATTCATTCATTCTTTCATTCATTCATTCATTCATTCATTCATTCATTCATTCTTTCATTCATTCATTCATTCATTCATTCATTCATTCATTCATTCATTCATTCATTCATTCTTTCATTCATTCATTCATTCTTCATTCATTCATCATTCATTCATTCTTTCGTTCGTTCGTTTGTTGTATGGGCTGATGAGTGTGTGGTTAACTCATTCAAGGGAGAATGGATATAAGCCTCAAAGCAGGCATGAATCGCCACATACCAACATCACACTTAGAAGACAACCAAAACACTTCCCTCTACACACATACACACACACACACACGCGCGCGTGAAATACGTGCCGCCACTGACATTTGTACACTTTGGGTGGTGAGGCGTAGAGCACGTTTCCCAAGAGCACGTGATGTTGACGACACCCTGATCAGCCAATGAGGACAGCTTAAACGCAGGGGAGACAAGCAGTCGTTCTCTTCCACCATGCAGCCCATTGGGGACTTCATGGCCGGACATCTGGGGACACACGTTGTAGTCTTACGTTAGTCAGGTCAAACTATGTAGACACGCCTGGTTAGCAAACCGATGATAGGGTGGACAAAGATGATAACAGCAGTGGTGATGATGGTTGTGGTCGTGGTGATGGAAAAAAAGAAAGTGTGCGCGTGCAAGCAAGCGTAACACGCTAACACACACGCACGCGCGCGCGCGTACACACACACACACACACACACACACACACACACACAGTGAGGTACAAATAGGTGGATAGAGAGAGAACTGTGTTCGCATGTCGCAATGATTTTTGATATTTTGGAATGCCTTTGTCAGAAACCGAAGAGTTTCTTCAAGATGTAGCCTGATGAATTGATTATCAATTTCATTAATTACCTAACTAAATTAACTTTATTATTATTAAACAGATAATTAACTTTATTAATATGTTGATGAGCATAACGGTTGGTTTCACTGACCCTGTTTTCTTTATACATATGATAAGCCGCCTTTGTGCAATGGTTAGCGTCTAGGCGGTCGTGTCCGTGTTTTCAAATCCATGTGAAGTATTTATTTGAGGTTTTAGTTCCTACCCTCGTCCTGCTCTTACAAAGAGATGAGTATTACATGGACTCGAACGGGGACGTTCAGAACCATAGTTTCGCGCACTTGGTGGATGCGTCTCTGACAATGTTACTGAATTTCACAGAGCCTCACTGCAGGTGTCGGCATCATTCCAGCGTGGTTAGCGCTAAGGAAGAAAACAGAAGAAGCAGATACTCCCAAAGAGACCATGGGACGCAAAGAAGACTTTTCTCACAACCTCCTAACCAACCAGCCTGTGGAGCAATCCTGCACCACCGTGGAAGCCTGCGCTGATTTGACATGGGATGCGGGCACATTAGGGCATGCCATTAAGACGTCAAGGGACAAACTGCTCCCTGGTAGATGTCAAGGTGTAATGGCCACAGACGACACAACAGAACCTCCATGGAACGTCCCCCTGGGTATATCAACCCATATTTCATGACTGCAGAGTCCACCGCCCTCACTGAGTGAACTGCTGTGCGCTCATGCAACCCCCCACTCGTTGCTGTTTAAATTGACGGGTGATACATACAACCTAGACACTCCCCAAGCTTTCGCCACAGTCTTACATGCCCTCTGATGGGGATCCCTGGCGCCAGTTTTTTCTCGTTGTCAACGGGTCTTTCCCCGAGTCAGTGTGCCTTCCCTTTCCCTGTCATCGAGCCTTTCCCCAGAGTCGGTCCAATGGGCAGACAGAAAAAAAAAATCCAAAGGGTTTCAGTGAGACCTGGAGAAGTACTATGATACACTAGTTACCAGACTCCCACCTGTAGGTTTGCGTCACTCAAGCCAATTTACCAACTATCACTGTAGGTTTTTGTATCACTCAGCCTGGTTAACGCTGAGATTTATACTGCCCAAAGTTAGGGTAAAAACAAACCACTAATTCAGATAAGTACCCCCAAATAAAAATTGAATGACAAAAAAAGTCGCGAGATTTAATTGTATTATTCAAAGGAGCCAGTTTGATTCAACCTGAATCATTAAACCCCCGTCACATCATCAAGCATGCGCATTCTTTGGCTTCAGATACATCGCTCAGTCAGTGGAGATTGTGGGCCCCCGTTCGCTTCCAGCCATTCCCCGAAACGCTGACGCGTAGACTGCACAACAGTCTGGGCGTGTTGGCGAGGGCCCCCGTACTGGAAAACGGGAGAGCTCACAGAGCCAGAGAGGGGGGGTGGGGGGGGGGAGGGGTGGGTTGGGGGGTTGACCGCCACGGGATTCCATGGGGGCTCTGTGGAGGGGGTGGGGGGGGGGGGAGTGCTTTAGCAAATCCATTGAATATTCCTGAAAATCTATCTTCCGATCCCATGCGTCCCCCGTGAGGTCCACTACAATGTTACATACTTTGCAGACGTGCATCTTTATCGTATGGAATGGACCGTTTTTCTGACGTGCATCCTTTAAACCCTATGAATGGACCGTTGCAAACGTGCATCTTTATCGCGCAGAATGGACCGTTGCAGGCATGCATCTTTACGTATAGAATGGACCGTTGCAGACGCGCATCTTTATCTTATGGAATGGTTCCTTTCAGACTGTATCTTTAACGTATAGAACTGCCCGTTGCACATGTGCATCTTCGCCTTATAGAATGGTCCGTTGCAAACGTTATCTTCATGGTATAGAATGGCCCCCAAAACCAAAGGCCTGAGGGACCCCAGCCGCCGTGGCGAAGTGGTTAGCGTCGCGGACTCCCGGCTGGGAGGTCGGGGTTCCCAATCCCATCAGAGTCATGTGGGTTTTTCTGCCCCGACCGGCTCCTACCCAGAGTTGAGTTTGCTGCGGACTTAGTTGGGAAGACTGGGACCACACAGTCGAGTTTCATCCACTTAATGGATGCGTTTCTGAGAGTGTTGCTCAAATTTCCTGACCAACACTGCAGTGCCTGTATCTCTCGGGCCTGGTTGACGCCAGGATATATTATGAAAGGAAGCGTAGAGTACAGCCCAGTCTGTAGTCTCAGACCGAAATGGAAATCCGTAGCATCATCTTAATCATCCTCATTCCCATTGATCAGCATAAAAAAAAAAGTCTCAAATTCTGTGGCCCTTCATGCCCTGCTCTCATGGTGACCTCAGTTCGATGTCCTCTCCGCGTCTGTGGTCTTGGTTTGGTTCCGTCGGGGTCACCGGTATCGGCGAGTCCATGGGGGCTGTCGTTGGACGGACGTGGTGGCGCCCTCCGGAGGGAGAGCTCACTCACGCCGGCTCCGCGACTAAGCAATTATTGTCGTCAGTAGGGGGCTTAGTAGGTGGTGTCCTGCGTATGTTAGATCAGAACAGGCGCCACTGAACACCACCGAAGTGACTCGGCAGCAGTGCAGTGTCTCCTCCGGTGGGTTGCCTCATGACGACTTGACATTGACTGCTCCCTGTGGATTGCTGGTGCCGGGGCTGCGGCGGGGCCGGCCGGGCTATGGCTGTGGACGGGGTGTCGGAATGAGCGGCGTGGGTGCACTGCCTCTGAGGTAGCGCAGAGGTTGGGACAGAAAAAAAAAGAAAAAGAAAAAAAAAAAGCCTGAGGCACTGGTCGGATGAACGGGCCCTCAGTGTCGGCTCTGTAGCGCTGACCGGTCGGTGTGTTCTGAGCGACATGTGGGAGTGTCCTGCCACTCAGGTGGACACGGCCCCACGCCTGTATTGAGCCAGCTCCATGGCGATCTGTTCCCTGGATGTCGGCATCGATTAACCGTTGTCATGCCCTGCGCCAGACCGGCGTCCTGTCAGCGTTTGTGAACTGTAGAGACAGAATCAGTACTTTGTGAACTGTAGAGACAGAATCAGTACTTTGTGAACTGTAGAGACAGAATCAGTACTTTGTGAACTGTAGAGAGAGAATCACAGTTTGTGAACTGTAAAGAGAATCAGTAGGAAAGAATCAATACTTTGCAAAGAAGACGCAAGATCACTGGTGCCAATACCAACTGTCTTCACCAGTCCACAAACGAACTCGACAGTGGGCCTCTGCGAAAGCGGCGTGGACTACCAGTATGAGATTGAACTCATGCGCCGCTGAAGTGACTCGGTGGCAGTGCAGTGTCTCCTTTGGTGGGTTGCCCAGGAGCGACTTCAAGTCAATTATTCCCCGTGCACCGCGGTACTGGCGCAGTGAGAGGACGACAATGGCTGTGAACGAAGGTACCAGAATGAGCGACATGGAGGAAGTAATGTCACTAGGAGAGGGGTGGGGGGGGGGGGGGGCGGAGTGTGAAAGGCATGAAGATGAAACACTTGAACATAAAACTTACCCGGTGAAGTCCGTTAGTTTCACCTGGTGACTGCCGTCCTCCGACACAGCCGCACAGTCGAAGAGAGAGATGTCTCCGTGTGCCTGCATCCTTTTTCACAACGATATCA
>CM031606.1:72757072-72794572 GCA_018398815.1 Conus ventricosus
CATCTTTAAAGACAGAAATTTCAAATATCATTGTGAACGTGTCTCCTAATTTTCTGCTTGGAAAGAACTGTAATTTTGTAGAAGCTTTTTTTACAACTGTTTCTTTTCTGTGGAGGATGTACTGCTTTTTTCCATACGGCGTTATTTCAATTTCTTTCCGACTATTGTCGTCCGGCATAAGACTTACATGTAAAGGGCCAGAGTTGAATGCTTTTCTGAAACTTTTTTGACGGCTAAAATATGTAAATGGGCTTATGAATTCAAATTTTATTTCCCATTCTAAATATGGTTCTAAGTGCCATTTGAGGTCAGGTTTTCGAACTATTTTATATTCATACTGGCCAACATTATTTGCCTCTAGATTGCGCAGCTGTTCTAGTTTAGGAAACTTTTTACTGTCGCTAACCTCTTTGCGTTTATAATCACCATCTTTAGTGTACTCAAACCCATACAAAGTGCCTATCTCACCGTTCTGTTCAAAGTCCGCAACGTCTGCAAGGTCTTTTAATTCTAAGGTTATACACCTCACAGGCGCTAATGTAACTCCTGGTTCTTCTGGCCCACGCGACATTATTTTTTAGTAGCGTATTATTTTATTTCCAAAACAATGTGCAGGTTATCACATTTTACGACTTTCCCCGTTTTGTCTTTGATTTTTATATTAAATGATCCGACCCTCCCACAAACAAATCTTTTAAACTGTAAATTAGGAATTGTATAATTTCAAAAAAAAATCGCAATATGCAGCTTTACCCTGACGGCAGAGTCTAAAACAGTTGAGGGCCTTCCCTCATAAGTTTTCATCAGTGCTTAGCTCGTACCAAATGAAATAGAGTAATGAATGTAATGGGCAAAGATATAGGGACTTTCCCCCTCAAACGTAGTTTCATCTGGCGAAACCCTAAAACAATGAGTGGAGTAATTGCTAGTTGTAAAGCCTAGCATTTTAGAGCTAGCTCTTTAACAAAATCCGTATTTTGACTTCTTTCATGATTGAATGTAAATATTGTTTTTTTTTAGATTTGCATTTGTAAGTTTAAGAGTAATGTCTAAGTTACTCAAAATGCTTCTTATTGATGAGCAAAAACCCGTAAAACCATCATGTATTGTTAACTGTATTAACGCCGTATAGTTACTCCCCTTTTCATATTTTTGTAAACTTATTATTCCCCTTGGCTTCAGTTAATATTAAACCATCGACTTTGTAAAATATTTCATGGACGCGCCCGTTTTGGCCCCGCAATTGGTTATCAAGCATGTTTCTAAAAACGAAGGACGTCTGAGTTGTTATTGCAGGACATGTTTACCTCCCGACCTCACCGGGAGATTCTCCCAGTACAGACGTGTTAAACGGTCCCTCCCGTCGACTTCAAATCTCCCCGATCGCGAAACGCGCTTATCTCCACCTTGCTCCACGCGAAAACCACTTCGGCAGATTTCCGATACCAGTAATTATATCAACAATACAGTTCCCTGTCGGTGGCGCCCGGCCAAGTTACCTGTTCTCCTCTGCGCGTGTGCGGTGATGAGTTACGCGCTCCGCCAGAGTCGGCGCGGGCGGAAGTTTATGCAGCTGAACGCTAGCCCTTCGTGCCAGGTGAAAATGGCGGCGATTGCGAAGAAGCGTGTACATGAAACTGATGAAAGCGCGGCGACTCAGACTGTGATTCCCCTGTGATAGATGCGGTTAAGAAGAAGAAGAAGAAATATTTTCAAAGTTCAATCTGCGTAACCAGACAGACCTTCCCGGACAATATAATCATCAAAGTAAAGGAGCAGAGTTCGCCTTCAGCACCAAGTGCAAACTTCACTTCAGTATCATCCAGAGCATACTAACATTATAGTATGGCTCTGTATCTCGCAAGGCGGACAACACGACATAAAAAGTGCATGTCACGTGAGTCTCAAAAGTGTTCGCGCGCAGTACCGGCCACACAGATTACTAACTTTTCTTAACGGCTGCCGTGACCAAAGACGACGCAAAGAAATTGGAAGATGACATCACAAAGGCAGAAGCAACACTGTGACAGTGATAGAGGTGTCACAGCTGACACAGACATTTGAACCGTTCATCACATATCAGTAGTACTGATATAAGGCAATGTGTGACTGAAGGGATGCTGAAAGGATTGATTCGCTACCCTGGAAGACGATTGGGAACTGGATGAAGGGCTCTAGTCATAATTGTCCTCTTCCAGTGATGAAGTATTCTTGACTCATTCCTCATGGCAGCGCTCACTGAGAGCGTGTCTTCTCATGTACAGAAGACCAGGACTATCCAGGGGCCTCCCATTTCAGATGTTACCCTGGAGAGTTTACTGGTGGTCCAATCAGAAACCCAGGGAACCATGTCGAGGCTGACAGGGACATATCCTCTGAAATCCGTGCGCTAGGTTAAGAAGTGCTTACCACGCAAAGTCTTAAGCACCACTAGACCTAACCTAAAAAGAAAAGACAGCACCATGTACTGAATATTCCTCAAGCAGAACTAATTTTTTAAGTTAGTGAAAAGAGCAATATATAGCTCTCCCCTGTCGTGTAGTCACCAGCAGAACTGTCTCTATTAGTGACAAACTGTGCTGGCTGCTCTCCGCCTGTGTGTAGGCATCAATGCAGAGCTGTATGAAGTTAGTGACCAACTGTGCTGGCTTGCTCTCCCTGTGTAAGTCATCATGCAGACTGTAAAGAATGTAGTGACCCAACTGTGCTGCTGCTCTCCCTGTGTGAAGGCAACATGGCAGAACTGTATGACGTTAGTGGAAAAGTGCTGGTTGCTTTTCTCCCCCTGTGTGGTGTAACAGAAACATTTAACAATAAAAGTGCTGCCTAGCAGAACTCTATGATAAGTGATGTTTTCCTGGTTTCTTCATCATGTAGAGCACACCACAACAAAGGTATGTGAATAAATATTCTAAGCTGTCGGCAGAAATGTTTTTCCCACAGTCATATTATATTTGTTATGGTTTTATTAACGTGCGAGGGAAATCTACTGTTTTGAAGACCAAATCCTACTGGTTTGCTAACAACCAAATCTACTGGTCACGGGGATAGAAGGGGTAAACCGACTGTTATTGTTAACAAACCTATTTTAAAAACAAATTAAAAATGAGTGCTTTGCAAATATACAGGCGCAAAATATTCTGTTGGGGGGGGGGGGGTCCGCACTACAATCTTAAAAATATAGCAACTGATACTACTCTTGACAATAGCTGTGACCCAGACAAGACTCTTTTCAAAAAAAGGTGAGTACTACCCATTTAAGCAGATATCTTAAACCCCCCTATTGAAGACGAGCACATCCAAAAGCGTGGAATAGTCATACCGATGCAGTTTTATCAGAACCATTAAACTTTTGCTGTGTTTATGCGCATTCAACTGGGTGTGGAGTGGCGTATGCTGATCATTTAAATCTCACCATGATCCTTTGGTGAGGTCAAATTGTACCATTTCATTTCAATTACACCTTCAGAATATTTTGGCTTGAATTGCAAGCGCCATTGCCAAATGACAAAAACCGTTTAAAAATCCACACAAGCAACAGAATAGACATGAAGGCTTTTTGAAAGGAACTGTGAACAATTCAATATAAACCTCAAGACCGACTTTAGACAAAAATTGGATCAATACTCATGGCATAGGCCGTCATTTATTTCAGGGCACACGCACAAGAAAGTAAATAACTTAGACCGGCGTTCTCCTTTTCAAAATTGTTGAGCCCTGTCCATAGAGCAAGACATAAAACAGCATGGACAACATATATATCTTAGACACTTCTAAGGGCCTAACTAAGGCGGGAAAAGAACGAATAAACGACCATTCGTACATTACGTTAGTGTTTGCTATGTTAGCGCCAGCCACAAGGCAAATCGAGCTAACTGATCCTTCTCTACTTGGCTTTTGACGCGCAAAAAGAGGGGGGGGGGAACACTACTTAGCAAATTTAGAGGACGTCCCATTATCTACAAGTTGATTTAACCTTTCAAGTATTCAAAGAACCAACAAGTTTAACAAAACGCAGATCGAAATGTAGACTTTGCTGTTGTCACTGGTATTAATACATGCTGCCTTCTGACCTCAGACCCAGAGAGGTAACAATAATAAACTAAATAATGAAATTCTTAACGCAGGCAATGAACAAAGGTTGGGAAAAAACGACATAAATTCGGGGGGGGGGGGGGGGGGGGGGGGGGCTGAGCCAGTAATAATCCAAACAATAAAAGCCACCCAAGATTAAGTCATCTAATCCCCCGAAGAACCAAACCCCAAAAGTCATTGAAAGACTCAGCAAAAGCTCGCGACTCTGTTTCGCGATGACCATGAATAAGAAAAAGACACAGCGCTGTTCTTGGATTAACTGGCCTAGGATTACTTAGTTGGTCTTTATCTTACTAAATAGTAAACCCCCCTATTACAACACTAATGTCCATAAGATGCTCGCCATAACGCCAACTACTTAGCTTGCAAGTAAGACAAAAGCCAACTGACAATACTCCCCAATATTCCTGTAAAGCGTCTATAGCTTTACCATCTAATTATTTTTTAATAAACGTGCAAAATGATTCAAGCTGTTCTTTTACGCCATTATTTATCAGGAGATGAGCGGCGGAGGCACTGAAACTTTGGCCCCCGCCGCCTGTAAGCCAACCACCAATGTAACTTATTGCAAATCCTAAGGCAGTTATAACGCTTGCTAATGTACTCCTTGCTCTCTAAACAGCGATTTTATTCGTTTACTGCAGCGTTGGCGTCTTCATATAAAATTTTTATCGATAGTTTTTTCTCCTTATTCTATTCACTTTGATTCGAATAGTCTCGGTTAGAGTACGTCACTTCTAGTCCTTTTGCTGATCTCTCTTGTTTCAAGATCTTTTATTCTTTGGGTTATTCTTTCTTTAATCAGGCCCTACGTTGGCGTCATCAGCCTCAACGAGTTTATCTTTTCCTCCTTTTTATATGCCCATCTTTCAGCTATTTTGCTAAATTGTTTGTTAATTGCCCTCTTATGGTTTCTTAAAGTACGATCAAGGGCTAATAATTCTCGCATCGAATAGGCATGGGGAATCATTAATTGTTTTTAACGCTGTTTCTTCTAAAATACTGGAATTCTGCTTCTATTGTAATTATTAATCGCCCTGCTGATTGATTTAATTCATTAAGTTCCATGTTTTGCATTTGTAACCTGTCGGGCGTCTTGAAGTGTGTTTTGAAGTTTAGCAACTGCCTACTCCGCCTTGAGAAATTAACGGTCCTAGCAATGCCAAGGCGATTTTGATATTCACACTGAGTCTAATTTCTAATTGAACCCACACTAAAAACTTTGATGGGTTCGGGTTTTTAGATGAAACCGAACAAGTTGCCCATGATCGATTTTTTTACAGACAAATGACCATCAACTAATTCCCCAAACTCATTTGGGTCCTATAAAATTCGGGAGGTACATGGGCCTAAACTATTGTAAAATGCTTCGACCGTACTTGCTGTTAATTCACGCTGCAATGAGAGCGTTGCGAGGCTGTGTCAAAGGGTTCATATCACTCATTCGTCTCCACGAACAAAATAAGCATCATAAACTTCTTCGCCCTTCACTTCCTGCCATTTTTTATACATAAATTAACTTTTTATTTTGCTATCATAAAAATGCCACAACATCACATTGGCTTCGATTCTGACCCGCATCGAAAACCGAAAGAGCCCCATGGCGTAGAAAGGGAAATAAACGGAAATATTATTGGTCCAATAATCCATCTACTATTGATGCAGATCAAAATATCTACTGTCCAAATTTCCAGACTTAGGAGCGGATTGAAATTGATTGTGCCAGGCTCTGCCGCGTCTTAACTCTTTCAAAATAGAGTCTCGATTCAACAACATACCCAAACAGGACCAGTTGTACAGAATTGGGGATTCGGCACTCGATAAGAAAATATCTATAAAAATTGATGGGCAAGAAATATTTTCTTATACACAATGGCAGACGAATATTTTTTTAACCTATCTGATCTATCTAGGCTACCACCTGGAAATGAAAGGGATGATCTTGCGTTTCAAGGAATCGAAAATGAAGAAGCACATAAAACATAGAACAGGCGCTGGAGATATAAAGACGTCACAAAGTAATGGGTCGCCGTACTAGTTTGCGTAGGAAACTAATCGCTTTCTCCATTCCCCTGAATTTTGAGTTGTTAAAAGCGCATGCCCCACCATACTTTCAAAGTGAGCATTAAAAGACATATATGGTCATAATGACTTAACTTTTACGAATACAAACGTGTTATCAAATCAACAGACACTGAAGCAAATAGAAGATTTCCAGACCATCGCGTTAGAGTATGACGTTGTATAGCAACCCTAATATAAGCAAGGCTGATTGCGCCACATATGAGACGACATTTCCCAATATATTCACGAAATGAGTGAATCAACCTCATACAACATATCCCAGAAGCAGGGCAGAACACAATATGGGAAATTTAGTTTAAGGCGTCTCAGCACGATCGCTTAAAAGGTAATTTATTGCTGTGCGAAGATGAAGAACCGTTCACAAAAGAGGAAGTGAAACGTTTTTTAAATAATCCAAAAATCACGACAGTACAATGTTACGATTTTGAGGGTAGACCAAACCAAATCTACCGCAAGCGTGCTTAAACCTTATCAGCCTATAGATGAAATAAGCAAACTGTATTGGAGGCGGGAGGTGTAGAAATCCAACAGATGACCGTGAGACGAAAGATTTTATACATCTTCACAAATGTTAGGCTTGAGTACTTTAACAACGAACACGTTTACGGATTGACCAAAGGACCAACAGAGGATAATCAGTTGCATGGAAGCGGGAGAACAGTGAGAGACGAAAAAAACATCCAAATTGATAAAGCAAAAGAAGCCTGATAAACCTTCTTAATGTACATTTGTTATTTTAATATATTATGCGCAGAGCTGAATATTGTAAATACAGATTAAAAAGATGTGTATACTAATTATATTATAATTTAACAAAGCAGACCTGTTCAGGTTTAATCCAAATGAGCCTACAGCGCCGCCAAAAGAAGAGATAGCAGGCAATTCTGCTGTTATAAGAAACCCCAGAAGTAAAAACCTTCAGATTAACAAACATAACACAAATGCAACAACAACTAGAGCAAGGACCTTTACAAAATACCGCAAAACCCAACGAAAGGTATTCCAGCTGCTTAATGCTGTTACATATGTAAATACTGACTGGAGCACGTCAACTATAAGTCACTATCCCAGGGAACGAGTGTTGGTCTCTTAGCAACGGGCAATTAGGCGCACCCCGCAGCATTACCCTCTAGGAGGTTTGTCTTTTTTAGCTCCTTACGCCTGTGTTCATTAGCTGTAATTGGCGGCTGGCAAAAAATTAAAAAAAACTAAACTCCAAAAGCACACAGCTATGGTTCAAACTAAAACAGCTAAACCTATAGCTCGTTAAACGACAATACATAAACTGCCTAGTTGACTCAAAACCTCACAACGGATAAAGAATTTAATCGTTTACCCAGGCTGATTTGATGACTACACAAGACAACAGTTCAGTTTGATCTTCAAAGAAAGGCGTTTGACAAGTTTTTTCTCCAACAGCCAGAACCCCGAGCTATAAAAAAGAATGCTTAAACAAAGTAAACGAGACATTAAACTCCTGTAATGCAACATCAAACGCTCACATTAACCACACCAAAAGGTGTTTTAATACAATTAGTTTATTATCCCACGCGCAAAAAGACCCGTTGATATGGTTCTGCTGATTAAGTATTTTTTTTTTAATTTACATAAAAATTTTAGGCTCTCGAAAAGACAGACAGCCTGGCTCCCTATATGAAGGACACAGACGACATAAGTAATTAGAAGGAAAGCTACGAGAGAGGAGCGTTAAATCAAGTGCGCCTGAATGATATTTATTTCGCCTTCCTAGCCCACCTACAAACGAACAGCGGCAAGAGTTTGTTCAATGGCTAATTCACAAGAACCAAGTAACCCAACTAGACCCACCGGATTTAAAGTACTGTTAAGCATTTTAACATAGCCAATGAACCCATCAACGAAGAAAATCTAGAAGTCTGGGTCTCAACTAAACAGCAGACTGAATCTTTCTCATAATGGAACTTAACGACCCCGGTTGGGCGACGACCTGCTATACAACAGTTTGACGCTGCCTGCTGAAAAGCTCAACAGAGCGGCCTCTGGTATGGTCAGAGGGCGAAGTATCTTAGAGATTAGATAAAGCAGGCTAAGTAATGCACCGAATGTTAGGCAAGGCCTACATCCGCAACCCTCGAGAGTTGGTTTTTAAGAGAGCAGTATATAAACATAAAGAATTCAGACGACCCATTTTCAAGTTGGTGGCGTTCTTGCAAGGCAGCCTCATGACCGCACCACGCAGAGAGAGTGACTTCACTATCGGCAATACAACCAAAGCTCTTAACTTCACATGGAAAATCCTACCGTTATGTAAGACCAAATTGAAACATTTGAAGAGCAAAAGCACAACTCACTAACCGACAAAATCTTACACCAGGGATGAGGAAACAAACTACAGAGCCATTACAGTGTCCAAGAACAGTCCAATCCATTGGCGAGCCAGACATAACTCATGTTTGACTTACTCAAATTTTTCCACGCAGCGGGGCTGCCACCTTACACATTGATACGCACACTGAGTAAAACAAATGCGCTACTTCACAAGATGGGCACAAACAAATTCTTCTGCAGAAAATGTTTAACAAGAATGCCTCTGTGCAAGCGCGAGTAGACAAATAAAACAATGTGACAAGTTCTGTAGACTGTACTACACAGAACCAATACGCCCCCGCCAGGATCTCACGTTAGTTTTTACAGACCAGGACACGGCTGCAACATTCTCCATACGTAGTTTATCCAACGCAGACTTCGCGACGCTTATTGTTCCTTACTGAAGGGCCAGCGCCCACACAAAAACTTCGAAAAACCGTCTTAATATGAGAAATCATCAGATTTGTTTCCCTATTGCCATACAATATATTTAGGTCAGGATGGCGATTATTACAACGCCAGAATTATAAAAATATAAGGACCAGATGCTGCAGAAAACATTCATAAAAACGCAAGCCGCAAGTGCGCAATGACTGTTCAATAATCTAAACTTATTTCTGAAAAAAATCATAGGCGTGTCCTGAAGACCAACAACAGTATGACTCAGCCACCATTGTTGGATTGGCGGTTTTAAGGGAGCTAACCATCCCAAGAGTGTGTAAACCCCCCAGTAAGAGACCATGATCCCCTTAGCGGCCAGTAACATAAGGAGCACGCACAGATCAATTGCCAACTTCCACTAAAGTTTGATCCTAAGACAAGGAAGCTGCCCCCTCTTCTTTCAATAACTTGCGAGGTTACCGACTCTCATCTATATTTCGAAGCATAACCAACGCCTATTAGGGTAGCATGCATTGCACAGTCATCAGAAAAGTACATTGCTTTTAAATCTAAATAACATGGTCATTCCTTCTCTATACGACTCTATGCAACACATATGGGCACATTAGAGGCACTGGCTATGTCCTCTTAAAGTCCTGCCCACTAACTGAAGAATATTTTGACTCCAACGCTTGTTAAGAAAGGGTTGTTTACCCTTATAATACATGAACAGGTTGGGAAAGGTTTTAATGAAGATACACTTCCACCAAAAGGGGCGCGATCCCTCTTTTCTAGTCTTAGAGGACAAGGACACAGCGACTCCGATTTACCAACATGCTCAAGATATGCGTGAGCAGAAGTTAGAGATGTAAAACGATGGGAACTATCATGACTCCAAATAATTGGCATAGATGTATGGTTTGTTTGGCGACGTCTTTGAAAATTTATAGAAAAGACTAGCATGAAACACTTATAGCCTAGATCCCTGCGCAATAAATTTCTAACTGCACCCGGGATGAGTTGGGACGCTTATCATCCAGTTTACGGGCGTCCAGATAATGAATTTATAGTTACAACATTACCAATGCTATCAGCAAGAAAGAAAACGGAGAAGGCGGTAGGAATTCGTATGGCGACGCATCATTACTGTAAAAGCCAACCCACACAATACCATGGACGCAAAGATCACGAGAAAATGGTCATCTAACCTCTTAATGTATTTAGCTGCAAACAACTGTCTGTTGGGCTCTTATGGCGCAATCACTTCCATTATCGTAACTATTAAAATGAACCCAGGGCCGGGCTGTATCCGAAAAATATTCCAACGGCAAAAAAGTGGTTGGGCAGTTTGACGCCGGGTACAGCACGCGGCTTCCATCTAGAATTGACTTAGAATCTCCTAATGAACTCCATGACCAGCATAATGACTATCCATTCTCAGCAGAAAGTCAAAAGATGGATCCCAAGAGAGCCACCTAAACAGTGCCCAATCTTCGGGCCAAAAAACAATTATGTCGGATCATTACAGAACTCTCAAATTTATTTAAGACATGGTTAAAGTTAACAGCTGTCCTCGTATAAATGCATTTTTGATCAAGAACAGTTCATGAAACCATACAACATGAAGACACTGATCTCAGAACTAAATCCGCAGAAGCTTCAGAAAAGACTTTTTCAAAGCTGATGAACAACATTGTTTTCGGAAGACTATGGAGAATCCGCACAAACGAAAAGATGTCAGATTGGGTTACCAAAGAGAAACGAAGCCATTAAGCTGACTTCAAAACCTAATATCAGGACTTCAGAAGATTACATGATCAGCTTTTTGGCATAAATGATGAAAAAAAAAGAAAGATCAAATAAGACAAACCTGTATTTAAGTTGGGATTACATGTTTTTAGAATTAGCAAAGCTTTTGATGGATAGAGAATCTTTATGACAACTTTTAGCCCTCGAACCTGAGTCCAGAGTACATACACAAAACAGCAAGTTTTTTGTTATAGAAATTCCTACCTGAAGACATCTATAAAGACATGAAATTGTATTACCTAAAGGACACGCGTGATGTGTATTACACGTCCGATTTAACCCTATAGAAGTCTCCATTAACATTCAAATACTAACAAGAAGGTTTTAGGAAAGATGAAGATGAATAATACTGGAAAGGTGATCAAAGGAAATGTGGGGGTTCAAGGTCAAAAATGTTACAGTATTTCGAGCCAGGAGAAAATCATTAAGAAAGCAAAGGGAATATCGCGCACGTTGTGCAGTCAAACATAAACACATGACAACTACAAAGACGCAAGTATGGCAATAAGACTTATCAAACATGACAACGTAAAACTGCGATCTAACTACATGAGAACAACACAACAGTTGTAACAAAGAAGTCAATAGATAGAACAAACACAAAAACGGGTGTTTGGTTAAACCAGAGTTTACATATGCAATTGGGCAGCTGGAGACCCGTAAATTATATTAAAAGCGGACTGTGTCTGGTGGGATTATCTGCAGTTCTCTTTCACAAAAGAACTTTGAGGAGCTGGTTGTTTTGTTGTGTCAGTTTCTCGGTAAATACAAACACGGCGGATTCATTTTTACAATTCTTTTTTATTTCATATGGATCAACACTCAAAACTGATCAGATTGACACTATGCGAGTGTCCCTTCTCTTCTCCCGTAAATAAAGGTAACCTAACTTTCAATCCAAATGGTAATAGTTTGCCGATGAAGACTCTCTTCAACAACAATTATTGTTTTTCTTTGATTGCTTGTGACTGGTATTAAGTCCTTAAAATTCTTCATTAATTCATTGCGCGCAAAACCTGAGGGCATCTTCTGACCCATTCTGTGTTGCGAGAATTGTCAATCAGCTCTCTTGATACAGGAAGGAGAAAAGTCCTTTCAGCTAACTGTTTGTTAAAGTTTTCACTAAAGCCTGTGAATTCTGTGAACTCCTGGAAGCCACTGTTTAATGTAACTTACCTCTATGTTTCAACAATATTGAATTCACCTTGGCCTTAAATTCATTCCAACATCGACTTGAATCATGCAGGGAAAGTTAAGGGGCCTCGCAGGTATCTCAGCAATATGGCCACAGCAACGGCAGATGCACTCTTTTGTGGTACTGGCTCCGCATCTTTGTCTCTTGAAGCCATGTCAATGACTGTGAGTGCGTACTTAAATCTTTTTCGCTAATCCTATCAGAGGGTAAATATAGAAGATCCATTTGATGGGTGGTCGTTTGGAGTTTGTGTTTACAAAGTGTGGGTCACTGTATTCGTTGGGCGCAGGTTAAATAAATTTGCAAATCGCTTGTTTAGATAACCATATCGTTAGCTGTTTTGTTCACTGACTCCAGCTGCTTGGCTTAGCTTTTTAATTGCTGTGATGCCCTATCCAATATCATTTGGGCGATAAAATAGATTTTGTTCATTTTTTATTGCAGCAAATATTATGTGCAACCAAATAACACTACGGTCATACCCAACGACAAATAAACCCGATTTCCTTGCATCTTTTTGTTTATCTGATGTTGAAAAAGTCACTTGAATTTTGGTGGGGCAAGTCTCGATTGGTTTGGCCTAGTTTACAAGATAATATTGTTTTATTCATGATCAACATTTTTAAATGTGTAAGCTGCATGCCCCAGTCTTTCAAGTGTGTCCATTAATAAAAGCAAACTGCTCAGTCCTCTGCCTATTCATAGGCCGTCTTGTGCAGCTGCTAGTTGCTCCATAGCTTTGTTATGTCTTTTATCTCTCATCCGTCATTCCCCCAGTTTTACTAAATGCGAAATTACTTCCGCAAAAAGCAAGCGCATTAACCCCAATGCGCCGCCTATCATTATTGGCGAGTGAAGCCATTTTTTTATAAATGTAATTTTTTTTCTTAACATATTTATATTGTCTGGAATTATTCCCTTGCTTGACTAGAAAAAATCTTTCGTGGCAACCGAAGCTAGCAATGATAGCAATTAGCTTTGCCAGAATCCTCAAGTCTAGTTGCAAGATCAGCTGGTTTATAAATACTAAACAGGCTTTTACCAAGCATTGAGTATCCTACACTTAGGCCTCCCAATAACAGCAGCATGGTATACAGGTTGGTAACAGATTTTTTACGAGTTGCTCAATTTTTAAAAATAAAATAATTATAATTATTAAAAAACATGAACAGTGATGATCACACCGCTACAAGGCGCTAAACCTACCCGAACTTAAGAATAGACCAAGTTGATGGCCACGCTGTTATGCCCAAAAGGAGAGTTTGTATTCTTTAGCAAAGCGGTGTGGAAAAACAAACAGTCCACGAACTGACTACAGCATTGCACAAATTCAACGATTGTCGCCACAAGACTTTTAAGGTACATACCAGTATGACGCGGCAGCTGGGGGTCTCGAAAGGTGAAAAGTAGTGTGCAAACGGTTCTTATTTGTACACTAAACTAGTTTAGTAGATTTGCGCCCATGGATTCTGAACAGATTTATTATGATTATAACGCAGGGAAACCAGTTTTTTAAACAAAAGTCATTAGAGTCTCTTAGGGTGTGATCAATACTCTTCAATACAGGATTTGGAACATTTGTTATCGCCAATAATCATGAATTAATAACTAATTAATCATATAGATTTTATTTCCCTCAAAATAACGATCAGGAAAATACAGAATCAAAAACACTGAATCAGGAGGATAAGTAACCAAGCCTAGAAAATCAGCAGACAGAACGCTGACACCAGGTGGAGACCATACAATATCCTGGGCGTGTTGAAGCAAGGAAAAAATAAGCAGAAGGAACAGAACAAAAAAAAATACTGTTACAGAATAAGACTCATCATGAAAACATAACACTCGTCCAGCGCCAGAACCAAGTTGATTCAATGCCCGCACTAAAAACTCCATGTATAACAAGGGCAACACCAAGTCTTCATGGATTATTGAACTTACAACTGATGGCCATTTTATGGCGCCATTGCTGCTGTTGGGGGGCAGTTATTACGGTTAAAAATATATAACCGATGGCAACAGAAACAAAAGAATCAATCAAAAAAATCTGAACCATTAAATACAAAAGAGAACACACAGCACGCCAAAACCAGCCAATAACAAAGCATCATTTTGATCCATTCATAATTGAATTAATATTTTAAAATATTATTTATAAAAATAGTTCATGCGATTAAAAAATAGCTGAAGTTCAATAAATAAAGACTGATCTATAACAGACATTTCCATAGACCCCAATATGTAATCAATGCGGTTGGCTTCGGATGAGTAAACCCTTCCTTAAATCTATGCAGAGAAACGCTGAGCAAGACATCGCTCAACGATGACGCGTTTTTGAGGCGAGTGTGGTACTATATTAGACCATCTACTATTAAGATAAAAACATAGCGGGTATTTTATGATAATTAAAGATAACTTAATAAGAACACTTGGTTGTACTTAAAGGATGACTTAATCAAGAACTTATCAAGAACTTTATCAACAACTTATTAAGAACTTAATATAAGAACTTGATCCAGAACTATAAAAAACTTGGGGATAACAAAGAAAGACTTAAGGACAACTTAAGAATAACTTAATAAAGAACTTGATAATCACTTGTTAAAAACTTAGAATGAACATGAGTGTGTGCATGCGTGGGTGGGGGGGTTGTGAGGGTGGTGGGTGGGGGTGTGCATGCGAGGGGGCCGACAAAAAAACAAACAACCAACACAAACACACAAAACCAGTCCAGGGGTGCGGAGGGGGGACGTGCGTGCGTGGGAAGGCCAAACCACACAACAAACAAAAAGTAAAACTCCTAGGGCCCACTTCTTGGCATTGTGACAAACAGAGCTGTGTCTCCGCGCGCAACCTCAATCAACCCCAAGAGATCCATAGGGTAGGTTTTGGCCTAGTTTTAGCCGCTGAGCTTTGCCAGGTGCTGCCGTCGCTTTGCAGTTAAAGCGATCACATAGGGTCGTTTTTTGACCTAGTTTTTGCCACCGAGCTTGGGGGGGGGGGGGGGGGGGGGGGGGGGCAGGTGCTAACGTCAATGGCGCAAGCGATCACATAGGGTGTTTGGCCTAGTATTGCTGTGCCCTCTTTTCTCAACCGGGCTTGCAACTGGCTTTTGCAGAGTTACCAGCAATTTCTGCTGTAGCCAAGCTTTTAAGGCGCTCTAATCGCCAGTAATTAGTACATCCGTCATGTATTTTGGAGGCATTAATATGAAGAAGTGCTGCTGCCCACACACTATACTCCTCTCCATACAGGTAGATGTACCAAGGCCAGCCTAGTCCCTATCTAGTTTTGCCAGAACATTCGAAAAATTCGTCATTCAGTTTGCAATAAGTTTAATAAAGGATTGCGATTTTGCTACCCAGGTCATTTAGATCTGATTCCTAGATTGTGGAATTTAGGATAGTTAAAAAACACACAGAAAGTTGAAATGAGTTTAACCTAGACATACACTCCGACCTGTTCACCTGCGTCTTAAGAATACACGCCATAGGTTTTGATGCGTTTTTTTTGTTTTTTAAACATACTTGGGCAGCCTCAAGCCAACGCCCCAACAATCAACGCAGATGGATTGTTTTGCTTAGGCCGGCTTTCAACAATGCAGCGCCATATAATTAAATAAAGGAACCATCCATCGCTAGTCCAAACACATATTGAAATAGGCTATATAATGTTCAGCACATATTGCCTTCAAACGTTTTCATTTACTTGAACCAACAAACCTTTAAGATAGTCTCCATTTTCCAAAGCCCAGTGCGGTTCACTTTATCTTTTCTGTTCTTCATAGGAAAGCAATACCTTTTCGGTTTCGGCGGCAAACGAACATGCTCACCTCGTTCATTTTTCAACAAATACACTGACATGAAAGAAGGGTAAAACATGTGGTGTTTAATGGCAAGAGCCTGCACATCAGAGACACGGGTAGCCATTTTTTAGAATCAGACACCAAGCACAGTACACAGCGAAGTAAAAGCGTCCTTGCAAGTCGGAAGACAGTAGACGAATGATGAAACCGTGTTGGAAACTGTCTGAGAGCGCTTTAAACAGCGCCCACAGGCGCAGCGAAAAAGCTGAAGTAAAGATATTGCAATGCGCAAGCCCGGCGTGAGGAGTGGGGTGAGTGGGAGGACGGGTCGCAGTATAGATTTTTTAAGCCTCTCAGTTTGTCGGCAGTGTGAGGCGGCGCGCGCGCGGCGGTGTATGACGTGTCTGTCCTGGCCCATGTGTGGTGGTGGTGTGTGTGTGTGTGTGTGTGTGTGTGTTCTGTGTTTGTGATGGGTGCATTTTTTGTGGTGATTGTGCATGTTGTGGAGTGTAGTTTTGATAGTCTTATCATGTCAGAGAACGTAGCATATACCAATCCTGGGTCTTACTTTCGCCCGAACTCGGTGAGGCGGAAGTGGACCGATTGGTATATCTACTGTCTCTCAGCACATCAGTCTGTTCACCTTCCGGTATTTCTGACAGACTGCTACTTTTTGCAGTTATTCTTCTATTCCTGGAGACTGAACCCTCTTCTGGCTGGCACAACTTGTGACAGGTATCACAATCCGATTGCTGGCCAACTTAGCAAACTTTTCCGGAAAAATGTCCCGCTGACAGCGGAGAGACAGTGCAGGGATATGAGAGGAGTCAAAGCCTCAGATGTTTCTGCGGTACAAACGGTACTGGCGGCTTTTCATTATTTTTTTCGGTACTAGGCAAATATATACCGGTAAAAACGGCATATGCCGGTCAAGAACTGAACCTCTGGGTTTACCGTTGAGTGATTGGGTATCCCAAACCCAGACGCTCAGTAACATTAAGCATATCTCGAAACCGCTGCAAGCCAATTGCTGTCAAATTTTAGAAGTACCTCAGAAACCATGAGAAAAGCTTAATGCAACTCCATTTTCAGATGAAATGACGTAATTGAGTTGTGTCATTGAACTAGTGGGGCCCAAAAAAAATTCCAAAAAAAAAAAAAAAGAAAACCGATCTGTGGGTGTGGGGTAACCCACACTTATTAAAGAGTACAGTTTCTACTAAACTACCACTGAACACGCCGGGCGTCGTGGGTGTGGGTAACCCAGAACTTATTAAAGAGAGAAACAGTCTGCCACTGACATACCGGGCTCGAGCGTGCGTAAATACGTGTGTGTGTGTGTGTGGCATTGCGTGCGGCGTGATGAGAGAGACAGACAGACAGACAAACCGATAGACAGTCAAAAAGAAAGCACTTCTGCGAGTGCGAATGTGAAAGAGTATGGTGTGTGTGTGTGTGTTTGTAGTGTTGTGTGTTGTTGTGGCAGTATTTGTGCGTGTCGTGCATGCGTACATACGTGTCGGTTTGGTGTATGTGCGTAGCGTTGATTAGTGAACGGCTCTGCATGTGTGTGGTGAATGTTGTAAGTGTTCTGTGTCATCTCTTTAAAACGTCTTTTCACAATGCTGTGATATTAGACGAATCAAAACCCTCCCGTCTTCCTATCGACAGAACCTCCATACCATTTCCCCCCCTTCAACAACTGAAATCTAACAACAATAACAAACTCAACATTTGTACAACATATAAATCAATGGAACTAACCGGGCTCCGTTTAAGCCCTTGAGGCCTGCCCAAGGAAGCGGAGCAGGGAGAGCCCCATGTAAATTACTGAAATTGATAAATATGCTGTGTGTAGAGTGGTGAGTGAAATGAGTTGTTTTTGTGCGTATGTGAGGATGTGTGTATTTGGCCTGTGTACAATGTAGCATAGTGAACAAAAGTGTGTGTCGTGCATGTTGTCAGTATAATCCGTGTCGTGTGTGCAAGCCGCATGTGTGTGTTCAATGCTGTGTGTGTGGTGTGGTGTGTTTTATGAATATGATGTACAAACAGCACACACATCAGATTCTCGGGAACGCGAACCCACACTCCTCACTTCTGGCCCCGCTCAGCTTCCAATTAATTTAATGCATTAGACAAACACCCGTCCAAACCGACAAAACAAACTAATAATTCCCCACAAGCTAAAAACACGCTACCAAAAAATATCAAGCAAGTTCACGGCACATATTTCACAAAGCACAAACAAATAATTAAGATCCAGGCCCAGAATATTATCTCTCAGTGTGTGCATAAGTATTTACGGGGGAGGGTCCGCGGCACCATAGAAGCCAAACCCGGACGTACCAAGAGGGGGGGGTGGGGGAAGAATTTGGCACGATAGTGGGGGAAAGTCAGAGAAACATTAACTTCCCCTTCCCCAAAATGTAAGTTGCAAGTGCACTTAGCCAACATTCAAATATGCGTTATAAACTTTGTGATAAAGATATGATTAATCTAAAATCCTACCAAATATTAAAAACTTTTACATCTTTCTTCTGACTCAATCCATCCCCACCCCCCCCCCCCCCCTTCTCTCTCTCCCTCTCAGCCTCGCGCTGGCAGCAGGGTGGAAAAAAATAGGGGAAATGGGGCTCGGAGAGGGGATAGGGGAGGGGCTACATTTCAAGCCGCGCGTGCGAGTGGCCAGGCTTTCAATTCACTCAAAATATAACGCCTTATTAGTTTATTTTTTTTATCTAGTTACGCCCCTTTTGGAGCAAGTCTATATCCCCCATGTTGGGGGAAAGAGAACGGGGGAAGAGCTAGGTGAGGGGGGCGGGGCAAGAGGGAGAAGGGGGCCTGCTAGGGGGGGGGGGGGGGGTGAACCAAAGCAGGAGCAGTAGGCTAGGAGGGGGCATCCAGTGGCCCTTGCCAGTTCCTCCATTGGTGACATGGATCCCTTGAAACACAGATTATATATATCTGAATTTGTATACTGACCGTCGATGTAGGAGCGCCAGGGGTGTAGCAAACACACCATGCTTCCAAGTATATCCCCATAAAGATGTGTCTAGGCTTATCTGTGTGTATCATGACAGAGTATTCACAGTAGTTGCCATTAATCAAACACCTTGTCAGTTTTGCTGCTGTTTCCTGTATTGAATGAGCTATATGCCCATGCCTTGGGTCTTAAATTAAAAACTCATATCCTTGATTGTACATATGATGTCCTTGATGTACAATGTGATCAGAACAAAAAACCATGGCAAACATGCTTAACACCAGCAAATACCTGGTCATGGAATTGCCGTTCCAAAGTGCTGCCGGCCCTCAGAGTCGGGGAAGCGGCACCCACTGCAACCCTGATTTCCTCGGGGTAAAAACACCAGGGACCATGAGCCCCTTGGTGTCCAGCTTTGCAACAAACTGAAAAAGGACAAAAATTAAATGAATATGACAGTAAAAATGTTTCAGTACTGGAGAAATGTGCACAAGAGACAATTTCTTTATCTAAGAGCTTGAGTGTACAATTTTAAATCACTTTTTAGTATAAAAGCCTGCCGTTTGTAGTGTTATATGTTGTACGTGAGTGAGAGAGTAGGAGAGACGGGAGGGGGTTGGGGGCTAGTAGAGTGTGGTGCATGACCTCCTGGTGGTTGGGTTTATTTCTAACTGACACATATTTGTTGGTTACAAGAGGATTTTATTCCAGATCCTAATACATATTTTTGTGACATGGAAAGTTGGTAGACTGATGATCATAATACAAGAAAAAAAAGCAGAGTACATACTAAAATCGTGGACTAGCTTTTTTTCATCGAGACACCAACCTTCTTCTATACCCATACCCAACACCTCTCTCTCCTCACTCCCCCCCCCCCCCCTCCCTCTCCCTTCCCCCCCTCTCCTCATCATCTCTCACTCACCAAAAACACAGTGGGGCATGTGCAATGAATGTTATGGATTTGTGTATGTAGAGCTTGTGCGCAATGGCATTATGTATGAGCCACAACGAAGAAGAAAGACCGAATAGCAGCCAGCTTACCTCTCGGGCTCCCCCAGTGCAGCCGGAACACCACCTTCCGACAACTGCCTCACAGGAAGAGATGGTGCCATCAGCCCCAGGGGCATAACATATCTGACACATAAAAATCAGTAATATTATTCATAGACTGTATTAAAAATTCCAAATACTTTATACCCTTTCATCCATCTACTCCGCTCTCGCTCTCTATTCAAATTCCAAAATATCAGAACGGAAGGCAGAGGAAGTTCTCACAACTACAGGGTCGAAAATAGACCCAGAAGTAAAGGCCAAAAAAAAAAGAAATTTCAGAGGTAAGAAAAATCGAATGTTTTTCCGCACAACACACACACACTCGTAACTCATGTTCGTGCACTACACCAACCCCCCCGTCCCCCCCCATAATCTCGCCACACACACACATGCTAATACACGCATCACACACACTAAAACAGCACACACACCCACCCCGTGTGAAACAAGCCTACCCCAACCCGATACTGAACTCGGAATATCAATTTGGTGGGGTGATCGAATTTCACCCTTCACCGTTTCAGCCACACAGCGTGTCGCGAGCCGAAGTCAACCTAGAAACTGAGCTGTGATTTGCATATTTCATAACGATCATAAAAGTCATCAAACACACAAATGGACAGCATAATCCATTGACAGAATGCATCTTCCACTTTCATCTTAACCAGTGAATGTGTCATAGGTTGTTTACATACCCCAAACAGAAAAAGACTCCGGACAGCTCTTGTACGTCTATTGCGCTGCTGCTGCTGTGACTGACGTCTGCAAGCCAATGGCGGGAACTGGTAGAGAAAGTGCCTCCTCCCCATGTTGCGGCCGAAAATAATCGGCACTGCGTGGCGGGCGTCAGTGGTGGGTAATGAAACCCACCACAAGGGTGGTAACATATATTCGTAAAAGGTTTTAGATTATGGCGGTCTGGGTGTAAACACCCACGAGATCGCTCCCGTGTTAGTAAAATCTTGTCATCCGGTAAAGGAGTTACTTATGTGAGTGCAGGGTGGACAAGAAGAAAAGGGGATGGTTAGAGTGAAGGGGAACACATGTTACCAGTTTTTAGATTGTTTTAAAAAAATAGCTCCCCCATAATTACACACCTTAATGAGAAGTTTTCATCTCCCCAGAAAAAATAACAGATAGATGTGCTGAAAGAGCAAAGGATCTGTGGACAATACGAGGGTAACAGCAACACATGAACAAAAAAGAAAAAAACAACACTATGACCAGCTGAAGAAGAAAAAAATGATCCTAGAGAGCTGCACATACGTTTGAAAACTATATTCAATGAAATGCACAAGACAAGTCTGTATAATTAAAACCTAAATGTGAAAGAAAAAAGCTTTGTTATCAGTGATTTCAGTGCATTCAGTACAGTTTGTTATCCAACAGGGAACCACTGAGGCCAATGTTCATCAGAAACAGTTAATATGATCTGATCCACGAGCTGTTTTTACTGCAGCAAGTTTTGGCCACGATCCTCATGTTTTAATGATGACCATGATATCATGCAAATCCACCAGCAATCATCGTCTGAGCTGCAGTCAAGTCAGACTCAGGAGGTTGTGGAAATATTGCACGACGACACGATTGAAGTGCAGCATCAGACAGCAATTAAGACTTGAGCCATGCCTTAGAGTCTGAAGCGCAAACCTACACGCAGTGCAACTGAAACCGTAGCTTTATTGTACCACCCAATGCAGCGCTCCACAGTTGATCTCGTTGAACTATGCGCATTGTTGTACCTCCTTTCTTTAGTCAGATGCAGGTTGCTGACAGGTGTCATCAGCCAGGACCCCCCGGGCGCATGAGCCACTGTCCCCCAGAAGTACACCATCCAGTGGAGGTGACCACTTTCAAAGCAGGCACACAGTCGTAGACCGCGCCGCATTCGTGCCATCATGCACTGAGCCAGTGCCACTTGGCTACCACTTTGAAGAAAATTAAAATACAGCATCACATATCACCTGCACTATAAGATGCTTATAATTCTATAATTCATACTCGACACAAACAATAAAGCTACAGACCTAAGTCTTTGAACATTAACAATGCAATTTGTCAAATACCATCAGTGTAACAAGTTTCAATACCAATTACCTTCAGTGTACACAAGTTTGTCCAATATCGTCGGTGACACAAGTGTGTCAAAAATGATGCCCTCCATGTAACCCAGTTTTTTCAATACCATCATGTAATATCAAATATACAGTATCACAAATATCATTTATACACTCCATGTACACAAGTTAAAATAGTAAAAGCCATTGTATCACATCATTATCATTTTATTTGGTAAGTTTATTTCTATCATCAAATGTGAAAAATTTTATTCAAATCAAAGACTGTAATACTCCTCAATACTTGTAATTTATTACTTTGTTTGAACCAATCAACAGCAGACATAAATTCAGGGCAGTGAAGGATACGTGATATGAGCCGTCCATTCCCACTCCCCTACGCGCGGCGTGGGAGCCATCCTCCGCGGTGAAATGACCCCTGTGTGTGAACACACATCACTATGTCTCGCCTATTAATTTTAGTATAGTGCCGGGGGGACGCAAGTGCGTCCATTGGCTCTATTGGGCTTTACACACCCGACACATAAGCGCTCACCAACATCGAACATTATCTCACACACAGTGATACATACACATGCACTGATGCATGCACACACAAAAGTATGCAAAGAATGGAAACACACGAGTGCACGCCACACACGCACAGTAATATAACAGAACAAGCCACACCGTCCACTGAAATAGACACATAGCACATCTGTACATAGCAAAACATATTACAAAGAGCCACAGCAACAAAATACAACACCGGTTTGAATGGTATTATACAACACTGACTGTGTGGGGCAACAACACATTCCATCAACATTTTTCACACATACTGAGCAGCAGCGTCTTTGAAATGCACATATTCTGAATATTACCCACATGACATGTGATATGTGTTCACTGAACAAGTCTAGATTCATATTGTTTACACTCTGTTGATGAATATTACCACAAGTGACAAAGGTACATTGAAGGACACACAGGCACTGGATACATAAACATATAAAGCACACACTGCTATGACACTTGTACACACACATCACAGAGTACACACTTGATACTGACAGTACAAGTCATAATCCACTAGGGGGGCCGGGATAGCTCATTGGTAGAGCGCCGGACTCGAGATCCTGGGGTTCGGGTATCGAATTTCCGTATCGGGGATTTTTCCTCGGAGTTAACATTGTTTCTGACTCCATTCCCCATATAGTTCCTTCGAATGAGACCATAAACCGAGGTTCCGTGTGTGGAACGCACCTGACCATCAAGCACACACGTAAAATCCCATCACCAACTTCGGAAGAGAAGGCCCAGTTTGGCCGTTGGTATGATGACACGTGACACATAGGCATGCATCCTTCCCCGAAGATTGAGTAAGGCTGCCTATAATGGCGGGATAAAAAAGGGTCATACACACAAAACACCACTGCCTGGCTTAAACAGGGAAGTGTCCCAGGAGTATCACCTGCGTACGGCAGAAGAAGAAGAAGATAATGCCACTCATAAACATGCTACACTGGAAAATAATAACAATAATAATACCGTGTGTTCAAATTAGCACTGGGAATTTATTATCTTACCTGAACATTGATGTGAGTGAAAATTCCTACTGTTCACATATTCATCCAATGTTGCTGTGGCGCTTGAATCCGAACGTGTGTGCCATCAATGCCGCCGACAACATTTTTTTTCCCAGCCCCTGCATGGAGTGAAACTATGTGTTTGGTACGCTCCGCCTGACGTCATGATTGGCACAGCAATCCAGTCATATCCACTGTGTCATGCACGCATCAGTCACACGTGCAATGGAGCGGCAGGCAGTTGCTGACTGACACCAATAGTTTCACCATCCCTCGTCTTGAATGCACCCGTGGCAAAAAAAACGTAATGTCAACAGCACATGCAAACACTGTGGCAATGCGCCTCGTCTTTTTTTGATAACAAAAAAATAAAAAAGCCAAAAAGGAAATTTGAAAAGAAGTTTATCAAAGGAATGTAAACACAATCCAAAGCCCTTATTTGAGATATGTACAATCGAAAACAAAGATGAATACTGGAGTTCGCCCTTATTAGAGACAAAGGATGGTGACACAGTGGAGACAGAATAAGAGGTAAGGCAGATATTTATGAATACATTTTTATCTAGTGTATTCACAAGGGAAGTAATACTAATAATATCCTGTTCTAGGTCCAGCCTCAAGGTCAAAAGAGCATAAGTGGAAAATGTAGATATTTTCAGTGAAAGCCAATAAAACAGAAACTTCAATCTTTAAACCTAATAAGGCAATGTGGTCCGATGCCCCATCCCCCATCGAGAATACTACAAAAGCTAACCGAGGAAATGGCCCTTCCCACTTACATACTCTTTTCTAACTCTGTTAAAGAAAGATGTACCTTCAGATAGGAAACAGCTACAGTCATTCCAGTATACCAAAAAGGTACAACAACAGATCCGAGGAAATTATAGACCAGTGAGTTTAACATGCATTAATATGCAAAATTTTAGAATCCTTATTAGAGAGGCTTATTAAACATATGACAGACAAATAAATTATATGCTGAGTGTCACATGGATTTCGTGCAAAACGATCTTGTGTGACACAAACTTTTAGAAGAGGATGAAACTTCACAAAGGAGATAGATAAAGGAGAGAATATAGACTGTTTTTGTATTTAGACTTTAAGAAAAGCATTCGATACCGTACCACATGAAAGACTTTTAAAGAAATTATAGTCTTATGAATAATAGGAAATATAGCATTAGGTTTGGGTTAGAACGTATTAACAAAAAGAACTAGAGGTAAGGATTGGTAGCTCCTTCCACTCATAGTGCTGATGTAATTAGTGGGCTACCCCAAGGTAGTATTTTGGGGCCAAACTTATTTACGGTGTTTATAAATGATCTCCCTGTAGAATAAAAGAGTACATGTCAAGTCTTTGCAGATGACACAAAACTGTATAACTCTCCAAAATGCATAAGAATTACAAAAGATAATGAAACATCATACAGTGGTGCATGATACTTAGGAACCTATATTTTAAAGCCGAAAAAATGTAAGTACTTCATATTGGTAAAACAACCACAAAAGGAAGTATATAATGAAAATTGGGCCGAATAAAAGTATCTACATGTGACGAAAGGGAGAAAGACCTAGAGAGTGACTTATTGACCAAAACTTACAATATGACAATCATATTGTAAATAGTATTAATTAAAGCAACAGAATGATTGGAATAATAAAAAAGAAACCTTTAACATTAATGGCAAAGACACTTTTTGCAATTATATAAACACTAATTAGACCTGTATTTCTTGCATATGGCAACACTGTACTGGTATCCAATGCTAACGAGACAATCAGACGCTCTAAACAGGAACAAAGAAGAGCAACCAAAAGGATTCATTCTTAAAAGATACTCATCTCAGGAAAGATTCAAATATTGCAGCTTCCAACACTTAAGGCCAAAGAATAAGAGGTGACTTGAATTTCGGCATACAAGAAATTTAAAGAAATTGCTGAAGTTGATAAAGCACGCTTTTTTTGATAACTCTGCAGGAAGATGTTACAAGGAAATGAAGATAAATAATTTAAACAATATTCTAGAACGAATTTAAGAAATTTACCTTGTTGGGGGGGGGCTAATAGAGTACCAACTTTTGGAATAAAACTAACACTTAACATCAAACGTGCACCAGTATTAATGTGTGCAAGAACCTCATAATAAACATGAATTATTAACATAAATTAGATATGAAATTTGATGGATAATAAGTCTGAGCTAGCCTATGACGGACCCAACGATTTATGAAAAAAAAAAAAAGGATATATACTTACAGGAAGGGGCGTAAAAAGCCTAAATAGGCTAAGTTGTATTGATACAACGCCCCTGATCCTGATCCTGATCCTGATCCTGGTCTGTCCTGAACAAATTCCAGTTGCACGCTCAGTGAATCCGTCAAATCTAGGATTGCCTGTCGAGTCAAACGAATTTCTTTAATATTTGGCAATCATTATACACCTCAAGAGGATTTTGTCTGTCTCGAAATACTCTTTGCCTTCGAAGTAAACGTCGGATGCAGTATTGTCGATAAACAAAAGCCGCCATTTTTTCCGCGTAGTCCCGACGTTCGAGTTTAGTCCAGCGAAACCGCTAGACTAAATTTCACCGCCGAAGGCCGCCGTTTAGTCCGAAGCTTTGACGAAGTCTTCCGCTGTGAATTCCGACTCTACCCGGAATAGTCTCGGACAACCGGTTTAGTTCGGACGTTTCCGCCACCCGCCCGCCTCATGAATTGGACCCCAGAGCGCTGCTCTCGTGTTGGCAACGGCAGTGACTGTTTGGAGGGCCAAGGGTTGAGCAGTTTACGTCAGTCTGACCGCTCTGCGAGACCACTGAGAGACCTTGGCTTGTTCAGGGTTGACAGGCGCTGGAAGGTGTGCGAAAATGTCCGCGGGTGGCAGGTGGTGAAAAGGTCGGGTGGTGGCAGTGGACGAGTGGTGCTGGTAGTGTCCACCACGCACCGTGCGCGACCGCTGTCTTGAGATTCCACTCCAGCTTAGCTAGACCGTAAAAGTGAGGATGGGGGGGGGGGGGGGGGGGGGGGGGGGGGGGCGTTGGAGAGAGAGGGAGGGAGGGAGAGAGAGAGACAAGAGAGAGAGAGAGAGAGACTGAGAGAAAGAGAGCAGAAAAGAAAGAAGAAAAGGAAGGTGTGTGTGTGTGTGTGCGTGTGTGTGTGAGCGTGCATGCGTGCGTGTGTGTGTGTGTGTGTTCAAGCCATACACGTATGTTTCACGTGCGCGCTTGCTTGCATGCTTGTGTGTGTATGTGTGTGTGGGTGTGTGTGCGCGCGCGGCTCTGGGAAAGAATCTGACGGCTACATCTGCAAAGGAGTGTGCATTGCTGTCAGCTTACGGTCAGGTGTTAGTATAAGGGGCCCACACACGTGACGTGGTTTTCAAACGCTCCCCCCCCCCTTCCAATCTCCCCTTCCGACTTGAACACTTCCCTTGCCTAGAATTGATGAGTGACCAAAGCGAGTAAAGTGGACTCCAACAAAGAGGCGTAGTGGAAGAGCGAGGAGAGGTACTGATCCTCCTCTATCTGCATCTCTGGTCTGTTCAGTTTACTGTTCGAATACGGCCGCGTACTGTACTGAGCATTTAAAACTACACCATTATACCAAATTTCATCAAGAAAGGTCTAAATTTAGAAAATAACGCTTTTTAACGGTGATAAATAACGGTCATAAAAACTATCGAATAACCCAATGTTATCCACAGTATGTCCCTCTAGACTCATGCCAAGTTTGGTGGCGATCCGACGACTCCCTTTGCCACCAACATCAGAAAAGATTGTATTTTTGATCGTTTTTAGGGGGTACGTGTTAACGTTTTTTAACGGTCATAAATAACTGTCGTAGAAACTGTCCAATGACCCTATGTTACTCGGGAGATGTCCCTCTAGGTTCGATGTACCTGTGCAATGTCACAACGGCCATTTGATGAAAAGCAGAGGAAAAAGATCTTTGAAACCCGTTATAACAGTTTTGTAACGGTTTTTTAACGGTTTTCTTTTTTTTTTAGAGATTAGTCCAAAACAATCCTTGGGTCACAACAGACGTACCTGCTAAATTTCAAGAAGATCGGGATCTAAACAGTTTGTTTTATAGGGTTTGGTGTTTTTTAACGGTTTTTAACTGTTATAAATAACGGTTTTTGTAACTGCCAAATAACGGTCCTCATTTTAGAGAAGTAGTCCTGTACGTGTGCAATGTCACAACGGCTATTTGAAGAAAAGCAGGGGAAAAAGATGTCTTTGAAACCGTTATAACAGTTTTTTAACGGTTTTTAACGGTTTTATTTTTTAAGAGATTAGCCCAAAACCATCCTCGGGTCACAACAGACGTACCTGCCAAATTTCATGACAATCGGTTGAGCCGTTTTTGAGTCTATAGCGTACACAGACACACACACACACACACGCAGACAGAATTTGCCATTTAATATTAGATATATAGATCAGTATATTTTAAAATGCCTAAAACAATTTTTTAAGTGCTCAACCCCTTGGGGAGCAACATAGTTAAAACAAGTTAAAAGAGGAATCTTTTAAGATAGGATAGTTTTAAGATAAGATAGTTTTAAGATTCCTCTTTTAACTTGTTTTAAAATATATATATATAAAATATAAAATATATATATATATCAAAAGTTTTCAACCGATGAACAAGACCGTACAGGTCAATCTTAGAATAAGATGGCGTAGGTGGATACAGCGCCGCAACAGAGTCCCATTGAGCGAACTCGGGATGGCCGTTGGGGTTGGGTCGGTACGTCTTTAAAAATGAAATGCACCAAAATTTTTAAATAATAAGCTTTTATTTACCCGAAGAGGGCTACTCTACCTCTTTTCCGTTGCTTATCATAATCTAGGAAGGTTCCAGCAACGCACAAGTCCTGATCCTGATCCTGATCCAAGAGAGAGGAAAGCGAGCATTCCATTTTTGCTGTTGGCAGTCGGTGGAATTTCGCTCGTTCCTTCTCCCTCCTTCCTCTGTCTGTCCCTCTCTTGTTCGTTGTTCCTTTGTTGCCTTCCTTCGCACACTTTTTGTATTCTTTCTCACATTTTGGTTGTTGGCCATCAGCTGTTTTCTCATTCGTTTCTCTTCTCTCTTTCCTCCTCCTCTCTCTCTCTATTGTTTCTTTCTCTTGCTATCTGGTTTGCTCTTTCTGAACTTTTCGTTGTTAGTGGTCATGTTGTCTAATGCCCCCCACCCCCACCCTCCTCTCTCTTTGACTTTGTCTCTTGCTGTATTGCTGTTATATCTCCTCTTTATTCTACCATCATTTTTCCACACTTTTTCTTTTGTTCTTTCTTGTGTTTTAGTTGCTGGCTGGAAATCGGCCTCTCCATCTCGCTCCCTCTCCCTTCTCTGGCTGCCAGTGTGAGTCTCCCCCCTCTCTCCTCTCAAATTTCAATCCCTGGTTTCCGAGTTCTCTGTCCTCTCTCTGTCTGTCTTTAATAATTATCCCCCCCCCCCCCCCCTCTCTCCTCTCTCTCTCTTTCTCGTTTCTACTGTTCCCGTCTTCTTTTTGTACTTTTCATTCTGATGTTTTCGATGTTGCCTGTCGATTGTCCCTCTTGCTTCCTTTCCCTTCCTTGCTTCCATTTCTCTGGGCGTTTGCCTGTCTTGTCTCTCGGTGTCTTTCTCTTGTCTTCTTTCTTTTTCTCATTGTTTTTTGTGTTTTGGTTGGTTGTTGGGGTTTGTTGTTTTTTTGTCCTTCTGATGTTTTAGCCCTTGATCGTCAGTTGTTTGTCGCTTGATCGCCTCCCCCCCCCCCCCCCCCCCCCCCCCCCCCCCCCCCCACCCCACCCCTCTTTGTAGTTCTCTACATCTCTAAATTGTGTCTCTACCTATTTCTCTCCCTTTCTTTTCATACTCTCATTTTATCTTTCTTCTGTTTTAGTTCTTGGCCATCAGTGTTTTCTGTTTGTTGTTTGTTTTCTCTGTTTGCTCTTTTCTGTCTGTTGTTTTCTGTTTGTTGCTTTTCTGTGTTGTTTTTCTGTTTGTTGTTTTCCGTGTTGTTTTCTGTTTGTTGTTTTCTGTGTTTGTTTTCTGTTTGTTGTTTTCTGTGTTGTTTTCTGTTTGTTGTTTTCTGTTTGTTGTTTTCTGTGTTGTTTTCTGTGTTGTTTTCTGTTTGTTGTTTTCTGTGTTGTTTTCTGGCTCACTCACTCCTCCCCCTTTCTCTGACATTCTTTGGTGTTAGCACATTGCTGTCAGTACCCCCTTCTCCCCCTTTTTTCTTCTTCTTTTTTTCTACTCTCTTTTTGTTCGTTTTGATGTTTACTAGATGTTCTCCCTCTCTCTCTCTCTCTCTTTCGCTCCAAAGCACTCCCTCCCCCCCCCCCCCTCCACCTTGTCTCCCCCACCTCTCTCTTTTTATAATTAACTTTCTCTCTCTTGACAATTATGCCTCCATCCCTCCAGTCAATACATTCTTGAGATAATTGATCGTACGTCCCCCCCCCCAGCCTACCTCCTCCCGGCCATCATAACCCGATCTGGGTCAACTATCGGAAGCTCTTTAACATCCACATATGAGGCATGCTGTTATAATTTTTTTTCATCATTGAGTAGAATGCACCATAATAAGCACAACACTGGAGCTGGGGATACTGCTGCTTTTAACTCTGGCTAAAATACGCATACGAGACGAGAAGCATGATGCAGGATGCGGATGGTTTTGTTTTCATTGTATCATAATTAATCAATCAAATCTCGTATTATAATGCTGAAATAATTTTCTTCCCGATTGATGACGAATTTCTCAATTAATTTGACCCCCCCAAAAAAAAACCCATAATTTTAACAACATCATAACCCCAAAATATACCTGTGTGGTGTGAAACATATGGTCAAGGTTGATGCAACAGAAACAGTGGAGAATGAAGAAAGGGAGAGATGGTTTCACAAATTGAGAAAAGAGGGGGGAAAAACTCTCCCAAAAGTGGAGAAATGGCTTCCCAGATGAAAAGTTGGTATGAATCAAACGCTTCACCATTTATTCTCTAAGGAACCTTGACAGGAGAGATGTTATTTCTTTTACTATCTTTTTTCCCCCTCTCATGCTGGCTGAATGAAAACATACCTTGTGTGTGTGTGCAAGCTTAGAACTGGTTTGAGCTCCCTCTCGGACTTCACCGGCAGAGGCATGGTTTCCATGACACCTGGCATCTGCATGGTTTCCATGACACCTATTGGCGTCTGCATGGTTTCCATGACACCTATTGGCGTCTGCATGGTTCCCATGACATCTTCTGACATTTGCATGGTCTCCATGACACTTGGCATCTGCAAGGTCTCCATAACACCTTCTGGCATCTGCATGGTTTCCTTGACATTTTGGCATCTACACGGTTTCTGTGACACCTCCTGACATCGGCATGGTTTCCATGACACTTTCTGGCATCTGCACGACTTCCATGACACTATCCGGCATCTGCATGGTTTTCATGACACTTTCTGTCATCTCAGGAAGTTCCTTTCATTTCAGTTGCAAAGTAAACCGAGTACAACACATTGTGAGTCTTGAGCTTATCAGGTCAACAGATTCATAGCTTCGTCTTTCATTTTGATCGGGAAAGGAGCTGAATGTAACGACAGGTCACATTTCAGCATAATCCATGGATACACACATTAGGGCTTCCATTTATGCACGTGCATATGTCCGACTGTGTAAATTCAGGTCAGACGTCCACAGGACACTTTATTAGCTTACACAAATGATGTCGAATGAAATCTGAACGTGTCTGCTTAACAAAAACAACATTTTCCAGTTGCTGCATTGCATTCACTTGTCATCTGGAAGTTCAACATCTGCTTCCATTTTTATGTTCCTTCACTGGAACACTAGAAATTACAGTAAGCAATGTTGATGGTATTATTTCCATTGATAGAAATGCATGAAACGTGTTTGGTTTTTTCCAAGTAATGATTTTGCTAAATTTTTTTTCCTACGTAAACTTGTAAAATATAAAATGTCTGTCTACATGACACAAAACCCCAAATAGACAAAAAAAATTCTGTTTTCCGAATCATCAATTGAAGCCTATCAACCAATGAAGTAGACAAACATCCAGAAAGAAGACAGATTTTTTATTGTCATGGGACAAGAATACAAATGACTGGAACATAATGTCAATGCCAAAGTCATGAATTGCACATGTGTGCGTGCTGCACATGCACAAATACACACACACACGCACACACACACACACACACACACAGAGCAAAACTTTGGAGAGGAAAAAGAAAATTTGAACGAAAATGTATGCAAGTACAAATTTTGCAGGGTTTAATCGGACAGTCCTTGGACCGACACAATCCTTGGACAAGTCCTGCACTTAACCCCTTGGCAGGCAATCCAATGGCAGGGAAACGGACCAGTGACAGACAGGGAAGGGAAACAGGTCCGAGAGTTCTGGACAGCACTGCTGTTTGTGTGACTCTTCTGGACAGCACTGCTGTTTGTGTGACTCTGGTCATCTGCGCTTTGGCTTCTTTACACTGTCGGCGCCCTCTATGTATTTCCGTGGAATCTGGTAAATGTCTGAAAAACACACACATGCAGAAAACAAGGTTTCATGAACGAATGTGTGTACACATGCTCTTTCTACCTCCCTATCTCTTTTCAGTTTTCACACAAATGCACACACATGCGTTGCGACACGTTTTCATGAGTTGTGAATGCTAAGTTTTTAGCTATTTATGGAGGTTTTCGTTTTCATTACTGCTACATGGTTGTTTTTTTTCCCCCAATCACCATGGGACATGTGTATCCTGACAGCTTAAAGTTAAGGGGCGAAAAGCGAAGGCATGAGACAAACCTCTGTACTTCAGAGATCTCATGTGGTTTTATCCAGTCACCAGTAGTAAGCACCATAAATTTGCTCTGATTGTGCGTGCTGCCATGCTTGCCTGCGTGCTTGTGTGCGTGTGCGTGGTGTAAAATTCAAAGTGTGTGCCTGCGTGTGTGTGCATCAGAGACTGTGCCACATAAGCAAAACGCAAATTTCACACTGCCTGATGGTCACACAGCAGGTGCCCGTATCCCATGATTGGCAAGTGTCAGCAACCAAACACCAGCTTCTGCGTCTGAACCAAGATGGTAACAGTATAGCAGGAGACACAATGGCCACCAACAACATGACATGCTGAAGTGAAACCACAGTCAATGACTTCCTGAACCTTTCCAATAAAAATTCAAACATGGAGAAGAAAGTGGATGACAAGGTTTTGACATCATGAACCAAGACAGTCGTGGATGGCGCACAGCATCCATTATGAACTGTGAAGATAAATGCCGACGAAGTAAATGACACATAAGAAGCTGTACGCCTGTTCACTCACCAATAGAGGAGAGGAACTGATTCAAATCTTACTCACAGAAAACTGGCCATCCATGAGAGATCACTCTGGAGTAGCTGAGACTGAGCCATGTGAGGGTAAGGATTTAGCCCCCTCCTGTCTCTCGCTCTCTCTTTTGGGGCATTTCTACTGTAAAGGGCTTGTCCAGGTGGGAACAAAGCAATGGCTTGGATGGTTAAGTACGAGAGAAAAGAGAACAGTATGAAAAAAAAAAATCATTGAAATATGTAACAAGCAAATATAGATGATTGTACACAATTCGCTGATAACATCACATTACATTCCCCACCTGTGATGATTGTACACAATTCGCTGATAACATCACATTACATTCCCCACCTGTGATGATTGTACACAATTCGCTGATAACATCACATTACATTCCCCACCTGTCCTCCCTATATTGTACACAATTCGCTGATAACATCACATTACATTCCCCACCTGTCCTCCCTATATTGTACACAATTCGCTGATAACATCACATTACATTCCCCACCTGTGATGATTGTACACAATTCGCTGATAACATCACATTACATTCCCCACCTGTGATGATTGTACACAATTCGCTGATAACATCACATAACATTCCCCACCTGTCCCTATATTGTACACAATTCGCTGAAAACATCACATTACATTCCCCACCTGTACTCCCTATATTGTACACAATTCGCTGATAACATCACATTACTTCCCCACCTGTCCTCCCTATATTGTACACAATTCGCTGAAAAACATCACATTAACATTCCCCACCTGTCCTCCCTATATTGTACACAATTCGCTGATAACATCACATTACATTCCCCACCTGTCCTCCCTATATTGTAAAACAATTCGCTGATAACATCACATTACATTCCCCACCTGCCCCCTAATTGTACACAATTCACTGATAACATCACATTACATTCCCCACCTGTGATGATTGAAACACAATTCGCTGATAACATCACATTACTTTCCCCCACCTGTCCTCCCTTCCAAGCCCCACCCCACGTCCTTTCCTTTACAACTTTTTGCTCACACAAAGACCTCCAAAATGAAATTAAAAACCTCTCTCCCCCCTGTACACACACACACACAACACCTCCTAGACCAATCGATCTGCCCACTTTTCTTCCCCATCAGCATGAAAAATGAACATCTGCAAGCATATGCACACACATTCCCACGTTTAGAAACGTCACAAAACGACGAAGGATCATACAAAAGGGATAAATACAGAAGGACCATACAAAAGGGAAACCATACAGACGGATCATACAGACGGATCATACAGAAGGACCATACAGAAGGACCATACAGAAGGATCATACAGACGGATCATACAGAAGGATCATACAGACGGATCATACAGAAGGATCATACAGAAGGATAATACAGACGGATCATACAGACGGACCATCCCGACGGATCTTTACAGAGGGAAATCATACAGAAGGACCATACAGAAGGACCATACAGACGGATCATACAGAAAGGATCATACAGAAGGACCATACAGAAGGATCATACAGAAGGACCATACAGAAGGACCATACAGAAGGACCATACAGAAGGATCATACAGACGGACCATACAGAAGGACCAAAACAGAAGGACCATACAGACGGATCATACAGAAGGACCAACAGACGGATCATACAGAAGGACCATACAGACGGATCATACAGAAGGATCAAAACAGAAGGACCATACAGACGGATCATACAGAACGGACCCATACAGAAGGATCATACAGAAGGACCATACAGACGGATCAAAACAGACGGACCATACAGAAGGATCATACAGAAGGACCATACAGAAGGACATACAGAAGGACCATACAGAAGGACCATACAGAAGGACCATACAGAAGGACCATACAGAAGGATCTACAGACGGATCATACAGAAGGATCATACAGAAGGACCATACAGAAGGCCCCATACAGAAGGATCATACAGAAGGACCATACAGAAGGACCATACAGAAGGACCATACAGACGGATCATACAGACGGATCATACAGAAAGGATCATACAGAAGGATCATACAGAAGGACCATACAGAAGGACCATACAGAAGGATCATACAGAACGGACCATACAGACGGATCATACAGAAGGACCATACAAAAGGGCCCATACAGAAGGACCATACAGAGGGAAATCTACAGACGGATCATACAGACGGATCATACAGAAGGATCAACAGAAGGACCATACAGAAGGACCATACAGAAGGACCATACAGAAGGACCAAAACAGACGGACCATACAGAAGGACCATACAGAAGGATCATACAGAAGGACCATACAGACGGATCATACAGACGATCATACAGAAGGATCTTTACAGAAGGATCATACAGAAGGACCATACAGAAGATCATACAGAAGGACCATACGACGGACCATACAGAAGGACCATACAGACGGATCAATACGAAGGACCATACAAAGGACCATACAGAAGGATCATACAGAAGGACCATACAGAAGGACCATACAGAAGGACCATACAGAAGGACCATACAGACGGATCATACAGAAGGACCATACAGAAGGACATACAGAAGGATCATACAGACCCAGCAGCTGCTGCCTGAGGAACTCTGTCTGGTTCCCTTGCACCTGCACATCCATCCCGGCACCCTGGCGTTCCGAATGGACAGCGGAGGCACTGCAGGCTATCTTCCTTTGTATCAGCTGGGCAAACTGCCGGATTCCACCCGTAATTCTCCAGGTTTTGCACAACTGTCACCTTGCAAATCGTACCAAAAGAAAGTGGCGCCCCGCATCAACGTAAATGCCTACAAATTTTCCATACTATTGAAATAAGTTTTTTTACACTTCTATCTAGGCAAATGGATTCATCGTGTTTGGCATGGTTACACTTCTTAACCCTCTGCCTACCGCATGACTTTGTGCTATATGACTATGAGAATACCATGCCAAGAGAGGTAACTCCGCAACACATACACACTTGCCATAAAGAAACCTCAATAGAAAATTTGTTTTTAACTTATCTATTCTGTAAAAATAATGAAAAAAATTCAAAAGACATCACTTTCCCTCCAAAACAGCCATTTCCCCCCACATATAGTGAACTGGTACACGAGGAAAAAAAAAACAAACGAAAGACTAACTGTACTTTGGTATTCTCAGTGCTAAAACAATTTTCCCTAAATTCACTGTACCCACAGAACATCATGGATTAGGAGCACAGAGTGATTTTCCAAGTCTAAACAAAGTACTGAAACCTTCAGGAACAAAATAAAGTCATTCTGTATGGTATGCACACTAAATAATCAACTTTTATTGTGAAGCAAAAAACAACAACCCAAACTTCAACAATTTTGTTAAACTGAAGGCATCACATACAAGAAGATTTGTCTTCTAACTACTGAGGGGAAAAAATAACAAGGACAGATTACTGAATACTGGGCTTTAGATTGTGATGGAATTCAACAAAAATGTGCTTTTGCACAAGTGCACTGAGCAACCCCCCCCCCCCCCCCACCCCCCAACACACACACACTGTGGTGATGATGTACCTCTTGTCCGGCTCCTCTTTGCTTTTTGATAAACAGGCAGTTTTTATTTCAGGCCAGAGTTTATGTTCATCCTTTTCTGCTTGCTTTTGTGCAGCAAATAAATTTGTTTCTCGTTAAAAGTCTACCAAAATTCTTCTGAAATCAAAAAGCTAAAGGTGATGCTCCTACAGGCAAATCGTGGGACACACCCACTGACTGACCCGGTTTCCTGGCTATCAAAACAAGGGAAACTTTTGGGGGCTTCACTTCTTGTAGCCAACCACTCCAGTCAAGAATTAAAGTATCTCTAGCAAGTTTTGTTTTTCGAATTTTCTTTTTTGGGGGGTCTGGACCCAGCAGCAATGGGCTATTCGACATCGTCATTATCATCGCCTGAATCATTATTGATTCCGGCCTCAAAATCAGTCAGCAGTCGATCTTTATTCATAACTAGGTCAAGATTGACGTCCGAATCGTCTTGCTTCAAATCTTCTTTAAGAGTGTAGCCCGCAAATACGCTCTCTTCATCAATATCACTTCAGAAAATGAATTCTGCAAGTTGCATAGTTACTTGATCCGCCATTTTCCCAGAAAATCTTCGCGAAAAAAAGCCGAACTTTGAAAATTCACAGCAGCGAAACTACTCCACCAAAACTCATGCAACAAAAACCAAAATGGCGTCCAGAAACGGAAGTACCGGAAGACTCTTCTGTCGCAATTGCATTCTGGGATATGCGATGGTGAAAGCGAAAGTCGTTGACCGAGTATTCAGCGGTCGATCTCGGTCGATCCGGTATTCAGAAGGAGGAAATCTCGCGGTCGATCTCGGTCGATCCGGTAGGCATTGGGTTAATCTGGAATACTGTCAAAGTCAAGAAAAGCAACTATTCACAGAACACTGCATGAGTCAAGGAAAGCAACTATTCACAGAATACTGCACAAATCAAGAAAAGCAACTATTCACAGAATACTGCATGAATCAAGAAAAGTAACTATTCACAGAACACTGCATGAACCAAGAAAAGCAACTACTCACAGAATACTGCATGAACCAAGAAAGGCAATTATCCACAAAGGCAAACTCCATTTCTACAGACCTCCTGAGAAGAGAACAAATAAACTCATAAACATGATTTGACTGCTGCATCAAACCAGCTTTCAAACCAACTCTACCCTTTTCTTGGTCAGACTGGAGAGGTGGGAAGTTAGAACATAATA
>CM031606.1:72795862-72825862 GCA_018398815.1 Conus ventricosus
ACACACCCCGGCTGCATTTTATCGCAAATCCTGTGACCCAGAAAACAAACATACCTTGTGCACAAAGAAAACAGCCCCGGCTGCATTTTATCGCAAATCCTGTGACCCAGAAAACAAACATACCTTGTGCACAAAGAAAACAGCCCCAGCTGCATTTTATCGCAAATCCTGTGACCCAGAAAACAAACATACCTTGTGCACAAAGAAAACAGCCCCAGCTGCATTTTATCGCAAATCCTGTGACCCAGAAAATAAACATATCCTGTGCACAAAGAAAACAGCCCCAGCTGCATTTTATCGCAAATTCTGTGACCCAGAAAATAAACATACCTTGTGCACAAAGAAAACAGCCCCAGCTGCATTTTATCGCAAATCCTGTGAAGTAGACAATGAACATACTTTGTGCACAAAGGAAACTAAAAAAAAAGAAAATAACAAACAAGAAGCTTAACTCTTGTTCCCATGACGAGTCAGTTACACACTCATAACTACATTTGTGTTACATGGATTGGTACCGTCCATTTGGAGATATGGGCATGTAACTGTCTCATCATGGTACCAAGAGTTACTGTTCTTGTTGTGTTATTTTCTGTTGACTGTACCTTGCCTCGTCCAAGATTTCCGATCATATAAGTTACGAACAGTACGTGAGAAATGGGACGCATTCCCTGTGCAAGTGAGCAGTCGACCAGTAACTTTGCATCCTTTCTGCTTTTACTTCATTGACACCAACATTAACTGCAACCCCAGTACCTGGATATGACACTTTTTCCTTTGCAATTTCTTCACTTCTGATACTAGACAGCTCGGAACTTGGCCATTTCTACATCCTGACCCCGAAAATAACCTTGTAAACATCGATGAAGCAAGTAGTATAATCAAAAATGTCTTGTATTAATTTCAGTTTCAGTATCTGCTTCCAGCCGAAACATTTAATAAAATCTTCTCATAGATGGATTCATCAAAGATTGTTCCAAAAGCCCTCTTGTTGGCAATTTTATAAAATAGCCTTTTCTTGGCACTTTATTAAAGCTCCATATAACAGCTGGTTTCATCAAAGAGCTTCAAAACGTTTGGCCTCACCTAAATCATGTAGTTTAGTGGCTTTATCAAAGGCCTTTCAGCTGGCGCTTATAACATCATCTAGGTCGTCAATTTACTGTTTGGTATTTCATTTCATTTCAATGTCAAATCTGCACATTTTATGTTTACTCTAATCTCTGATAATCTTAATATGTGTGAGTACAACTTTCAAAATCAGGAAATGCCAAGAATTAAAGCAAGTTAACACGAAGGTAGTCCTTGGCCAAATACATTTAAAAACTACATCCAACATTTGGCTAAGCCTTGTTTTCAAGAAACTTCTTTTTATGCAATGTAAATACATAAAAAAAAGTTTGACTTCACAAAAGCTGATGTTTTTGTCCTTGATGATGTTCTTGCAATTGTACTGCTCAAATTAATACTAAAAAAATTGATCTTTTAATCAAATCCGTGACAGCCTGAAAGTGATGAACACCAATCATCTGTTGCTCCAAAATATCTGATTTGTTTTGCACAACTTGCAGTACTGCTGTACGCTCACTAAATGAATGCATTAAGGTCCATCGTGGTGCAGTAGCTAGTGTGGTGGGTTGCCCCTGGAAAGGTGTGAATTCAATTTTGATATGCAGCACATGTAGGATTTTTTTTTTGTTTCTACCAAGAACTGCCAAGCACTGGGAAGACTGACATACACAGTCAAGCTTCATCCACTCCAAGAGAAAGAAAACACCAGTTCACCTGTTGAACAGAGCGTTCCACGTAAGATGGGACTTGTCTCCCTCACTTTTGGTCAGGACCAGTTCTGCCAATATGGGATCCAGTTGAACCTGCCTGCAAGTTACGAGACATTAACTCTCAACAGTTTTTGAGATTTTTGTATTTTGCATGATGGATGTTCTTGTTTTTTGTATCATTCTGCGCATTATTTCTGAAATAATAATATTTTTGCGATGAATGTGTCTATTTCGGGTTTTTTTAGGCGATATATTCCTTCAGATAACAAAAACGTTGTTTTAATTACCATAATTCCAGGAAGAAAATTGTCAATAACCGGTGATCGAAAATTCAAGGGAAAAAACTGAAGAGCGTTAAAAGTCTAAACACGCTAACATACTAAAACAAAGTTATGACTACTTTCATGAAAATACCACAACTATGTTCATTATTTCATGATTAATGACGAGGCCAGTACCAATGGTGTATACGTGAGTAGTCATGAGTGGGTGACAACCAGAGTATGAAGAAACTGCACGAGGCAAAGCAGCGGAAAAAAGGGAAGGGCAGTGAGTGGGTGGGGTGGCATGGTGCAGGTGGGGTGAGAATGGGGGCTAAGAGAAGGTTTGTCCTACAAAAATGCAGGGAACAGAACAATACTTGCGTGAATCTGTGCATATATACTCATTTCAAAAACAATTTACATATTTTTACATATTTGAAAATGTGACTTATTGCAAAACGAACAGTATGAAAAGAATGAAATACAACAGATCTAGAAACATAAGCATGTATGTAAAATCACATTGTATGTTCTCTCTACGTCAAACCACTACACACACACACGCACACACACACACAAACAACACACACACACACAACACACACACACACACACACACACACACACACAACTTACTCTTTGTTGTCAACTGATTGAAGATTTTCAGTTTGGACATATTCAGTCACCGCCTGTCGCAGCTCTTGGACTGTTAGTGTAGAGCCTTTCCTATTTATGAGACATGAGAAGGACTGTCAGTGTAGAGCCTTTCCTATTTATGAGACATGAGGAAAAAAAACAACAAATATACAAAAAGGATGAAACAAAAATGTACTCAGTCTCTCCAAAGCCTTTTCAATGTAGGTATTACAAAATGTGTCCTCTTCTTTGACAAGAAAAGAGGTACTCACATCAAGAAAACAAGCTACTGAAATTCATCTTAATACAGCCCATCATAGTAACCAACAGCAGACTGTTAAGCTAAAGGAAAGGGAATATGAAGCATTCTTGTGATTCGAAGGGGCCTACGCCAAACTTAACGAGTTTTCAGAGTATCAAGACCGGGCCAATCAGACAAGTGTAATGGTCCTTACTAAGAACCCCTGATCTGCTTCAGTTCAGGCCCTAAGTGAATTTATGAAAAATACCAGACAACATCCAACTGACGGCTGATGAAAACAGGTCGGCAGATTGTAGGCTGATGATGTCTTCCGATCTGTTTCATTCGCAAGACGTTCTTAGCAAGGAGGGGTGCTTACACTGTTTCACATCAGCACGAATCACTATGACTGCGTGGACCCCCTTTGCCGTTTTGCTGGTTTGCGATGGGACTTGTTTCTGTCAAAAACAAACACTGAAAGCTCCATTGGAGTCAGAAAGGGGTGTGGGTGTAGAACAAGGACCGGCCCCCTCTCCCACCCTGTAAAACACGGTCAGCCAGAGAGGTCCATGACTGTTGTGAAGGTCCAGGCACTGACAGAGAGTCACCATGCCAGAGACTTACCCCTGTTTCTTGGACCTACATTTCCCTTCTCAACCAACAGACAAGCATTTAGGGAAGAGGTACAACTCTGAAAAAATTCTGAATTACTTTTCCAGCGAGGGAAATCTGAACCGGTTATTGTTCAGAATTTGTTTCTACTCATCATCATAACCTGAAGACAGTTTTTACTGTCTGATAGGTATTCAAACAAATTTGCCAGTGACTGACACAGCGATTTCAGATTTCAGAACACCAGTACGATTACAAATGGTCAGATAAGCATTATCTATTGGTGATTCCAATAAAATGACATCTTCCTATCACTCAGAACCCACAACTGCACAGTAAAAATCCAGCCAACCACGACTGCGCAGCAAAAATCCAGCCAACCAGAGAATTTTCCCTGGCTGGAATCCCTGATCATCTGCAACAGCTAAGACTTACTGTGTGCTAAGCTTCTAATTACACATCGATGGAATCATTAAGGAATGGCTGAAACTGTCTCACGTGTATCCTTTGGGGCCAGCAGTCGCAGCACAGCAGCCGTGACACATAAAACTTCCTTGATTTCTGGGGCTTCAAACTTCACTTCTGTCGAGTCTTCCTCCGGATCTTTTACACTGATCTCTGGTACGTCCAGTCCCTCAATCTGTGAAACATCACACATTCTGACACAGCCGTGAGAACATGTGTAAGACGCAATGTAAGTACGGTTTTATGATTTAAAAATTCTGTGCTGACCTTAATCTAAAAGAAAGAAACACAGAGAATACACAGCACACCAAACTACAGAAAGCAACAGTCAAACAAACAGAAGACAGGAAGCTAAGAAAGACATGAATGAATGAATGAAAAAAAAAAAATAAATAAGGATGATCATACTTTGTGAGACACTTGTAAATCTCTGGTGATGTTCATCCTTTTACACAGCTTTCTTGTCATGTTGAATCCCTCACAAAAAAAAATAAAAATAAAAAAAAATTACAAAAAGTTGTACAAATAGAAGAAAGGCAAGAAAGAGAAGAAGAAAGAGATGAAAAAGGAAGGCAAAATGAGCATTGTACTGTCAGAGTGACCTGTCCATGTCTGAGGTGATGACCTCATTAAGACATCTCCTTTGTTTTGATAAAAACCCTTGCTCAAGAAACGTACACAAATTACAGAAGATAGCTGAATAACGGAAAGCAGGTGAATAATGGAAAGCAGGGCAGGAAGATAAAATGAACAAGGAAACAGAGACAGAACGAAGGCAACAACACTGCCCATACAAAAGCATGCAGGTTGTCAACCCCTAGGTCCATCGCTAAATAAAAACTCTAACATCATTGTGATGAAGCTGACACTAAAGAAGCTTATGCAGCATAGTCCTTGAGATGATATACAAAAAAAAAAATCATATAACAAAACAAAACACACACAAAATACAGAGATTACAGTATAAAAACAAAGAAACAAAGAACAAAACAACCAAACAAAAATATAAACAAAGGAAATGAGACAAACATGTTCATCGTATTTTACATAGGTGAGTTCTCAATTTCAGTCACCCCCTTTATTTCATCTTCCGTCTCTTGACCAAAACCTAGCTCAGTAAAGTATGAAACAGAAACAGATAATGAAAAAAAAACCAAAGGTCATACTCGATGTGGGATTTGTCGATTTCTGTGACGGCATGCACCCCATTGGAAATTTCTCTCACCCTGATGAAGCCCTCACTCTCCATCTGCTTCAGGAACTTGAAGAACTGAACTCAGAAAGGGGGGGAAAAAAAAAACCAGAATAATTATGATAATTGTATCAATAACAACGAAGATGATCAACTCTGTCTGCTAAACACTATCAAACTAAAACTCCAAAATCGGCTCCAGATCAGAATCATGCTGAAATGACCGATTAAAAAAAAAAGGTTACACACAGGAAAAATTTCCAAAGATCTTAGCAAATCCCATTTTATACATGGAAATAAGCAATAGGTAGTCATAGGCGCAACGATATCACAGTAATTAAGCAAAAATACTGAAAAAAAGCTTGCCATAAAATTTAGGCATGACTTCTGAGAGCAGTTAAATCATTGTATTATATTCCATAACTTCACCATCATGACAAACTCCTCTACGTGACATTTGGGGGCCACTCTCCCCAGACACAGCATGGTATGGCCATAGTTTACTGTTCTTTTTTACCGTCCCTGTCAATGCACTGTATGTTCATCTAAATGTGTGTTCACTGATCAATGTGGACTTTGTAGCAGGATTTCGCCAGTGTCAATTCCCTCTTTGCTGAAAGTTCTTTCACATCTGCTACCTGGAAGGTATACATGGGATCTCATTTTACTGTTTCATCTGAATGACTCACTTAGGGTAGGATCCAAATTAAAAGTTTAGCAATCCTCTCACCCAGCTCAAATCTGGTGATTCAGCAGGACAAGGTTTCCCTGAAGATGGAGTATGGCTGCCTTAATAGCGGGATAAAAAATGGTCATACACACAACTCCACTGCCTGTCTATACAGGCAGTGTCCGCAGGAGTATCAGCCTGCGTACGCAGAAAGAAAGAAAGAAAGAAAGCAGGACAAGGGACAAGTTCTTTGATGCCTTGAAGTAATAATCAGGGGAGATCATGCTCACAAGTATTATAATCACCAGGAATGGGGGGTTTTCTTTTTTCTTTTCTCTTTTTTTAAAAACTGCTTTCTACAGGGGTTAGGGTTAGATCAAGCTAGGATTAGCTTTCAAGATGACAATAGGATAGAATTTCATACATCTTTTGTTGATTGCGTACATGATATCGCTCCTTTTTCGTACACGTTAGTTGGCTAAAGAACCTCCAAGCAGGTGAGAATCATTACTACTAAGTCGCCAGGTGGAAATTGCTTTTCTTCTATTCATATATGATGGAGACAGAGTACTTCTTCCTTGCTTTTGTGTTCATTTTTGGGCAACATATCCTCAAGGTAAGAAATCAAACAGAAATTATCAGAGATAACGTGCCAAAGTTGTAAAAAACACACACGCACACACACACACACAAAAGCAAGGAAGACATTCTCATCTGACCCTGTGTTGTGTACATCGGAGAAGGACAGATTGTCGTAACAGTTCTCGCAAGCTCTCACCTCCAGCTCAGAGATATCTGAGCCAGCTAACCACCAGATTTAAGATCAGTGAGAAGACTTTAATCTGCAAGATGACAGCTGTTCAGAATTGCTACCGTAGTCACCAAAAGAAATATGTCTTCATCTCAAATGAACATCGTTCAAATTTTTCTTTTCCCCTTCTTCTACTCAGATTTTTTTTCAGTGACTGTTTTCATTTCTTTTCTGTCATGCATGTGTCGTTTATTTATTCATCGATGCATTTTTTTCTTTATTTATCAAATCATTTCTTTGATTAAATTCAAGTGTTATTCTGTGCTGTGCTCTGGTGTGTTGTGTGTGTGTGTGTGTGTGTGTGTGTGTGGTGTGTGTGTGTGTGTGTGTGTGTGTGTGTGTGTTTGCCTGCGCAAGCACATTCTGTGTGTGTACATGTGAGAGAAAGAGGTAGTGTGTGTGTATGTGTGATTGATTGCGTAACGGTAAGGGAAAATGTATAGCCCAGCCAACCGCAAAGGGCCATACCATGGCTGTCGCCACGTTAAAGTCAACTCACAAGTCATACTTTAAAAAACAAACAAACAAAACTCGTTCACATAACCTTTCAAAATACACCTTCTAAAAACACATCAGAATTTGTGTGTGTGTGTGTGTGTGTGTGTGTGTGTGTGTGTGTGTGTCTGTGTGTGTGTGTATTTGCGAGTGTGTGTGTTGGTGTGGCTACTTGTTTACACATATGTGCATGCATGCAAGTGTGTGTATGTGTGTGCGTTAAGTACCAACTATACAGAGAAACGGGTCTATGAAAAGAAAAGATTACTTCAATAAATATTCTTGACATAAGCGACCAGGGAAAAGCAGAAAAGAATTGTTGCATGGTAGGCCTCACCTTTTTATAGGATGATTTCTTCACATCCAGGTGCATTCCAGGGTCACTTAAAAAAAAAAAAAAAAAAGACAACGTGAAAGTTCTCCATAAAGGCCATTGATAGGGACACACCCTACCTTTAAAAACCTGTTTGGTCTCATCTTCTGAGCTCCTCTCAGATACATTACACTGTTCCTTAGAGCACTAAAAACTGCGAGTCCTCTGGGCCTCTCTGGGGAAAAATCTGAGAGTCTCCACTTTAAAAATCAAAATGTGAAGAAATTCCTACTTGTACAATAATGTAACAAAAACACAATCATTCATTACACTACACAAGATCATGGAACACAGAATACACACACACACACAAACACACACACACACACACACACACACACACACACACACACACACACACACACGCACAGGTGTCAAAATAAACATTCACTGATGGAAGCTGCTTCCAAACCACAAGCAACAAGAGCAAACAAAAATGGGTAATTCCTATTTTACAGCCCTCCCCATCCCCTCTGCCCTGCACATCTTTCGTCCATGAAGAAAATTTCAGTTTGATAAATGGAAACTTTTCTCCATGGAAAGAACCAAAGGTAAAGGAAGACGGGAGCTCTATAAACGGGACTTTTTCCCCGACTTGTCGCTAATCTAGGATTTTGCTGAATCTTCTTTCTGATGTGTACAACACACTTGCACTGCCATTGCGTTATACTTGGTATTGCTACTTTTTAACCATAGTGCATTCACAGTCACTGGCAGTCTAATTTACTTATTTAAGGCAGCCAGCTTCAAAACTTTTAACAATCCGTGGCGTTATGTGCATGTGTTAATGTTCGTGTCATCTATACGCACCAGCAAACGACAGCTAACTGTTTTGAAAGATGAAATGGGATTTAACTCTTAACGTCGTGTACCGCGCCAATCCGCGGCTGCATTCATAAACCGCTCGAAACCGCGCCTATCAACTTACTTCTGAAACCGGTTTCAAAGGAAGTGGAAACAGCTTCCTAAGCATGCGTATGGGCATAGATTGCTTCTTGGTAAATTGTTCTTCCTTCCTGTCCTTCCTGTTGGTGCCATTCCGCTACTCGATTCGTTTTCAAGAAGCTCTCCATCAATTTTAACCATTTTTTATTTTGTTCTTTGCACTGAAAATGACCGACACTGCAGCTGATAGCAACTTGTTGTTTGATGAATCTATCCACCAATTAGTCGAAGAATGAGAGCAAGGCCTCGGAACAGACAATCAGAGTGATGTGAGTGTCTCTTCAGTGCACATGAGTGACTTGTCTGACTTCAGTGATCATGACATTTCGGATTTTTCAACATCGTCCAGCGATTGGATTTTTTGTTTACTAAAATTTCATACTAATTACAGGTAAAATAAACAAACAACACCAACATATAAGCAAAAAAATGCACTCAACATGCATAACAATCACATCCACATACAATCTTAAAATTTCATTCAAATCCATCCATTAGATTAAAAGTTATTACATCTTAAACACACCTACCCATTTTTAGTCTGTTTTTGCCTATTCCTTCTATGAACTAGGAGTTGAAACACTGAATACTGTATATGAGAATAAGAGTTAATACGCGTTCAAGATTTTCAATTGATCTCTTAAACAAAATTGAAAACGATATCAACAAACATTGCGGCAGTGCCCATACTATACCACCTTTGTTGATCTCTTCATTGGGAATGCTGAAGAAAAGGAATGAGTCCATTTCTGCAATGAAATCGGGGATCAGCTCTTGCATCCAGTCAGTTTTTAGCGGGGAAAAGCCACTGAATCAAAACCGTTTGATTACTTCCTTCCCGCATTCGATGCAGAGGTTTGGATACATGAGGCCGCAACTCTAAGTTGAAGCATTTGACCAAACCTATCGACAAAACTTAGTCGTAGCATCTCGCGACTTTCGGCTCTTACCAAAGCTGCAGAAAAACAATCACTCTCGTCACCAAACCCTCCGAGTGAAAATGTGTACCCCAAACTGTAAAATTTCTGCATAAAGCCCCCCAGTTGTGCATTAAATGGAACACTGGTATGACTCCCAAGTGGCAACATTCTGGTTCCCCAGTCACGGCCACACTCACCTTCCTCCCTGCATGGCAGTCCAGAAGGAACGATCAACATCAAGAGGTCAACAGACATCCCACCAGAAGAGACACCCTCACACTGCTGATGAGTTACTTCGCTGGTGTTCTGTGGTGCCTGCTCCGATTCAACTCTCGCAGAACACCACCTGTAAAGCTTCCGACAATAGGTCTTAAGAGCTTTGTTCCAAAAACCAGCATGGGTGAGCCTCCCTCTCAGAAGGGCGCCACCATGTCTACCCAGTGATGGTTCCCGTCAACTGGCAGATACTGATGGCATTCACACAAATTCGCCACAAGCGTGAACATGCAAAGTAAACTAAAACTGCATGACAGCAAGGTATGAAGGGCCGCAAAATGAATCCGAGACTTTCGGTCCACGAAGATGATGACACTACAGAGTTCCATCCTGATCCGAGTCCTTATGACAGAGCGATCCTCTACACTTCCTGTCATAATGTATACTGGTGTCAATCAACATAATGTATACCGGTGTCAATCAACCCCATGAGATACAGACAGCTGCAGAAACAGTCAGAACATTTGACCTACGTTCTCAGAGATGCGTCCGTTATGTTAAAGAAACTTGACCGAGACTCCAGTCTTCTCACTTGAACTCACCGCGCACTCAAATGGATGGAAGCCAAGGTCCAAAACCCCACAAATCCCTCTGACAGAACTCAAACTCTTGGACTCCCCAGTCCACAAGCCTGCAACGCTAACCAATCCACCATCATGGCAGGGCTTTCTTTGTTCTTCTTTTTTTTTTGCCTTTGATACTACTACAATGACCTCTCAGTTAAATTTCCCTTTAATCCCTATTTTAGGGATGACTGATAGCTGTTAAGAACAGGTTCCACGGTACTCATCTTTCCTTTTCGCGCAACTGGTAAGAAGACTGAAAGGCAATGACATGCATTTCCCATCTTTGCTCACATTATTACTATCATTGTTATTACAGTCAATGTCCAGAAATCATCCCCATTACAAATGTTATTGCTTATAACACTCACCATCCAAAATATCAATTTCTGTCACACATCTGCAAGTTAATCTAAAATAGGTTCATTCTTAAACACTACGATCGCCATTTCAATTTTTACACCATTTCGTACACACAAAAGCATTCTTCATACACATCTCATCACTCATTTAAAATATATTATACACTAAACAATGCCACACTCACCAAAATGGCTGCATGTGATTCTTGAGTAAATTGGAGGTCAACAATGGGAGATCCTTCTTGCTGACATGTCCTTTGATGGCCCATTTGAAGCACCGCCGCAACAGCTCATCCATGTCTTCTGCAAAAGCCACAACTCTTTGAACAACATGTGTATCATCATCCACGTCTTCTGCAAAAGCCACAACTCTTTGAACAACATGTGTATCATCATCCATGTCTTCTGCAAAAGCCACTACTCTTTGAACAACATGTGTATCATCATCCACGTCTTCTGCAAAAGCCACAACTCTTTGAACAACATGTGTATCATCATCCACGTCTTCTGCAAAAGCCACAACTCTTTGAACAACATGTGTATCATCATCCACGCCTTCTGCAAAAGCCACAACTCTTTGAACAACATGTGTATCATCATCCACGTCTTCTGCAAAAGCCACAACTCTTTGAACAACATGTGTATCATCATCCACGTCTTCTGCAAAAGCCACAACTCTTTGAACAACATGTGTATCATCATCCATGTCTTCTGCAAAAGCCACAACTCTTTGAACAACATGTGTATCATCAGCCATGTCTTCTGTAAAAGCTACAACTCTTTGTTTGAATAACACATGTATTATCATCCATGTCTTCTGTAAAAGCCACAACTCTTTGAACAACATGTGTATCATATGTATTCTCATTTTCTTCGCTACTGACCAGCCGCTGTGGCTAAGTGGTTAGCATCGCGGACTCCCGGCTGGGAGGTCGCGGGTTCCATTCCCATCAGAGTCATGTGGGATTTTTCTGCCCCGACCGGCTCCTACCTAGAGTTGAGTTTGCTACAGGCTCAGTTGGGAAGACTGGGACCACACAGTCGACTTTCATCCACTTAATGGATGCGTTTCTGAGAGTGTTGCTCAAATTTCCTGACCAACACTGCAGGTGTCTGTATCTCTCGGGCCTGGTTGACACTGGGATATATTATGAAAGGAAGCGTAGAGTACAGCCTGTCATGTAGTCTCAGACAGAAATGGAAATCCGTAGCATCATCTTTATCATCCTTATTCTCATCGATCAGCATTAAAAACAAAAACTGTCTCAAATTCTGTGGCCCTTCATGACCTGCTCTCATGGTGACCTCAGTTTTGATGTTCTATCCACGTCTGTGGCCTTGGTTTGGTTCCGCTGGGATCACTGGCATCAGCGAGTCCATGGGGGCTGTTGTTGGACAGACATGGTGGTGCCTCCGGAGGGAAAGCTCACTCACGCCGGCTCCACGACTAAGCAATTATTGTCGTCAGTAGGGGGCTTAGTAGGTGGTGTCCTGCGTATGTTAGATCAGAACAGGCGTCACTGAACACCACTGAAGTGACTCGGTAGCAGTGCAGTGTCTCCTCCCGTGGGTTGCCTCTTGACGACTTGACACTGACTGCTCCCTGTGGATTGCTGGTGCCGGGGCTGCAGCGGGGCCGACCGGGCTGTGGCTGTGGACGGGGTGTCGGAATGAGCGGCTTGGGTGCACTGCCACTGAAGTGGCACAGGTTGGGACAGCAAAACAAAACCAGAAACAAACAAAAAAGAAAGAAAAAAATCTTCACTACTGGATATCCATATAATTTCTGAAAACTCAAACTAATATTCATTTGCATGGGTTTTTTTTTCTGAATCAGATCCTTTTCAAAGTTATTTGTTTTTTAATCTAGAAGATAACATCCATTTTATATGGCATAAAGTTATTACAGTACAATAATAAATCAGATTCAGTACCACCTATCATGCCATCAACATAAACATAGAAAATGGCTTCTCAAGTTGTGTTTGAGTATCACAGATGCAGTGAAATCAGCTGAAAAAGAAAAACAAAGAGAACGCCATTTTGACAAGGCAATATTGCGCAGTGAGGACTAGTGGGCTACATATGGGAGTTGGAAGGTTGAGACTCATTAGAAATGTTAGGTATAATTCAGGGAACTTTCTGGTCTTGACCAGTTCGCATCGAGAACAAAAGTTCTCGAGTGTCCTTTGGGCTCAAGACGGGAAGACTCCTCCCCAGTCGAGTGTCACTGCACTTCTCTGAAAGTATCTGCACTTCTCTGAAAGTATCTGCACTTCTTTGAAAGTGTCTGCACTTCTCTGAAAGTTTCTAACAAACGCCTGCGTCCCTCTGACCGACACCAGGAGGCGTCAGGAAAGGAAGCTCGCAGTAAATCATCGTCATAGTCTCAGGCCAAAATGGAGCTCCATGGCATCATTGGCATCTTTCTTACGTTCACTGACTCAGCAGCAGAGCAATACACTGCAGCATCAATCATGCCTGAGAGAGACACACCTGCACAGGTGTACACAGGTACACATGCAGTTTTGGTCAGGGGTAATGAGCATGGTTCTCCACCATCAGGTGGATGAAAATTCAGTCCTCTCACCTGCATCCATCGTACACCCAACAACTCTCCTTCAAGTCAATCATGGCAAAAAATCACAGAAATAAATTGGTCTCTGAGGGAACTCAAACTTACACTATCCCAAATCCGCTGTCTACAATGATAATCAGTGTTCCAGAGCAACTGGAGCGCGGATAAATCCCTCTACATGATTTTTTCCCCGTCAATCACTGAAACTGGAATCACCTGGGATATACCCTCTTGCATATTTACATGGCATTTGTTGAGCACTTGGACCGTTTCTGACAGAATTCATTTACATGTTTGATAAGAGGAAAAAAAAGATAAAACGAAGACAGGTCTGAGTCAAAAGCAGGGGGATCCCAGAACCTTTGCTTTGTCTGGGCCACCTCCCCACCACTGGTCACTGTAGTGTCATAATGGATGTCGTTCTCAACTGTACAACAGTTGTAACTGTTGTCTGAAAAAACAGGCACACGTACACAGCGCACATCCAAAAGCCATCTGGTCAGTCAATCCATCTTCACCTGGACCACAGTTGTGTGTAGTTTCTCCGCCAACCGCCCCAGCTTCCTCATCCTCCTCACCAACATCGCCACTGCCACCATCATCACCAGCAACAGCTGCTGTGGCACCATCACTTTTATTTTCACCTGCACCAGTGTCATTTATGTCTCCAGCGCTGACGTTTTCATTAGTCCCTCCAGCCATCTTTCCTCCTATGCTCAGCTGTTCCACAGACCGACGGGCCTCCTCCGAATCCTGCACAGGGTGCTCGTCATTGTCTGCTGTTTCATCGTCGTCCTCACTGTCATCGTCGTCGTCGTCAGGTTCATCTTCAGCGATCTGAGGAGGAACAGACTTGTCTCCCATCTCCCTGTGGAGGACAATCATTTTAACACTTTCAGAGTTAACCCTGACCATGCCCTGTTGAAAAACAGCTGAAACACTGTAATTATCAATTTTACAATTTAATGGAAATAAAAACTGCCCAAGATAAGTAAATGTTAACCAATGCACAATATTGTACACTGGGTGACGAAATGTTTGATATGGTAATGCTTACAGAAACACAGTGCTAATAGTCTGACACTTAACAATCTAGCCTTACTAGACGCAAGCGGTTTGAACATCTCGACTTTCAACCAGTTCAACAGCCTGCTTCAAACAGCTCACGTACATAATCTTCACAGCTGACTTTTACTCAACAGAAAATCTACAGAAACATCTTAGCTGCTGACATCTTAATGTAAAAAAAATTGTTTCAACTTCATAACAGTTAACCTTCACATTGCACAAAAACAACTGAAACAACTGTCAAGCTCTTTGCTGGCAGAAAGCAAGTCAACCTCCTAAGCAACGACCCCAGCATTAAGCTGCGGACCAGCATCTGAAACTTAGAACTGTTAACCCTGAACTACTGTGCATAAAAAGCCTCAACAACTGTTAGTCCATAGGCTATGCAAAGTGCCTGAAATACTTTAACTGTTAGCCCTTGTATTACATCATGAATCAACTGCATCAACTGTTGATCCTGAAAACTAGTGAAATATCTTAATATCATTACTCCCAATGCACTGTGGATAAACTGCTGCAACAACTATGAATCCTTAGTTGCAAAAAAAACAGCTGACCTGTTCACCCGCTCCAAAATGTTGCAATATTTGGAAAATCCGACATAGCCAGGCAGGTTATTGTACAAACTGCAAAATGTGTCTGAGTGCAACTAGGCCTTTTCTGTTCTGATCACGAAAAAGCCGGGCAGATCACTTTGTCACGGACGGAGTTATGGCCCTGTCCCCAAGTTGCCGCATTTTCACCTTACTCGGCAAAGTGCCACTGTGTCGTTAACTGAGGTCAGATTCACGTGAAAATTGTGTCCTCGTGAAAAAGCAGAGGACACACTACAGGTGAGTAAAATGCAAAGCCACAATATTTGGTGTCAGTGGGTAAAAAACAACTCGCAAAAAAGGTTACTTTCTCCCTCAACACCACAACACCAAAGGATGCCGCGTATGACGTCACCTGAGCGCTGGCGAGCCATCGGCATGTTGGAGGCTGGAAACAGAGTGCAAGACGTCGCTAGGGCGCTAAATGTGCACCGGTCAAACATTTATCATCTTGCAAATCGCCATCAAGCCACTGGGACTGTTCGTGATGCCCCCAGACCTGGTCGGCCACGCGTCCTCACTGCTCGCCAGGAGCGATATGTGGTGCGTAGCTTCAGGGCAAACCCTTTCCAAAGTGCCTCTTCAGTGGGACGACAGATTCATGGACCCGGCAGCAGGGTAATTCGCCCCAGCATCATCCTGCAGCTTCTCAGACGCCACCAGCTGTACTGCCGCCGACCCTACCATGGTCACTATCTGTCGCCACATCATCGTGCTGCCCGGTTGAATTGGGTTCACAGGCACAGGAACACAAACTGGAGAACTGGCGTGTTCAGCGACAAGGTTCGATTCTGTCTGGATCAGATTGACAGGCGTGTTCACGTGTATCGTCCTCGTGGCCAGCGCTTTGCTGGTCAGTACGTGCAGCAGCACAACCTGTGGGGCGGCCAGTCCGTCATGATGTGGGGGGCAATGTGTGGCAACAGACTCATTGGACCAGTGTTCTTCAACCTGCAGCCAGGTCGTGGCGGTGGAGTCACTGCCCTTCGCTACATAGCACAGGTCCTGCGCCCTGTCGTAGTGCCCTTGTTTGCAAGACGCCGCCAATATGTTTTCCAGCAAGACAACGCCCCGGCCCACAGAGCACAGGTCACACAAGCCTTTCTTCAGCAGAACAATGTCCAGATGATGGACTGGCCTGCTCTAAGTCCAGACTTGAACCCTATCGAACAGTTGTGGGCCTTCCTGAAACGCCGCATCAACGAGCAGCCCAACCGCCCTCACAATGCTTGTGCTCTGAGACGGGAGATCCAGCGTCAGTGGAACCAAGTCCCTCAGGCCTTTCTTGATCGACTTGTCAACTCCATGCCAAATCGGTGCAATCTCACCGTGATTGCTGGAGGTGGCCACATCCGATATTGAGGCCTTTGCGCGGGTGCCTGGATCCAAGGGCGAAAACTCTTGAAAACTTTACAGTGAAAATACGTGCTTAGTTTTATCTGAAAAGATCAAATTTCAATCAATGCTATGCAAAAAACCGCTTTGAAATATGTCTACTGTGAATGAAATGGTATCATATTAAAGTTTTCGTTGCAATTTGTCTCTTGATTTTGTCGCGTTTCTAACCGTAAAGATTATATTAATCTTTGGCTATGGTCAATAAACCCTGCAACATCTTAATCATTATTCTTCACATAGTGCTGTCGATAAACATCAGCATCAATTGTTAGTCTCTGATTATGTTCAAACAGCTAAGACATCTGAAATGTGCGCTCTGGACAAACTCCTTCCGCATCTGAAATGTGCGCTCTGGACAAACTCCTTCCGCATCTGAAATGTGCGCTCTGGACAAACTCCTTCCGCATCTGAAATGTGCGCTCTGGACAAACTCCTTCGGCATCTGAAATGTGCGCTCTGGACAAACTCCTTCCGCATCTGAAATGTGCGCTCTGGACAAACTCCTTCCGCATCTGAAATGTGCGCTATGCAACAACTGTCAAACTATTGAGAAACAGCTGAAACATCGTTACTGATATGTGCACTGTAACACAGACTGTTACTATACACATTTGCTGTGGATAAACAATTGAACTCTCTTAATTGTTATTCATTAATGCACTCAGTGCCATAGATAAAAAACAAAAAAAAACAAAAAAAATAAAACGGATTATCTTACAAGTTATGTCCTTGTAGTTCAGTGAACCAGCTTAACTGTGAAATCCGTGCAGTACACGGTGCTGTGGCTAATACTCACAGCACTTGTGGGCACAATGAAAAAAATAATCTTCACAATTTACCTCTAATTCATTTATAAGTGAAGAAAGACATAACTTCTTCCAAAATACACAAATTATATTTTAAAAAATAATGGAGAAAAAAAAAGAAAAGAAATTACATCAGTTTCCTCACCACAAGTGGTCACGAAAAATGTGAATCGTCCTGACTCCTTTTCCTTTCATAGCCGACATGTACATATCTTCCCCTGACAGCAAAGCTTCTCCTAACAACACTGGAGCTCTGAAAACCATACAGAGAAATCAGTTATTAGGTTCAAAGATATGTATACACAATCCCATGACAATCTTTTCCCCATGGAATTAAGTCTGATAAATTAGTATACCTAACACACCTCACACACATGTATTAATCAAAATTTTCTGGAATAGCCCAGAATTACTGACTTTTTCCCATTCTCCCATCATGACAGTGGTCACTTTTCCTTGCTTTTCATAGGTGTGTGATTCAGGGTACACCAAATTTCCCAATAAAAAAACCCTCTAGACTCCCTTTAATTGTTTTTCAGAACCATTTCTCTCTTAGTTGTTGATACTAGATTGACCCCCATACAAACACTCCCTCTCTTTGAGCCTTTCACTCCCAATCATGGGTATGTCTGCAGTTCTGGGATCATGGAGAAAGATTGGAAACCATATACCAGGAATGTATATTATTTAGAGAATTGAACTGAGTATTACACAAACCTAAATCAAAACTTAAAAGCATTACAGATTATAGAAAGTCAGCATGTGAAACTGAAGGGTTTTGAAGATGACAATAAAGTCAAGGGAGGCAAAGGGTTAATCATCCCATCAGATTTTTGGAGATCTATATCAAGATACACTTTTGTACCAAAAAAATACAGTCTTGAGAATGATGAACAACTGGAAGGACTTAAAGCCAAACATTATTTTGAATACATGCGTGTTCTTGGAAATCAACAAGGCAATTTCCCCAAAACAACAAGAACAGGACACACACACACACACACACACACACACACACACACACACACACACACCACACACACATACACACACCATACACCCCCCCCACCACACACACACACACCACCACACACACACACACACACACATGCATGCACACGTACACATGCACACGATCATACACATGCAAACAAGCACAAACAAGCACACACACACACACACACACACACACACACACACACACACACACACACACATACAGTATGAACACACACACCACACACACACACACCACACACACACACACACACACGCCGCGATCATACACATGCACACAAGCACAAACACACACACACATGCGATCATACACATGCACACAAGCACACACACACACACACACACACACACACACACACACACACACACACACACACACACACAGAGTTTAACAGTACGATGCACTCGTGAGCATACTGACTTGTTTCCCTTGAGCCGAACTATACAGAGATCTCCTTTCCGCAGGTTTCCAAACATCCTGGGGTGCTGCTCCCCCTTCACCTCTACTCCTGGCAGCATCAAATCTGAACATAACAACATCTGGAAGTAGCAGCAGATAATTATCACAAGAGTAACTTCTCTTCTTCTTCTTCTGCATACGCAGGCCGATACTCCTGCAGACACTCCCTGTACAGACAGGCAAGGATTAATCCCATCTACCCAACAAAGGGAGAGGAGTTTTGTGTGTATGACCGTGTTTTTTAAAAATCCTGCCATTAAGGCAGCCATACTCCAACTTCGGGGAAGGTGCATGCTATGTGTAACGTGTCATCCATACCAATGGCGAAACTGGCCTTCTCTTCCGAAAGTTCGTGATGGATTTTACATGTGTGCAAGATGTTATGTGTGCATTCACACACAGAACCTTGGTTTATAGTCTCATTCGAAGGACTGTACGGGAAATGGAGTCAGAACCAATGTCAACTCCGAGGGAAAAATACCCCTGTACTGAAACAGCCCGGCGGAGATTCGAACTTGCAACCCCGGCGCTCAACCACCGAGTTCTTCCGGGCCCCGCACAAAAGTAACAAACGCTTGACTTAAAACATCCTTTATGCATGTATATGCAAAACCTTGCCAACTGCGTACACCTTACTCCACTCTATTTCCCCATCCCCCATCCTCCCCGTTTCCCTAGCTCATTTCACACCACAAAAAAAGTAGCAAGAAAGCAAAGGACATCAAAGACAAGGAATGAAGGAAGAAAGAAATCAGTAAACAAAACAAATTCATTTAAAACAAACACCAAAAAAAATGATGTTAATTGATTTTCTGTTTAACATCTGTTTAAAACTATGACTTTTGAGAGAGACATGCTTCTAAGATTTAAACAAACTCATTTAATATAAAACAAGAAAAAAAGAAAGTTAAGAAGTGGTGCATAAATTTTCCATTTAAAATCTGTTTGAAACTATGACTTAAGAGAAACACACACTTCTTAGATCTGTTCAGAAGCGTTCTAATGGATTTAAAGCGTATATTCTGTAAGAAATCCGCAAACTTTCGAACTTCATAGGATTTCCCTAACTGCATGAGATGTGAATGTTTTTATATGCTGGGTGCTTGTGCATATGTGTGTGTGTGTGTGTGTGTGTGTGTGTGTGTGTGTGTGTGTGTGTGTGTGTGTGTGTGTGTGTGCACGTGTGTGTGTGTGTGTGTGTGTGTGTGTGTGTGTGTGTGTGTGTGTGTGTGTGTGTGTGTGTGTGATACGTGCTTCTATGTGTGTTGTGTTTTTTTTAATTCTAAATTACCTGCTCCTTTCAGAAGTTTCTGAAATACAGGGGGATATGTAGTAAATACTGGCAGCATGTCAGGAAACTTCCACAGAGTATAAACTGCAAAACAACAGTAATACAGTTAGTTTCAAAGCGAGGTGACCAAGAGCGGAAATTGAAGCAAATTTTGAAAAAGAAAGGATATCATTCTGCAAGACAACACAGACAAAAAATTGCAAGACAAAACACTGGTTTTGTCCTGTAATCTGTTTGTATTGTCTTGCAGAAATAATGTCCTTGTTTTTTTTAAACAGTCATACAACAAATCAATGAATATTACAAGATTAATTTAATGAACAAGTGAAAATACATAAAAACAAAAAAAGATAACTTTAAAATAATACACACAACGCACACAAATCTACATCAAATGAAATAAAACACAATAGTAAAAAAAAGACAAGAAATAAAGACATTATAAGCAATCGATGAAAAGCATGCACATTTGTGATGATTTTTACATAAATTTTGGTTTTCAAAGTAACGATTTTGATCTTTTTAAAAGTTATTTTTCAACAATAATTGTTTGAGTTTTAAACCAAAATGACATAACTTAACCATTATGCAAAATACTGTCTCTTTCTGTCTCTCCTTCACTGTCTCACCACACACACACACACACACACACACACACACACACACACACACACACACACACACAACACAAACACACACACACACCACATACTTAGCCACTGTATGTGCAAGCACTATTCACATATGCACACACACACACACACACCACACCACACACACACACACACACACACACACACAACCGTTCAGTGCTGGTGAACATATGTTCTGAAATTAGAACTGGAAGCACAAAATCCAGCCATCCTCCAGAGCACAAGCTGACGAGAGCAAGGATGCCAACCTGTGGGGTAAAGCTTCTTGAAAGACTCGAAGAAGACAGGGTTCTTCTGGCAGCAGTAGACCAGAAAGTGCTCCTCCGAGTGACTTTCCAGCTTCGCTTGAGTCATGTCCCCTTTGTTGGGGATGAGGCCAGCCACAGCAGCACTGCTGAGCCTTGGGTACTGCTGCTCAATGTCAGCCCGCAGTTTTTTCCTGAACAAGAAAAGGTAAGTACAGTCATTGGTTATTTACCTTATTCTTTACCATTACAATCGTGATGCTCAGACTGATTAACCCAGAGACGTTGCATTGCTGACTGTTACAAAGGTTCTCTTATGTAGAGAACTTTTTCTAAACAGGATATGGTGATATGTCCATAGTTTCTGATAATTGCAGTCTCCACAGTTTATCCCATGTCAGCCAAGAGTTATTTATGAAACATCCTCTAGTAACTGCTGTCACATGTAAGCATAAGGATGTGTAATAATTGTTTCCCTTCATCAGTTTTTCACCATGTTTCCCTTCATCAGTTTTTCACCATGGTGGCCATTGTGTCTGAACATGCAGTGATTTGACAAAGGGATGAAAAGTTCATACAGAGGATGTCATTCTTTTCTGAAGCAACTTTTAAATGGAGCGTGTTAAGATACAACTCACACTCCCATGAAGTCAACACCCACCACACCTCCACACAGACACACAAACATATACATGCACTAGTGTGCACATGTGTGCTCCCTCTCTCTCTCTCTCTCTCTCTCTCTCTCTCTCTCTCTCTCTCACACACACACACACACACACACACACACACACGAGCACTGGTTTTGGGCAAACTACTTCAAACTGTTAAGATGTACTCCCAACGATCTTTTGAAACAAAACTACAAGCACCCTTAATAGCAGACTAAATATTTGATGATCATTAACTTTGAGTTTGACGAAATGAAAGCAAAGCAATTTAAATGAAGGATCAGAAAGACACAACACCGAACTGAGAAGTGTTAAGAATATTTAGTCTTCACACACACACACACACAGTGTTCACAACTCACACTCTCATGAAACCACCATCCACCTACCCTCCACACACAAAAACATGTAAACGCACACATACATGTACCAGCGCACACATGTGCTCTCTCTCTCTCTCTTTCTCTCTCTCTCTCTCTCACCACACACACACACACACACACACACACACACACACCTACACATGAGCACTGGTCTTGGGCAAACTACTTCAAGCTGTTGAGATGTAAATTCAACTGCTCTTCTGAAACAAAACTACAAGCACCCTTGACAGCAGACTAAATATTTGGAGATCATTAACTTTGAGTTTGACGAAATGAAAGCAAAGCAATTTAAATGAAGGATCAGAAAGACACAACACCAAACTGAGAAGTGTTAAGAATATTTAGTCTTCACACACACACACACACACACACACAACCACGTGTTCACAACTCACACTCTCATGAAACCACCATCCACCTACCCTCCACACAGACACACAAAAACAAGTAAACATACATACATGCACTAGCCCACACATGTGCTCTCTCCTCTCTCTCTCTCTCTCTCTCACTCTCACACACACACACACACACACACACACACAAGCACTGGTCTTGGGCAAACTAATTTAAACTGTTGAGATGTACCCTCAACTGCTCTTTTGAAACAAAACTACAAGCACCCTAGACAGCAGATTAAACATTTGAAGATCATTAACTTTGAGTTTGACGAAATGAAAGCAAAGCAATTTAAATGAGGGATCAGAAAGTCAGGAAGCCGAATATACGACACTGAAGGCATAGCCTATGTGATGTCAACTTCACTTGGTTAAGCTGGGAGAGACGGAAAATGAATAGGGGACGGGGGGTGCGGGTGGGGCGGGTTAGAGAATACAGAAAATACAGAATCAACGAAATCGATATTATAAAGAACAGCCTTTCCTAGTTCTAGTTCAAACTCAAGCTTTTAGCTTTGACTAGGTGTTTTCAATAAAAATTTTCCACATTCAGCTACGAACCTGTCTGAACCTTTCATTGTTGTCTGCGTTTTGACACGGAATGGCTTGAGAAACATGTCGCTAGTGTATGGTATTGCTGTTGATTCCCAAAACGTTTGAATGGACTGTCAGACTGCTCATGAAAGCCAACACAGCAGACAAGTGTGTTCAGCGACACCCTCGTTTCCTCGCTACTTTCAATCTTTTAACACAACTAAATACCGGTAATCAGGCGAATCTACCTGAACCCACCGTAAGATTCAGTTTCATCAAGCGATGTCACTGCGTGCAGACTAGGCTAGTCCATTTACTCTACACCAAATCTGCTGAGTTTTGAAACCACACTGCGCATGATTTAAAGTTGATGAATAAATGAATTAATGAATAAGATGAGAGAATTTAAGAAGAGGGTCTCATGGCTACGACGTTGTAGATGTCTGACCTACACATTAGCCCAACGCGCTGGTCAGACCATGGGCACTTAGCCTACCTAAAACTGGCTGTGGATCTGGATCTGGATCTCCGCCTGTAGTTGTTGGTTGGCAGCTAGTTGTAGGAGCCAATGATGGCTATTACACAACTGTGTCGGCTGTGTCGTTAGTATCATTATAATATGTGTACGTGGTGAGTGTACACGTGTTTGTGTATATGTGTGTGCATGGTTGTATGGGCACGGGCTCATGTGTGTGTGTGTGTGTGTGTGTGTGTGTGTTGTGTGTGTGTGTGTGTGGTGTGTGTGTGTGTGTGTGTGTGTTTTGTGTGTGTGTGAATGAGTGAGTTGTGGATTCGGAGCTCTGTGTGTGTGTGTGTGTGTGTGTGTGTGTGTGTGTGTGTGTTGTGTGTGTGTTTTGGTGTGTGTGTGTGTGTGTGTGTGTGTTTATTTACGCGCGTGCGCTCATGCGCGCTCAAGCACGTGCAAGTGTGTGTGTGTGTGTGTGTTGTGTGTGTGTGTGTGTGTGTGTGTGTGTGTGTGTGTGTGTGGTGCGTGCATGCGCTCATGCGCGCTCAAGCACATGCAAGTGTGTGCGTGTGTGTGTGTGTGTGTGTGTGTGTGTGTGTGTGTGTGTGTGTGTGTGTGTGTGTGTGTGTGTATGTCTGTGTGTGTGTGTGTGTGTGTGTGTGTGTGTGTGTGTGTGTGTGTGTGTGTGTGTGTGTTGTGTGTGTGTTGTGCGTGCGTGCGCTCATGCGCGCTCAAGCACATGCAACAAGTGTGTGCGTGTGTGTGTGTGTGTGTGTGTGTGTGTGTGTGTGTGTGTGTGTGTGTGTGTGTGTGTGTGTGTGTGTTGTGCGTGCGTGTGCTCATGCGCGCTCAAGCACATGCAAGTGTGTGCGTGTTTTGTGTGTGTGTGTGTGTGTTGTGTGTGTGTGTGTGTGTGTGGTGTGTGTGTGTGTGTGTGTGTGTTGTGTGTGCGTGCGCTCATGCGCGCTCAAGCACATGCAAGTGTGTGTGTGTGTGTGTGTGTGTGTGTGTGGTGTGTGTGTGTGTGTGTGTGTGTGTGTGTGTGTGCGCGCGCGTCAGTCTATGAGGTGCCATGTGCATGTGTGTGTGTGTGTGTGTGTGTGTGTGTGTGTGTGTGTGTGTGTGTGTGTGTGTGTGTGTGTGTGTGTGTTTGTGTGTGTTGTACGCGCGTGCGCTCATGCGCGCTCAAGCACGTGCAAGTGTGTGTGTGTGTGTGTTGTGGTGTGTGTGTGTGTGTGTGTGTGTGTGTGTGTGTGTGTGTGTGTGTGTGTGTGTGTGTTTGTGCGTGCGTGCGCTCATGCGCGCTCAAGCACGTGCAAGTGTTGTGTGTGTGTGTGTGTGTGTGTGTGTGTGTGTGTGTGTGTGTGTGTGTGTGTGTGTGTGTGTGTGTGACGTGCCTGTGTATGCATGTGTGTATCTGTGAGCTTGTGTGAGCATGCTCCTGCACGTACGCATCTGTACATGTGTGTGTGTGTGTGTGTGTGTGTGTGTGTGTGTGTGTGTGTGGTGCATTGTCACGGTCAAAATTCAACACAACCGAAGTGTGGTCAGTCAGTCGGCCACTCCAACGGGGACAAAAAGTCCAAACTCAAACATTCTAGGGTCAGAAAGACGGGCCATGGGTCGGGTCCGGCCAATTAAGCATAGGGGAGAGGCTCCACAGAGACGTTCTGCCCCGCCAGACGACTAAGCGGCTTTGACCGACGCCTCGATGTCTAGCGAGACGAGTCGTAGAGCCCGGCTCAGACTCATCTGGCCACTTTGTGGAACCAGCGTCATTGTTAGTTTAGACGTCGTGGCGCCCACCCAGACTCAGCTAGCCACTTTAGAGTGACCAGTGTCCACCGGCACCAGTTAAGTAGGAAAGGGGGGAAGGTAGTGTGTGGTGGGGGTGAAATCTAGCTAATCAATTAGATGACCAATTGACCACCACAGAGAGTAAGGCGTGTCGGCATGACTGGCATGATTTGAACATCCAATGGAATTAGGGGGAGCTAACTTCGGGTGTCAGGGGGTTAAAAATTACTGACCAATGGTACTCGCCCGTTTTGGACAGATCGGAACGAATAAGAAGAATGTGAGAGTGAGAGAACGAGAAGGGGGAGGAGAACGGAGAGAGAGGGAGAGAGAGAGAGGTTGGAGTGTGAGCTCTGCAGGAGAGAAGGGCAGAGAGAGAGAGATGGGGGAGAGAGGAGAGAACTAAATTGTAGCATTGAGCACCAGAGATAGTCTGCAGAGGAAGGACAAAAGAGAGATGTGGAAAGAGAGAGTTGTTAACTAATGAAGAGAAAAAGAAAGAAAAGAAAAGGAAAAGAAAAGCAACCATGTCCATTTAATAGAGCAGACTAGAAGAGAGAGAGAGAGAGAGTGCAATGCGTTAATGCAGGAAGAAAGAAAGGAGAACAGATCGATGTTGATAGTCACTGTTCTATCCTAACCGGGGGTTCGACCTCATACCTGGCAGCGTCACTTCGCCAAGCAGAACCACAGACCAACGCAACAGTCTCACCTGACCAGGCGCCATCAGACCAAAACCTGTGCCAGCAGTTGTGTCGTGTTGTGAAAGTGACAGTGAAAAGAAAAAGAAAAGAAAAGAAAAGACAGTGATTCGTGAATAGTTAAGATCACCTGGCCAGGTAAAGTAGAAAATCTATTTATACCCGGGTTAGTTAATGATGTTTTAGATTAAATGAGTTTGTGAAGTTCAGGAAAGAGAGAATGTTTTATTTTGTTTGATTCCATATGCATTGATGTTTCGTTCTATGAACATGTGTAGTAAAGTTATAGACTTTACTAGTGGTTTGATGTGACGAATGCATGATATATGAATGAGATCGTAAGCAAGCTGTGAGTGTGTTTGGGCTGTGCGCTAGTCCTTCCTCCACTGACATCACCCGAGGTTGACAATTTATTGGCGAGCTTGCCAGGATATTCTGGCCCATTTATTATAATGTTCAACTTCTCAGAGAGGAAGCTGGGTGGGATTCAAGTATTGTAATCCTAAGACAAGGGTTGTCTTACTGTATGTTCCCAAGATAGTTAAATACTAGGCTTGGCATTGCTTCCAAGATAGTTAATACTAGGCTTGGCATTTCAGCCCAGAGTACTCATTTCGCACAGATTGCCTATAATTCGCTCTCATAGTTGGGTCAGGCGCTGGGCGTCTTAAAAAAAACTAACTACGTTGTCCAAGCTAATATTATCATTCATAGGATTGTGCTATCACGTCACTCGTGTCGGTAACCACCATTTTGGCTGTCGTTGTTATAAAATCTTGTTCAAAAAAAAAAAAAAAAGGAGATACAATGGCGGAAGAAAAGAACACCCTATTGAACAACTCGTGAGCGTCGCTCGTGATTTAGGTTACTCAGGAGATGAGTTGCGTGCATTGTGTGAAAACCAAAAAAAGATGGAAAGGGATGAACGCGCGGAAAGACGACGTGTCGCAGTAGAAGCGCAAGAAATAGAAAAATTAAGGATTCAGGCTAATGATAATCAGGCTAGGGAAACGCAGGAAACAGAAAGAATAAGGGAAGCGCAGGAAACAGAAAGAATGAAGCAGGAAACAGAGAGAATAAGGGAAGCGCAGGAAACAGAAAGATTAAAGGTTCTAATTAGAGTTGGGGGAAAGTGAGAATACAAAGGGAGACCACCGAGGATGGGAGTTCAGTTTCCAGTGACTCTGTGCGCAGCTATTGCCCCCCGACCCAAGTTGCCAAAAATTCTCGGAAGGGACCGATTCGTTTGGGACGCATACATCAGTCGTTTCGAAACGTTTGCGACCAGTCAGGGTTGGCCCCAGAAGAGTGGGCAGTCATTTTGTCGGCGTTACTGACGGGTAAGGCATTGCAGATTTTCACTGCGTTACCAGCAGAACAACAGTCCGATTTTGGTGCTGTGAGGAGTCTTTAATGAAGGGATTTGATCTCACAGAGGGAGGGGTTCAGGAAGAAATTTCGTTCAGCTAAAAATTTCAAGCAGGTGAACGTACACTCAGTTTGGTGCACGCCTAGATCACTATTTTGAGAAATGGTTAGAGTTGAGTGGTACGAAGAAGGAGTTCATTGAATTGAAAGAGCTAGTTATGAAAGAACAGATTTTGTCAGGTTGCGGCCCTGAGTTAACCATACATTTTTAAAGAGAGGACAGCCGGAGACAGCAGGGGAGTTGTTGAAGTTCGCAGAGGTGTATAGAGAGGCACGTTTGGGCACGAAGGTGCAGAGAAAACAGGTGCTAGGCACAGGTGAGAAGAGTGCAAGGAGACCAGGGGAGTTTTCTGCAAAGTCTGCAAACCCAGTGGTGGGGCAGAAGGAAGGGCAAAGGGAAATTAGGTGTTTCATTTGTCACAAGAAGGGACATGTGGCGAGGGATTGTCGCATGAGGTTCCAGAAGGCAGCAGCCTTGCAAGAGGTGGATAAGGGTCGTCAAGGGAAACGACCAGCAGTGGAACCAAAAGGGATTCAGTTCTGAAGAGGGTGGAGTGCAGCCTGTGGCTAGCACTGGACAGCAGTCAGTGTCAGGGATGGAGGGCACTAGGCTGAGTGGTTCGTTACCAGTGGAAGAAGGGTGGATTGGCCAGCAGAGGGTGAAAGTGTTACGAGACACTGGTTGTTCATGCGGGGTAGTACGAACAACGCTGGTCGATAAAGGGGATTTGACAGGGCAAATCCAGACCTGTACTCTTTAAACGATGGCACTGGTGAGGGAGTTTCCTGTTGCTAAGATAGAAGTACGTACCCCTTACTTCTCAGGCGAGTTGTCTGCGTTGGGATGGAAGAAACCCTTCATGATTTGATCATTGGAAATATTCCAGGGCAAGGGATCCAGGGGATCCTGAGTTGTTGACTGCTACAGGGCAGCATTCAAACACGGAGCAAGAAGGAGGAAAGGGTTGATAAACCGTTAGTCGTTCCAGCAAGGAAGGGCGGGCGTAGATGTGTCGCCTGATGAGTTTTAGGGCAGCGCAGGAACAAGACCCTTCGCTCGTGAAGTCTTGGGAGTTGGCAAGAGGGGGAGAGAAACAGGAGGTTAGAGGAGGTGAGACAGAATTTCTTGTGAAAGGCGGGCTGTTTTTACCGATGTGTTCACCAAGGGGAAGACAGGTAAGGTGACCACTCAGTTAGAGGTACCGCATGTTATCGTGACACTGTCATGTCAGTGGGTCACGAGTCGCTCATGGCGGGTCATCTCGGCACCAGCAAAACAGCGAACCGAGTCTTTGATGACTTTCATTGGCAGGAGCAATGGCAGACATAAAGCGGTTCTGCATGTCATGTGATGTGTGTCAAAGGTCAGCCACAAGAGGGGTGAAGAGGAAGGCGCCTCTTAAACATCCCCCTTTAATTGACACACCATTCAGGAGGGTGGCTATTGATCTGATCGGCCCAATCTCGCCCTGTTTCCAAAGGTGGGCACAGGTATGAGACATGTGAGGTTGCAAAGGAAAGGTTGCAGAAGGCTAGGGTCGTGCAGAAGGAGCAATATGACAGGAAGGTGAGGAAGCAATCCCTCAAGGCGGGAGATCAAGTCCTGGTACTGCTTCCCACGGGTCACAACAAGCTGCTGATGCATTGGAAAGGACCATTCACCATCACTGAAAAGGTCGGTCGGGATTACGAATTGATGTGAATGGGAAACTAAAACTTTTCCATGCAAATTTTCTCCGCAAATATATTCAGCGTGAGACTCAGCACATAGGCGCAGCAGCAATCATTGATGAGGTGAAAGAGACCCAGCAGAGAAGGGGAGATTTTGTTGCCTAAGTTTCCAGAAGAGTCATACAGGGATGTGTCACTGTATGAAGGGCTAGACAGTAGGAGTTCCTAGGTTTTGTTGTCGAAGCGACACAAAGCAGCGGAAAAGAGGAAAGGTGGAGAAGATGATGAATTCAGAGAGACCAAAGACCAAAACAGAAGTCAGGAGTCTGCTAGGTTTTATTGGGTTCTATAGGGAGTTTGTCCCAAATTTTGCTGCAATCACGAGTCCTTCTCAGTGATTTGGTCAAGGCAGGGAAAACCGGCAGTGGTCGAGTGGTCAGACGCTGCAGAGCAAGCACTGCAGACGGTGTTGGAAAGACTAGGTTCCCGTCCCATCTTGAAGCTACCAGATATGTCCAAACCATTTTTGTTGCGGACAGATGCATCAGGTGGTGGGATAGTGCAGTATTGTTACAGGAGCATGAAGGGGTCGAGTTTCCTGTGAGATATGCTAGCAGGAAGTTGACAAAGTGTGAAGAAGGGTACGCAACGGTGGAGAAGGAGTGTTTAGCTGTCGTGTGGGCCGTGCAGAAGTTTCCACAAATACTTGTATGGGAAAGAGTTCTGTGATAGAGACAGATCACCAACCACTCAAATTCCTGCAGGAGGCACAGCTGAAAAAAAAGCAGGGTTCTACGTTGGGCAATGGCATTGCAGCCCTACAGGTACCCAGTGCAGTACATTCCCGGTCGACAGAATGTCGGAGCTGACTATTTAAGCCGTGTAGTTAGCAAGCTGCAACTCAGAGGAAGTCAGTCATATCCGGGGTGCTTTGTTGATAATATGTGTTGATGACAGTTATGTTGATCGGATATGGGTTCATTCCCAGTTGGCTATGGTTCATATTTTTTTTGTGTGAGACTTGTTCATGTGAATGTAGTTATGCTTGGAGCATACAGTCGCTTGTGTAGTGATGCATTATTTGCAATAAGTGAGGACGGAGATTCCTCAGTGAGGTGTCATGGATCGTGATCATATTATATTGTGCTTTTCATAAGAATTGTGAAGAGAAGATATGGCAAATCCCCAGGTAGGGGGGTTGCGTAGGTGCGCACAGAGGCGTTATAAAATGAGTTGAAAT
>CM031606.1:72833362-72900862 GCA_018398815.1 Conus ventricosus
TATTTTTTAATAACTTCGTTCTTTTCCGGTCCACAGTGTAAGTGTAACACTGTCATCATGGCTGCCAGAGCAAGTTGACGCCAAGAAGCTCAGCTGTGTTGACAGCGGTAGGGTTGGGTATGTACCTGGCCTACCGACACTTGTCCAGAACTACTCAGCAGAAAAAGGGGTAAGTAACTTTTGGTGTGCTAAAAAATAACGAAATTGTTGGGCTTAGGAACTACTCCCTTTACCCTTGAGCATTCTGTGAAACTTGGTAAAAATCAGTTGCGAGGTAAGCAATGATGAACGAACTGGACCTTGAACCTGCTTAGCAGACGATACTGCGATGCTCGTCAAGCTCAGTACCTGTAAGTCCAACAGCTGACCTAGAATTAGATTCCAGTTATAATGATTAAAAAAAAGAAAAGAAGTAGCGCATTGAAGACGAAAGAGTTAATAAAATCGTGCGGCAAGAGAAATAGAAGTAGCACTGTGAACTATTTGAAGACGAAAGAGTTAATAAAATAATTTATTGTGCAGCAAGAGAAATTAAAAACTCAACATTGCCGATAGTTCAGAACACAAATAGGCCTATTATAGGCGTTTGATCCATCCTTATCTGATGATTTTTGTAAACGTTCTCTCTCACTCTCTTTTTGCATTGTTGACCCTACTCAGGGTGAGGACTGGATGTAAAAAAAAGGACATCAGTGCATATAATGTATTATCCTCATAAATAAAGAATCTTGTCTTGTCTTGTCTTGTCTTGTCTTGTCTTGTCTTGTGTGTGTCTCTCTCTCTCTCTCTCTCTCTCTCTCTCTCTCTCTTCTCTCTCTCTCTCTCAGTATGTGAGTGTAACTGTAAGTGAGTGTGAATAGCTCAGCAGGTAGAGCACAAGGCTACTGATCCTCTTGATGTTCAGGTAGCTAGTTTGAGTCTCACACCTAGAGCCATCCGTTTTAAGGGGGGAATTTTCCTTTGAAGGAATTTTGCTCTGCCTTTATTCTCTAAAATACTTTGAGTGAGAGTATAAACCATAGAGAGAACTGCAAAGGATCTTACACCCAAATGAATAACATCATCTTTCAGACGAGTAGGCTCAGTAGGCCTATGATATGGGTGGCACATGCAAGGGAAGCATTCGCCCTGTGGTATGAAAATGCTCTAGCTCTATTTCAAGACCACTGAGGCAGGGTAGGATCTACCATGTGGAAGAAGAAGAAAGAGACTGAGTAATAAATCTGGTCTTATATTTTCAGTTAAAAAATGTAGTCCCAGGAAAGAAACAAATTTAGAGGCCTTGTCCCTCCCAGCCTCCCCTCCCTCAGGACCCTGCTTTTTTTCCCCCTTCCACCCTTTTCCCTACCTTTGTGATGACATCATTAATTTGCACCCAACATTTATAGGTAAGTCTGTCTGTAAGAGTCACCTGTCAATGATTTAGTCAGGCTTGAGAGTGATGTTCAGTGACTCGGCACAAAGGGGGTTTTGCAAAGTGGGCCTCTGCTGAAGAAAAATTCTTCTTTATCTGAAAAAAAAATTCTTCGGGTTTTTTCCATTCTGCAGGTACCCTGTTATTTCTTTCTTAAGATTTTCCTTTGCCGTTTTTACTGCCTCCAAACTTTCCCCTTTCTGCCTGGATCGGGCTGGATCAATCTTACAACCTTGTCTTAAGAGTCCTTAAACATGGTTAGTCCTTCCAAGATGGTTTAAAGCTTTTGCTTGGTAGCAATAGAGTGTAAGGCGGTGTTTTAGTTAATTTTGGTCTCCATTGATATGGTATGCTATTGCTGATATCTCAGTAGAGCCCAGAGGAACTTCTGGTCTATTCAAGAATATGGTTTCTGGATTCTGGATTCGACATTAGAAAAGTAGTCACAGACTTTGGTTATTGTCCATAGACCTTCTGCCATTTGCTTGTTTCTGTTCCCTCTGTATGTGTCTCCAAGCAGTCATCATACTATTTGAGATTTCCCAAGACTCTTGACTGGTTCTTTTGTTAGTGGCATATTTGGTTACAGTGAGGGCCTCAGCTCCCTTTGTTTCTATGGGGAGAGGACTGTGATTTGTTTGGTTTGAAGCAACCAAATCAGTTTTTTTATGTTTCATCTTCCTATTTGAAAAGACTGTTGTGTCCGTCTTGATGGCTGCAATTTGTATGTGTTTCCAATCTCTCTGCGTTTTTGGTGAGGGAGCACGTCCCCCCTCTGTCTTCTAGTTCAGTCTCATTTTTGTCGATGCTCTGGGATCCTCTCAAGCCGATTTTTGAGCTTACTTTAGGTTCAGTAGGGGAAACCCTTTTCTTTGTTCCTTTTAAGGGGGGATATTGACTGTTACCAGAGGAAAGTGAAAGGGGAGAATGTTCACTCTGCGCAGCATGAGGCAGGGCTGTGCGCAGTGCAATTTGTGCGGGCACTCCCTCCCCCTTTCGAGTAAAGATTTTTCCCTGTTGAGAAGGTGGCAAAATCGTAAAGGCAGTACATGGTGTGCAGCTCCAAACTGCAACCATTCCCGTAACAAGGATAAAAATAATAGTATAATATGATTGCATGCCTGATAATTTTCTTTTAAAACAAAAATTTTTAAAATGTGTGTTTAAATTTCCTGCTCTGTGGGTACACTGTTAAGATCTTGAAGCTATTGTCTTACGTATGTTTTTATGTTCACTATATGTTTTTGTAACTCTGTTGTATTGTTTATTTTTAATGTTTAGTATTCTTTTAGACATACATGCTAACTTCATGATGTTGTCAAAACCTTGGGATATGTGCATGCAGGTTGAGTGATGTGAGTGCAGTGTGAAGTCATCTTGTTTTAGAGAATTGTTCATTGATTACTTCATGTATCTACCCTGTTCTGTGTATTTCAATGGTATTAATATCTAATTTTTGAGATAATGAAGTGATTTTGACCTTGATTTGGGTTTTAGACTTGTGTGATCAGTTTTGAAAATGGCGCCATTTAAAGTCTGTTTGAAACTATTGAAAGTTATGAAAAGGGAGGGCATTGATAAAATTAACCTAATAATCCATGATTTTGATGTTGCTGTAGCGGCCCCCCAAAGATGGTATTGTCAAAATGTAATTAAAAAACATTATTATTGTAAATTTTGTCGATGTAGCATTTTGTGTTTTTCTTTTGCAAGCAAATTTAAAGCCAATAACGCGGGACACTGTCTTTTTACTCTCTCTTTTTACTATGTGTGTCTGCTTTGCGAACTGCATTTTTTCTGACTGGCTGGAAGGTGGTGAGCACATTCCACCTTCTGCCCCCTGCCTTGTGACGGGAAGGGCTGGCTTCAACAGCCGTTGTAGGAAAATATAGCAGGCTTGGCGGAGTGAACGTTCTCCCCTTTCACTTTCTCTGCTGTTACTCAAAGTCTGCAAGTTGTGTATTAGTGTCCTCGTGTCCAGCGTTTGGCTCCGCTGTATGCACTCTTTCATTCTACTCCTTTTTCTCCAAAATTGGGTCACCAATTTTGTGTCAACAGCCCTGATGTGGCCCTTTGCAGTCGGCTGGGTTTATAAGCAACATTATCTTATCTTATTTTGTGTCAGCTGTTTGTGTTGCCTATACTGACACTAGTGACGACCTGTGTCTTTTTGCTCAAATGTTTCCCTGGAAACCTTACAACTTGAGTCAAGTAAGTTTTCATGACAGTCGGCCAGTTGTGGCTGTCAAGGTGATACACCACTTTATTTCCGACTCATCCAGTCCAGAGTCTGTTTTTTTGGGGAGAAGCTATGGAAGCTCTGAAACAACATGTCGGAGAGGAATTATGAAGCCTTCAAAATTGCTCTCCGAACATGTTGTCCAGAGTTTTTTTCCCACTAAATTTTTTACCTTGATTGAACTTTTAGCTTTTTTCGGTGAATGGAAGTCTGAAGAATTTATATTTTGGTAAATTATTACTGAGGGCACTTTTGTGCCAGCCAGCAAGTTCCCCGACCCTTTTCAAGGCCTTTCCTCTCAGCTTCTGAGGAAAGTTGTTTATAATTTGTTTTATACAGGTGCTGTTTCTCTTTCAGTGATATCCATCTGTAGCTACATCCAATTTGTTGTTGTTTTTTTTTATTGTATTTTTGTTGTTTCATTGCTAGTTCAGTGTGTAATGTTATAGTGTGCTGCACTGCGGTTTTGTTCTTCCCTTGCAGCACACATAGCTGTCATCTGAGATTATTTATTGTCTTTGTAGCATCGTACCATCCATTGGACAGACGTCAGATTCTAGTTTGATACAAAAAAAAAAAACCTTATTCATTATCTGTCAAAGAATCTCATGTTCTCAGTTGTGATTGGGTGGTCATGATGGTCATTGTTTATCGTTTTTCTAGTGAATGCAGGTATGCCTTTTCTTCAGTCACTCTTGGAAAAGGGCCGGTTGAACGTAGGTTTGTCCTTTCGATTAAAAAAGAAAATTTCCTTGCGCTGTCAGGATTTGATCCAAATCACTGTCTCAAAGCATTGCCCTTTCCCAGTGGATATCTTACCCACACCACTAAGGGACACCTTTTGTGAACTTGGTGTGTGTGCGTGCGTGTGTGTGTGTGTGTTTGCATACACCAGATATGTGCCCTGCATGTGTGTGTGTGAGTGAGTGAGAGAGCAGGATGATGACTTGCATGCCCGAGTGATTTAAAACTGGTCTGTTTTATCAGTGATCTATAAATAATGTAATTAGCTTCTTAACATTTGTGCTTTGTTACACATTAATGATTTTTCTTTTTTGTTGTTGTTGTTGTTTAAACATAGTAATTCACTGTAGTAGTGTTTCTTGTATACTTTTTTTTCCAGAAAAAAGGAGGAAGAAGAAATCAAAGTTGTGATTGCTCAGGTAAATATAATTTACATCCATTCATTTTCATGGTTTCATTTGGTAATTTAAGTTGTGAACTTGAATGCAAGCTGCTTTTTTTTCTTCCATTGGAAAAGATCAGGATTGTTTCAGTAAATACAGGACTTTACCAGTGCAATTGTTTTTGTGTACAACATATGTAAGAGAATGTTGTGAATTGTATGGTGATTGTATACTTCATGATTTTTTTTTATTTTGATAGAAGATGAATTTGTACTTTGGAAGCATTTTATGTTCATCTTAGTATTTTCTTTTTTTTTCTTCTTTAATGCATCAAGGCTTATGTTGTACAGAATGACAAAATCAGTGCTTCACAACATCCAAAATTAATTCACAAAATAAATTTTTTCCGACCCTGAGCCCGTGGATGATGATGTTACTAGCTTTCACTAGTAAATGTATGATCAGGCCTTACGTAGAAGACAAATAGAAAAAATGAGATAGCTTCCAAGGTTAAACATCATAAAATGTATGTTTCTGATGTTTTATTCCAAAAGCCATTTGACACAGGGAATATGAAATTTTAATAGTGGCCCAAAAGAAATAAAGGACCAAAAATGGCATAGGTGGATCGACTGAATGGCAGTTCATTTTGTTTGCAGTCGTGCAGTCTTCGGAACAGGCAATGGCACAAGCATGGCCTTTTGTTGCGGAATTTTTAGTGTGTACCCTGCCTCAAAAAAAAAAGGGCTTCAAAATAAGCATTGTCATTGATGCAAAGTGTTTGAAATTACACAATGGGGAACATTCAGTATCATGTGGATTTTGTGGAAATATTGTACATTTTGGTCTTTTTTTTTTTTTTTTAGCATGATCAGAAGAAGGAAAAAGCTGCTGTGGACAAAATGTTTTTCAGGTGAATTGAACACATTTCTGGTGTGTGTGTGTTATGTATGTGTTTGTGTGTGCGTGTATGTATGTGTTTGTGTGTGCGTGTGTGTGTGTGTGTGCGCGTGTGTGGTGTGTGTGTGCGTGTGCGTGTGTGTGTGTGTGTGTGTGTGTGTGTGCATGTGTGGTGTGGTTGGAGGAGAGAAGAGAGAGAGAAAGAGAGAGGGGAGAGAGAGATGAGAGAGAGAGACTGGCACTCAAATTAATGTTCCAATTTTTTTTTTTATCATTTGAACTTTGTGTAATCTAAAACAAGTATGAAACAAGAATGCGCAGGGTGTTTTAACATTTTTTAGAAGCAAGACACTTCAAGTTGATTTTGAAATCATATTTCTGTTATCAATGAACAGGAATACAATTTTACATCAGTTTAAAAAATTTTTTGCGAAATTTGCCTGTGCAGGTTTAGCATGTTTAGACGCAGGTTGTGTGGAATGGCTCCTGTTATGGATAAGTTGAAGAGAAGAGGAAAAAATATGGGAAAACAACTGAACTTTTTTGGGTTTTTGTTTTAGAAAAGAAGAACAGTATTTTAAGTTTGAAGGTGGCACATGGTGAATGTGAAATTTGTTGGGTTTTGTGTTGTATTTGTAACTTTTTTTTTTTTTCATTGTGATTAGTTTAAAAGATCTTGTTATTCTATTGTGATTAGTAACAAAGAAGTTTTAAAAAATGTGTAGATGCAAATTTTGATGTATTTCTGATGTATATTTTTGTCGTGGTGCCTTCATGAACATAACATGCTTGCAGGAGTTGGCCAGGATATGGAAAATTCTGGTACCAGGATGGTTATCAGTAGAGGTGATTTTAATGTGTTGTGTATCAGTACGTAACCTTTTTTACACTTTCGCATTTGATCCTGAAAATAGATGATCTTTTTAGGCGCCTTCTTCTTGTGTATGGGTGACAGACAAGATCAGCTGCAAAGAATCAGTTTGTGAAAAACAGTGTGTAGGTGAAAAAGGAACAAAGGAATTTTATTACTGAAGTAGTTTTATGATATACTTCCAAATAAATACCATATCTCCACTTGGTATGGAACATGCTGTACATCAAGAATCTTTAAAAAATTTTTTAAAAAAATCGAGAGTGGGGAGATAACTATACCTTAAACCACCAAGAACACAGGAGTAGTTTCCCCAAGTGAACATGTATTCAGGTCTCTCCCTTTAAGTAGTAAAATTCGTTTTCTGCATACTTACCTGTCCAAACAATAGAATATTAAAAGCATAGTGGTCAGTCTCGCCTAGAAACCAGATAGGCGTTCAGACTAAACAATTTACAAGGCTGACCAGTACTCATCCCAGACCTTGGCAAAAACAGCCCTAAAAGGCCCCAAGGCTCATAAGCTTCCTGCAGGTTAGAGGACTGTACCTGCTTTCCCTCATGGATCAACTAACGTGAGTCAAATATGAGAAAGAAAATAAGTCGGAGAAGGAAGAGGGATGCCAGTCTCCTCTGAACCAGGGACCGCAATCAAGCAGTGAAGCAGGGAGCGTGGGTCCAGACTGTAGCCAAAACTGTCGAACGAGCGTTGAACACCAAACGCCAAATAGATCCTGACCAACACTTGCACTAGCTGCAGGGGTGAAAGGGGAACATCCTGTGCAGAAAACATAGGGCCTCTGTTTGTCAAGGGTTGGAACTGGTCTGTCGAGGGTTGAAACTGGTCTTCGACAGGAGTTGCAAGTTATGGAAACTGGAGGTGCAGAAGAAATATTGGCCAAATTGGTGTGCGCCAAAATTACCTGCAATGGCGGCGAATGTGGAATAGAGGCTTTTCATAAAAGCTTCTTGAAGTTTCCGCTTGAGAAGGAGGATTCTGTTCTTGAGAAGGGAATGCTCTACGGAAGAGTGACTTCAGAGAATCAAAGGTATGGTGTTCGAGTCAAGAGAGAGAGAGGGTGTTTCCTAGCTGATGAAAAGGAGAAAACTGAGTTCTGCCGCAAGGAGTGAGTTGAACAAGTGTTCACTTGGGGAGACAACTCCTGTTTTCCTGGTGGTTTAAGGTAGACTTGTCTCCCTGCTATCCATTCAAATTTTTTGTTTGTTTAGAGATTCTTGATGTATAGCGTGTTCCATGCCAAGAAGAAAACAATGTGTACAGCTCTTGCAGAGGAAACAATGTTATAATGAAAGCTGTAAAGAATTATGCCAGCACCCTACCCTCACAATGGAACTATGACATATTTGACTTGGTCCTCTTTGTTTCCACTGGAACATAGGGCTTTCGCTGCACATCTCCAGTGTGATAAATCTTGGGCTGTCCAGCTTGCCCCCTTTACAGGTCATTCTGGCTTTCCACTTTACAGGGGGATGGAAATTGTGAAATTGTATTGGACCTTTCTCGCTACTCTAGCCTTCTACGAATGACTCGCTTCAGGACTAATACTGGTGAAAGATCCTTCTCTTTTCAAGCTCCAGCGACGTGGAACAGACTGCCAGACTCTCTCAGACATTCAGATTCTATCCCTTCTTTCAAGTCTAAACTTAAAACCCATCTATTTTCTCATAATTAATCAATGCGTGGGGGGGGGGGGGGGGGGAGGGGGTGTAAGATAAGATATCGTTGCTTATAGCCCAGCCGACGCAGAGGGCCACATCTGGGCTGGGGGAGGGGGTGTGTGGAACAACCTAACTCAAGCCGTCTGGGACCTTATCAAATGTAGTGTACGTGTATGTCTCCTTACATGGATTTATTGTATGACTGAACGTTATAGGATTAATGTGTTTGATAGTGGATACTTGAAAAATTACGTGATTGGTCACACTCGTTAGGATTAGGATTTTGTTTGTTATTGTAGTAATAGTATTTTTAGCTAGGTGTAGGGTGTACTATTGTATATGAGAGGGTGAATGTATGATGACTTTGTAAAGCGCTTAGAGAAATTTGTTTGATTATGCGCTACATAGAAACCATATTATGATTATTATTATTACTCATCTTTGGATCTTTGTGAGAGTGTGTGTACTGTAGTATTATGCTCTGTCTGTTCAGTGATATTGGTTTGTAAATAGGATGTGGGCCATCATTAATTATCGAAATGAATTGGGGCAGATGAGAATTTCAAGTTGATACGCTTATTTGATAGGCATTAGATATTTAGATATTATGCTTGAATTTCATCTCATGTGTGTCTGTACAGTCGTGGTATTTGGCGCTGGTGGCCTTGTCTCTGATAGCCAGGACATACGCCGATGTGTGGATGATTCAGAACGGCACTGCCATAGAAAGGTCAGAGGTCTTGGAATAATCAGTGCACATGTGTTCAAGTATTTAAACACCCATTCACTCACAAATTCTATCAAAGTAATATAAACAACTAAAATATGTGGTTGTTAAGAGTGTCTTTTCTATTAAGGCTGTATTTATCAACGGTCAGAGGAGGAGCCCAGTAGTCAAATAATTTGTGCACTCTGGACATTGACCTTTTTACTCAACGTAAAAAAAAAGAAAAAGAAAGGTAAAAAATGAACTAAAAAAAATCAATCAATCAGCCAAGGGTAAACGGACGTTAACACACAAACATATACATATAGTTATTATATGTATGCACTCATGGAAACAAATATAAGATGCATGTGTATGCATACTTTTTTTCACCTTGAGAAAATTGTGGAACATTGATGAGAAAAATTGGTCAGTGTTTGACTAATCAAATACAAAGTCTGATCATTCTCTTCTGTTCTAAATATCTAATGTAGAATGTCCCGTTTTCTGTCTCATGATACTTGGTTTTGCATGGTTGATGTGATGAATTATTTGTTCTGCTGGGAGACTGTTGCTGAATGGTGAGTAATTGTCATTGTTAGTGTTGTGATTTCTTGATATTCAGTTGACTCTTTGCATCATTATTTTTCCAGTGCAATCATTGGACGGGACATGAATTTGTTCAAAGTGCATCTGTTCAAATTCATCTACGCTATGCCCGCAGTAAGTGCCTGTACTTCCTTTTCTTTTTTGACGGTGGTGGTGGTGGATTGTGTTACAGCATCACACATAAAAATTTTCATAAATTGGCACAAAACGGCAGACTAATTTGTTCGAGAATGTGAAGGTGTGAATTAAAAGGCTTGACAGTGGTGGATTAAATATAAAGTATCTGGGAGTTCATACAGAACTTTAAGACATTGAATAAGTTCTTGAGTTTGAAATTCCCCATTTGAAGGTCTAGAAAGTCCCAGAGGATTGGACTTATGTCTTGGATGATTGAAAAGTCCTTGAAATCTGGTATTGTCACTGCTGTATTTGTTTTCCTCCACAAAACACAACAGAGAATCGGGAACTATACATATTGATATTGCTATCAGTGAGGTGTTTCAGCCTGTGTATTATGTTGTCTACAGTGTTTCTTGAAGTTTACGTCACATGTATAATTTTTGGAAAACATGCAGAGCCGTTAACAATTACAAAGTTTAACTGATAAATCCAGTATCCAACACAAAAGTAGTGAGACCGTTTTCAACAATTTTTCTGCTCCACCTGTATGAAGATTGTGCACGCATATGTTGTAGAGAATAGTGCTTCGAACTGAAATATACAAGCTTTTATAGTTTATTGGTGGTGTGGTGGTGTATGCTTTTTAGTGAGTTATTGGTGGTGTGGTGGTGTATGCTTTTTAGTGAGTTATTTGAAATGTGTTTCATCAATAACCTCACAAGCTAATGCTTTGTTTTAAAACAGAATGTATTTTTTGTTACAGATTTCTGTGGTCAACAACATGTTAAAGGTATGAAACTTAAGTCATACCAGCTTCACATTCACAGTCGCCATCAACCAAATGTATCAGTCCATCTATTTCTGCTTAAGTCCATTGACTGGTTTATCTGTTTGTCATTGTGTGTCAAAGTAACCGATGTCTGTGATTGGACATTGACCACATAGAAATATATTATTCTTGATTTTTTTTTTCATGGCAGTATATTGGCAGCAACAAAGGTCTACATGGTGGGAGGCTGCAAATCATGGTCTGGAACAGCTGTGATATCAAGAGCAAGGAAGCAGAGTTTACTGGATGGAGCAGATGACTGGGAATGCACAGTAGACCATCCAGAATGGGAGAACCATCCGGCGATCATCAGGAAGAGTGGCATGAGACTGGATGTCGTTCCCCACTTGGGTTCATCAAAACAAATGATTCTGATCAAACTCACTGTGCCATTCAAAAGCAGAATGAAGCAAGCGCACCTCTATATTAAGACTGAGAAGTTGTCAGTCTAGTGAGCAGTTTGAGGGAATCTGGCTTCCAGGCCCGGGTCCTCACCATACAAGTTGGAGCAAGGGGATTTGCAGGCTCATCAGCCTGTGGACCTCATGAAACAGCTCGGGATTTCAGGTAAGAAGAGGACCAGAAACCCAAGGTAATGGCAGAGGCAGCCGAAAAGAGTTCCAGGTCAAGGAGGAACAAAAGTGAACTTCATATGGCTAAATATTGCCAACTTAGAACAGGTGTCCTATTAGCAGCTGGGTAAGACATCCGTCTAAAAAGGCACACCTTAAGACACCCACATATCCAAAAGTTGAGGGTTTGAATCCTGGCAGTGCCAGAAAAAAGAAAAAGAAAATTAGCGGTAGAAGGGCATCTGAGAGTGTAAGGAGTTCAGGGGCCCAAACACTTGTCTGAGGGGGGTTGCTTCTCTGAAGACCTTCTGCTGTCAAGCTCTCCCTAGGGTTTCTTCCAACTGACACATGGTTAGACCATTGATTTCCAGGAATAGTCTGGAAGACATGTGGGAAAGACCGGATGACACTGGGAAAGATTAGACTTATGGGCTCTGTGGGCTGGCTCCCCACCTTGCTCTTGAAAAATTTGTTACGAGTATGAAAAACGAAAGATGCTCCCAGGATTCACCAAAAGGGGAGAGAATGATGAATTCATCAGCGTCAACCTGATCACGACCGGAAATGCCCAACGGACTGTGAGTAATGAACAAGTGGAATTCCCATGTGTCTGTGGAGGGAAATTCTCTACTGAGCACGGCATGAAGATCCACAGAACAAAAAAATGGCTGTATGAAGACTGATGAATGAACAGCAGCGCACTGCACCTGCAGATAAGACGTCGGGAAAATCAAGGCCAGGATTCAAACCACAGTGCCAAGGACATCCACACTGATTATTCAGACAGGGACTTTGTACAGGCTCTCGATGCCAGACGCCAGAAACTCAGCTTACCACCCGTAAGTGTAAAAGTGGAAATGGGAGAAATTAGATGAAAAGATAGTCCAGAGACTGGATGTGCTGATAGGAAAATGCACACTGGAACAAAAACTAGCTACATTTGGAGAAACCCTTGAGCAGCATCTCAGGAAAACATATTCTGACCCTCAGAGCAAAGCCCACTTGAAATCCAGGGCTTGGTGCAGCCTGCAGCGCCAGAGAAAAAGTCAGTGACAAACCACCAGCACTGGATGAGATAAAGAAAGTGGTTAAGAAAGCAGTGCTAAATCTTTGCCTGGGCCAAATGAATATAAGAAATGTCCCAACGTCTTTGAATGGCTTCATAAAATGATAAAATCAACATGGAGGAACTTGAAGATCAGCAACCAGTGGATGGCAGCTGATGGAGTGTACACTCCCAAAGAGCCAAACTTGAGTCACGTCAACCAGTTGAGATCGATATCACTTCTGAGCGTCGAGGGGAAAATCTTCTTCTCTGTCATGGCAGCCAGACTGACTGAATACCTGACAAAATGAGTACTTGAATTTGTCAGTCCAGAAGGGAGTTATTCCAGGCGTCTCTGGCTGTGTAGAACATGCCACTATGATTTGGGAAGCAATCCAAAGAGCTAGGGCAGACAGACAGGACCTTGACTGGTGTGGTTCAATTGGCAAACGCATATGGATCAGTTCCACAAGATGATTCAACTGGCCTTCGAGATGCATCATGTCCCAAAGAACATCAGAAAAATGGTGAGGAAGTACTTCCATGGCTTCTCAATGACATTCTCCACAAAAGAATACACAACAGACTGGATCAGTCCAGAAATTAGTTATAGCAAGGGGCTGTGCAATTTCTCCAATACTGTTTGTGTTGGCAGTGGAGGTCATCTTGAAAACCGCCATGAGTTGTACAGGTCCAGCAGATCTCGGGAATGGATACCAAATGCCCCCTCTAAAGGCTTCCATGGATGATACAACAGTGCTTTCACAAGACGAAACACGCAAAATACTGAAGCAGTTAGACCAATAAGTTGCTACATCCAGGATGAATTTCAAGCCAAAGAAATCATGAAGCCTCGCCATGCGGAAAGGAAAAATAGCAAAACAGTCAAGTTCACTATAGCCAACCAGGCCTTAGGATAAGATAAGATATGTTGCTTATAGCCCAGCGACCGCAAAGGGCCACATCAGGCTGAACCAGGCCATTGTAACTGTAACAAAAGAACAACTGTAACAAAAGAACCAGTCAAGAGCCTTGGGAGGTGGTATGATGACCCATGAAAGACACAAAGAGGGGAGAGGAAACCAAGCAAAGGGCAGAAGAAAGTCTGCAGATAATAGACCATTGTGCGCTTTCTGGCAAGTACAAGGTCGGTGTGTTTGCAGTGTTGTTGGCAGCACCAGGGGAAAAAAAAGTTGGCAATGGAAAGGCATCTAAGAGTCATGATCTGGATGCGGCCCGGCCCCCTTAGAGTGTAAGGAGTTCAGGGCCGAAACACTTGTCGGGGGGGGGGGGGGGGGTGTTCTTCTCTGAAGACCTGCTGTCAAGCTCTCCCGAAAGTTTCTTCCTACTGACACATGGTTAGACCATTGACTTCCAGGAATAGTCCGGAAGACATGTGGGAAAGACTGGATGACTCTGGGAAAGATTAGACTTACGGGCTCTGTGGGCTGGCTCTCCACCTTGCCCTTGAAAAACTTGCTACTAGTACGAAAAATGAAAGATGCTCCAGGATTCAGCAGAAGGGGGAGAGAATGATGAATCCATCGGCGCCAACCTGATCACGACTGGAAATGCACAACAGACTATGAGTAATGAACAAGTGGAATTCCCATGTGTCTGTGGAAGGAAATTCTCTACTGAGTGCGACATGAAGATCCACAGAACAAAAAGGGCTGTATGAAAACTCTGATGAATGAACAGAGTGTAAGGAGCTCAGGGCTGAAACAGTTGTCTGAGGGGGGTTTCTTCTCTGAAGACCTTCTGCTGTCAAGCTTTCCCTGGAGTTTCTTCCTACTTCTTGATTTTTTATGTATGAACTGCAGTTGTTTACATCTATATGTTTCTTTTTATGTTTTTTTCTCACAGGTTTATTTTTGGAGTTTAAGCCTGTTTGTAGGATTGTTTTTTCAGTGTGAAAACAGGCTTTTAATAGTTAAGAATACTGAGATGCACACACACACACACACACACTCACACTCACATCACACTCACTCACTCACACACTCGCACAACAGCACACATATTACACACACACGGGAACATACAATGCACACTTGCATTTGTGGGTTTGCACCCCACGCCTACCCCCCCACACACACACACCACACCCCCCCCACTCCCCCCCCCCCCCCCCCCCGCCTACCCCCGCCTACCCCCCCGCCTACCCCCACAGACAGAGAGACGGAGACACGAGACAGACCAGACAGACAGACAGACAGACAACAGACAGACAGACAGACAGACACACACACACACACACACACACACACACACACACACACACACACACACACACACACACACACACACGTTCTCTGTCTATCAGTCTTTCCCAGTCCTTGTCAGTTGTCATTACGCTGGCGTTTTCATGCACAGAATAATGCGACTTACCAAACTGCACAAGCTTAGTTAGACAGTCTTGGGATCTTTCACATACACAAACAGTATATGCAGGCATGCTGAATGCATACAAGAAATTGATTTCATAATGAAATTCTTAAATTGTGAAATATTCTGTTGAGTACTGCACATTTTCAAATCCTTGTGCGTGTTTTTCAGTATGGTCTGAATGAACTGAAACTGAGGTTCCGCACACGATTGTCACAGTACCTCTACAACAGATACCTCAGGTAGGGTTTGTTGTTGTCGTTGTTTTACATACACTTGTGTTACTTGGTGCTGTATGCATTTTTTGTTTACAATGTTTGAAAAATCGTTTCTGTTGGTGTCTGTCACTTGTAATGTGATAGAATGGAAAATTCCTGACAGGCATTTCTGACGCACCTTTGTTTAACCAGAGACACAACTCTGAATTAACTGCTGAGAGTCAGGCAGATGGGACATCTTTCTGTGGTCAAAACTTGTCAAATCCAAAATGGAGGACGTGAATTGTATCTTGTATAAAACTACAAAAACTAGGAGTGTGGGTTAGAGGTGTTTAGTCGAAATTTCTGTTTGTAATACATACACAATAACAGCAAATGTAGTGTAGAGCTGTTTAATCAACATTCCATTTATAATATGTTCACAATACCAAACTGTGTATCCAGTTGTTTGGCCCACATTCATACAGACACGTATCCTGTGAAATATTAGATTATTAAGAGATTCTTCTTCAGAGTTAAGTAGTAGATGTTTCTCCACAGCTATCATTCCATTTTGACGCATGGCAACCATGTCAGGATCGGGAATGAAATGGAAAACGTTGGATTTTTAACTCGAAGAAGGGAAAAGGAATTTTTACTACTAAAGGTAGTTTAATGATATACTTAACTGTCCAAACAGACGCTTATCTCCACTCGACAGAAAAGGGGAAGATTTTGGCTAGTGCATGTGGAACAAGGTATACATCAGGAATCTAAAAAAAAATCGAAATGGAGAGTGGGGAGCTAACTCTACCTCAACTGACTAGGAATACAGGAATGGTCTCCCCTGGCAGATGTCATCGATTCGCTCACCTCCCATAATTCAGGTTTTTTTTTACCCCGTTTCCATACTGCGGAGAGGGGGGGGAGGGTATCTTTGTGTTTGGACAGGTAAGTATATCATAAAACTACTTTTAATAATAAAATTCCTTTTTTTCACACTAAACTATCCAAACAAATGCCAGAATATCGGAAAGGATGATGGGTGATCTAGCCTAGGAGACAAACCAGTGCTCAGACTCGGAGTGCACAAGGCTGACCTTAACTCATCCCAGAACTGTCGTTTGCAGTCTAGCCAGCCACTGCTGGGAAATTATGTGTTATTGCCATCATTGTCAGTGAATCGAATCACAGAGTACAAAAAATCATTTTGTAACAGTGTGTACTGTGCTGTTCTGTCAGTCTAATGTGCACAGCATTGCAGTGACACCACCATCCAGCCTTATTCTTTTAGCATAACTGCTACATGTCCATACACACATGCAGGCACACATGCAAGCCTGCAGCACAGCGGTTAAGGAGGGTACCTACAAGAACAGGCCTCTGAGCTGGGACATTAACAGTCTCTCAAGACATAGAACTAACTGTGATTGTCATTGTGTATTGGACTGTGTGTGTCAGTGATGGTTGGTTTGCAGAGGGTTCACCTTCTACAAGATGAGCAACCTGGATAACCGCATTGCCAAGCCGACCAGCTCCTGACTCAGGATGTTGAGAAGTTCTGTGACTCGGTGGCTGAGCTCTACTCCAACCTCAGCAAGGTGAAAAACACGCCTTTCCAAGACGGCTCCAGCTTACACATGCTGAACTCATGCTGTACAGACTTTTGGTTCTGTTCGGTAACTAGTATTAGCCCAGTTTAGGATGAATTATGAAGACTTACAATTCTGTTTTTCTTTGTGTATAGATTGTTTGCAGCAGTATTTAGCAAATTACTTTCAGTAAAGCTGCAGTATTAGTGAATTACTTTCAGTAAAGAGGTATTAATGACTTAAGTGTTTTTTTTTGGTACTCTGCTTGTAACTTAACTGTGTATGTACTCTTAATTTGGGCATGCAGACAGGTTTGTTTATATATACTTGGACAGAGCCAGATAAGAAAACTGTTCAGGTGTCAGTCAGGAAAATAGGGTTTGTTTCCCGTCCTATCATCAGCAAGATAAAGTGGAATGGTTTCTCAACTTCAGTAATCAACAAGATGTAAAGTGTGTTTGTCATTGAATTTTACTACTAAAAGTAGTTTTATGACATACTTAACTGGCCAAACAAATGCTTATCTCTACTCAACAGAAAAGGGGAAGTTTTTGGCTAGTGCACGGGGAACAAGCTGTACATCAGGAATCTAAAAAGATATCAGAATGGAAGAGTGGGGAGCTAACTACCTCAACCGAACAGGAATGAATGTCATGGTTTCTTTACTTCAGTAATCAACAAGATGTAAACTGTGTTTGTCGTTCATCTTTTTGTTTTGACAAATTTATGAGAGTGTGTATTTATAATCTTTGCATGCGCACATTCAGCTTTAAGTGTTTGAGTTATTTTGAGTCACTGGAGTCATATTTTTTCTTTTGGTTAGATTTGTAAAGTTTTTTATAAAATGTTGAGTTTTCAAGAGATGGCAGGCTGGAGTATTGTTAGATGACAGTTGATATGTGAGTTTTCTTCATTACTATATGTGGAGTGGTGATGGTTTGTTATGTGCAGCCTATTCTGGACGTCATACTGTACACTGTGAAACTTACGGGTGCCATTGGAGCTCAGGTGAGCAGTCTTCGTTTCAGTTGATTCGCTCTCCTCTTTATTACCACTATCATAGACCATCTCCCCCTCCCTCCATCCCCTGCCTTCCGTATCTCCATGCACCATCAGTCCCCCTCCTCTCACTTTGTCCCTATCTCCCAAAAGAGTCGGTGCTCCACAGGTATATTTTATGTTCAGGAGTATATCTGCAAACGGTTCCAATTTTGAACAGTCAGATTATCTCTGTTTCACAGTTTCTGAGGCTAAAATCTGGTATTTAAGGCTCGGCAGACCAGGTGAGAATAACTCTTGCATATACACTCGTGGAAAGTGTCCTTGCCCCTGAAAGACTGATTAGCGACATGATTGAACAGTTACCCAAGTCTGTGTGTAGAGGCGTGCATCAGAGTCGGGAAGTTTCTGTTTGGCTGGAGATATCACCGTTTTAGGGTGAAAAGTGTCGGGGAAAATTCTGTTGCACTGAAGTACTTGCTGTCTGTCGGTTCACTGTGTTTGCTCCCTTGTTTGAAGTTTCACTGGATAAAATTTTTTTTTTTTTTTTGCTGTTGGGATAAACAGCAACATTGGATTTAGGAGAACATTTGCATGTATGGACAACACACATTTACACACACACACTCACACACACACACACACCATTGGACTATTCTTGTTGAAGATATCCATGCAGCGGTTCAGGGGACAGCAATACAAATGTAACTGAATTCCTAGCTACGGGGATGTGCCTTCCTCTTACAGACTGATAAAGTGATCTTATGATTGTGCTGACCTGTATACAAGCATGGAGTTTGGAAGGTAATGATGAGCCAGATGTTTCGTTTGTCACTGAATGTATCTTGCAGAATTTCATTGTATGTGTCACGTTCACATATACAACTTTAAGGTGGGGGAGGCGGGAACAGTGGTTTGTGTATGTGTATGCATATGCGTGCTAGTTAGTTCACTCCGTCTCTTGACTGTTGGTGTTGTTTGTTGGCTTAGCTCAGACGAGTAGTATCTACACTGCTGTGTTATCATCTCCAAGATACAAAAGGAACCTCCCATATTGTGTGACAAACCAGAACTTTCAGACCTGCATGCTGTCTGCTTAAAAGCTATTTTCTGCCTGCTTGAGCATGCCTTAGTTTTCACACAAAACATCACTGGTGTTTTATTAATGGCTGTGTGGTTTATGATGTTGACGGTATGGGAGTGCGCCTGTGTTCATATTCTCATTTATACATTGTTTCTTATGACAGCATGTGACTGGGTGTGTTTCCAGGGGCCAGCCTTCATGCTGCTGTACCTGGCTGTGTCTGGTATGGTGTTGACAAGGTGAGTTAACGCTTTGGCCTGCAGTATGAAGTCATTGCTTGTCTGCTGGTGTACCAGAAATGCAACCCAGCGTTGTACAGATTCCATTACCATTTTTTCCTGTTCTTTCTTGATTTTTTTTGAAAACGTGTTTTTTCACTAATTTTCAGTTCCACCTTTTACTGAAGTTTGTGAATTTCAAGGATGAGAACAGCTCCGCCGTTCTCCGCCGTTCCGGCGTCTTTTAAAAAAAAGTCCGCCGTTTGAAAAAATCTCCGCCGAAAAAAAAAAAAAAAAAAAAAGCTATCGCGATTTTCTTTGCTCCCAATCTCGGCAAGACGCCTCCGGCGAGGCTTATACCCAAATGGGCTGGTTTTTATTCGGTTGACTCGGCCAACCACTGCACATCCGCTTACAGCGCCGATCGACCGAGTGTCATCTGTGATTCATGGCGTCGAACGAAATCGCAAAAAAAACAAACAAAAAAAAAAACAACAAACCCAACCGTTGGAAAGAAAACTGGCTCGAGGAAGAGGTGTGTGTGGGAGTAGAGTTAGAGATAGCATATGCAAAAGCAGTGACAAGCAGGCGTTATGTCTAGCTTGCAACAAGAAAATCAGCTTCAGAAGTCGTGGCTTCATTACGATTGCTGACCACATGAAACGCCTGGTTCACAGGCAGCGTGTCGCTGCATTGAAGAACAATTAAACTTTGGAAAGTAAGCTGTTGGTGATTATGCTCTCTTCTTTGTTATATTTTATCATTCATTTGCAATGGTCAAACTATCTCAGTTAGCTGAAACATTCGTCATTTGACTTTATGTTGTGAAACAAAACCTGGACGTCTAGTTACTAATAATAGAACCAGGGCCAAGGGCAGGTAATTTTCGGAAAAACCCATTTCTTACGTAAATCGACCAGCCACAAACGCAGCGAGCCCTGTATTAAATCCATTTGCATGTTTGACAAAAAACAAAAACAAAAAAAAAAAAAGAAAAGAAAAAAAAAAACCCTCAGAATTTGAGGTTTGAATTGAAGGCTAGAAACATATTTTGATGGTTTTAAATGTGGATTTTTCTTTATATATTAAAAAAATGCTTCAGCTTCAGGGGGCGCTGCCCCGTGACCCCCGCAGAGGCGTTGCCCCTTGACCCCACTGGGGGCTCTGCCCCAGACCCCCAACAGAAAAATCTCCTCTGCTTTTTAAAAATCTGTTCTCATCCCTGGAATTTGTGGTCAAATTGGGAGCCCTGTTGCTTTAGACTTGCTTAATTGAATATTCAGAATTTCGTAAATTAGAAAGATTTGTAAAGGAGCTGAAAAGAGCCATTGTCAGGAATACATATGTAAGCCTTGATCATTGTGAATGCCAGACCACTATCTTTTTTGCATATGATTAATGCGGGATCTGTTTGCTATTTGTCTCTGTTTCTTCATCAGCTAAACAGTTTTGTTTATTTTTTGATATATCACAGTTGTGCATACTGTCTTTAATGCCATCAGTACAAAATGCTATCAGTCCTGTACAGAAACATGCTCAATATAGCGATACGAAGGAAAGAAAAACCATTGAATATATAAGGGAAGCAGTCATGAAGGAGTGAATGAATTCATCTGTTGTCAGCATTATCTCCTGGTTGGTTGCTTTTAGCATAGGAAAGATTTGGAAGTTATCTCTTGACTTGAACAAGAAATGAAGTTAAACAGTATGACAAGTCATTCAGATGTGTGCATGTCGGGGAAAGTAACTGATACATATGCCATTGCGAGAATGTAGCAGTCTTTTGTGCCCTGGTGGACAGCGTTTTGTACATGTTCTGTGAGACAGCCAAAATGAAATTGTTATTATCATGGCATCAGAGTAATGTCTTAAATAGTTATGTAGAGTGAAAGAGAGGCAGCTTTGAAAACTGTTACTGCGTAGAGACATATCGTTCAAAGGTGCAACTGTGTTAATTATTTAATAATCGTTTGCTTGCTTGTCTGGTTCTTAGTCATGTTTTTCTGTTTATGAAAGAAGTCCAGATTGAATTTCAGTTGGAAGCTCTATTGCTTCAAAAAAAATTTTCTTTCTTGTGAACTTGAATTTATAAAAGCCTGATTTTTTTGTTATAAGCATCCTAACCACAAAGTGCTGAAGACAGTAGGTCAAGACTGGTGATGTGTCGGTTGTCAGGTTACGGCGGCCCGATCGGTCGCATGACGGTGGCTGAACAAAAGTTGGAGGGAGTACCGCTACGTCAACTCCAGACTGATCACCAACAGGTCAGCATTCCCTGTTTGAAGTGGCGTGCAGTTTGGGGGCTGCCATGCAGGATTTAGAAGTAACATTTGTACTCCTTGAGATGCTGAATGTGCAAGGCAGACTGGTTAATGTTTACAGCTACTAATGAAATGTTTGGTTTCCAGATTGCATGTTTTAAAGGGAAGGGAGGGTCTGGGTTACTTTGGAAGATTTTGAGACAGTAGTTCTGAAGGGGATACATGGTTAAGCTGGAGGGTGCTTGTTTTCTTCCAGGCTTCTGTTGTTTTTACTGTGGGATTTACTTTGGACGATTCAGGATCATTAACTCATTGGTAGGGGGTACAAATGTATGATGGAAGATTTGACGTCCATAGATGCTCACAGGAAAGATTGCTGCTTGGATGGTTACAAGCTGTCTCACAAAGGAGGTTGCTGTGAAGGTGATTGGGGTCAGTAACTGTCTTAAAGGTAGTTTGCTGTTGGGGTACAGTAGGTGTGTTGCAGGGATGTTTGCTGTTGGGGTACAGTAGGTGTGTTACAGGGGAGTTTGCTGTAGGGGTACAGTAGGTGTGTTACAGGGATGTTTGCTGTTGGGTACAGTAGGTGTGTTACAGGGGAGTTTGCTGTTGGGATACAGTAGGTGTGTTACAGGGGAGTTTGCTGTTGGGGTACAGTAGGTGTGTTACAGGGGAGTTTGCTGTTGGGGTACAGTAGGTGTGTTGCAGAGATGTTTGCTGTTGGGGTACAGTAGGTGTGTTGCAGGGATGTTTGCTGTAGGGGTACAGTAGGTGTGTTACAGGGATGTTTGCTGTAGGGGTAAAGAAGGTGTGTTACAGGGATGTTTGCTGTAGGGGTACAGTAGGTGTGTTACAGGGATGTTTGCTGTAGGGGTACACTAGGTGTGTTACAGGGATGTTTGCTGTAGGGGTACAGTAGGTGTGTTACAGGATGTTTGCTGTAGGGGTACAGTAGTGTGTTACAGGGATGTTTGCTGTAGGGTACAGTAGGTGTGTTACAGGGATGTTTGCTGTAGGGTACAGTAGGTGTGTTACAGGGATGTTTGCTGTTGGGGTACAGTAGGTGTGTTACAGGGGAGTTTGATGTTGGGGTACAGTAGGTGTGTTACAGGGGTGTTTGATGTTGGGGTACAGTAGGTGTGTTACAGGGATGTTTGCTGTTGGGGTACAGTAGGTGTGTTACAGGGATGTTTGCTGTTGGGGTACAGTAGGGTGTGTTACAGGGATGTTTGATGTTGGGGTACAGTAGGTGTGTTACAGGGATGTTTGCTGTTGGGGTACAGTAGGTGTGTTACAGGGATGTTTGCTGTAGGGTACACTAGGTGTGTTACAGGGATGTTTGCTGTAGGGGTACAGTAGGTGTGTTACAGGGATGTTTGCTGTAGGGTACAGTAGGTGTGTTACAGGGATGTTTGCTGTAGGGTACAGTAGGGGTGTTACAGGATGTTTGCTGTAGGGGTACAGTAGGTGTGTTACAGGGATGTTTGCTGTTGGGGTACAGTAGGTGTGTTACAGGGAGTTTGATGTTGGGGTACAGTAGGTGTGTTACAGGGATGTTTGATGTTGGGGTACAGTAGGTGTGTTACAGGGATGTTTGCTGTTGGGGTACAGTAGTGTGTTACAGGATGTTTGCTGTTGGGGTACAGTAACAGGGATGTTTGATGTTGGGGTACAGTAGGTGTGTTACAGGGATGTTTGCTGTTGGGGTACAGTAGGTGTGTTACAGGGATGTTTGCTGTAGGGGTACAGTAGGTGTGTTACAGGGGAGTTTGATGTTGGGGTACAGTAGGTGTGTTACAGGGATGTTTGCTGTAGGGGTACAGTAGGTGTGTTACAGGGATGTTTGCTGTAGGGGTACAGTAGGTGTGTTACAGGGATGTTTGCGTTTGGGGTACAGTAGGTGTGTTACAGGGATGTTTGCTGTAGGGGTAACAGTAGGTGTGTTACAGGGATGTTTGCTGTTGGGTACAGTAGGTGTGTTAAGGGATGTTTGCTGTAGGGGTACAGTAGGTGTGTTACAGGGATGTTTGCTGTAGGGGTACAGTAGGTGTGTTACAGGATGTTTGCTGTTGGGGTACAGTAGGTGTGTTACAGGGATGTTTGCTGTTGGGTACAGTAGGTGTGTTACAGGGGAGTTTGCTGTTGGGGTACAGTAGGTGTGTTACAGGGGAGTTTGCTGTAGGGGTACAGTAGGTGTGTTACAGGGATGTTGCTGTAGGGGTACAGTAGGTGTGTTACAGGGGAGTTTGCTGTAGGGGTACAGTAGGTGTGTTACAGGGGAGTTTGATGTTGGGGTACAGTAGGTGTGTTACAGGGATGTTTGATGTTGGGGTACAGTAGGTGTGTTACAGGATGTTTGCTGTAGGGGTACAGTAGGTGTGTTACAGGGGAGTTTGATGTTGGGGTACAATAACTGTTACAGATTAGTTTGCTGTTGGGATACAGTAGCAGTGTTACAGGAGAGTTTGAGGTTGGGATTTAAAAGCTGTCTTACAGGAGAGTTTGAGGTTGGGATTTAAAAGCTGTCTTACAGGAGAGTTTGATGTGGGATTTAAAAGCTGTCTTACAGGAGAGTTTGATGTTGGAATTTAAAAGCTGTCTTACAGGAGAGTTTGATGTGGGATTTAAAAGCTGTCTTACAGGAGAGTTTGATGTTGGAATTTAAAAGCTGTCTTACAGGAGAGTTTGATGTGGGATTTAAAAGCTGTCTTACCAGGAGAGTTGATGTTGGGATTTAAAAGCTGTCTTACCTCTAGAGTTTGAGGTTGGGATTTAAAATCTGTCCTACAGTAGAGTAACTGTTGGTGTTTAGCAGCTGTCACCATGGGAGTTTGCTGTTGAGGGGCAGTAACTGTCCCCCATGGGAGTTTGCTGTTTGTGGGTCAACAGCTGTCACCATAAGAGTTTGCTCTTGAGGGTCAACAATTGTCACCATGGGAGTTTGCTGTTGAGGGTCAGTAACTGTCACCATGGGAGTTTGCTGTTGAGGTCAACAGCTGTTACCATGGGAAATCTTCAGTTCAGCTGCTTGGGTCAGTATGTATGTCAAAGGGGAATGTTGATCACTGACCGTGTAAACTCTGATCTCTTGCAGAATTTTTATTGCAAAATATTATAAGATATGTGGTTATGTCTGATTGTGTGTGTCTGTGTGTGCGTGCTGGTGTGCGTACGTACGTGTGTGCGTGCATGCGTGTGTGCTTTCAGTGAGGAAATCGCATTCTATCAGGGCCAGAAACGAGAACAGCACATCATTATTGCAACATTCAACAAGCTTGTGAGTAGCCTGGCTGTTTTTGTGCTTTCAAGTATATGTGTCGGTGCAGGCAGAAATGTTCATATCTATAAGGTTCCAGTAAAAATGAAGAGGTTGACTTAAGATATTTGTGTTTAGGTCTCCTTTTCATTTTGCATGCAGCCTTAATGCAGTAGCCTGCATGGTCTGCTGAGCTATAAGCATTACTTGGCATAAAGACAAAGAGTATGTTTATGCTTTTATATGCCCTTCCCCCTCCCCTTTTCTTAATTATTGCACATAGTTAAATGGCATTTTTGCCACCAAGGAGTTTGGTATCCAGATGGACAGTAAACATGATGTTCTGATATACTTTCACCTTCGTCTGTTCATGGTACATGATGCATCTTCTTAGGCTGTTTGGTGGTTGAGAGGTTAAAACGCAGGATTCTGAATCCTACACCGAAGATTTGAACCATGGTGTTGTGTGATTGGTTAACCTGTCTGCTTAGAGTACAGCCCTGATGTGGCCCTTTGCGGTCGGCTGGGCTATAAGCAACATTATCTTATCTGCTTAGAGTGTGAGTGTCTTGATAGACTTCTAAACTGTTTTATTTTCATGTACAGGTGTAGTGTGACAGTACAAACTTTATTTTCAACTTTTTTGCTTTGTGTTCTTGTTTGGATGTGAAGATGTAGTGGTAAATACATACGTTTTTGATCGTGCAAAAAAATCTATCCAAATCTAAATGCCTAAATACTTTTTTATTATCAAAATTAAAACAAGAAAAGCCCAGATTCAAAATCTTCATTCAATTTCCTTAAAAAATTATATAGATTTCATTTTTGTATCTTTTGTAGTTTCTGAGCTGGAATTTTTTGTTAATTATTACCCCCAAATCATTAGATTTCCCTGGCACTGGGAAAGCCTTTCTTTGTACTATTTTTAGGCAGTGAACGGGTTAAGGTCGAATTTTTTTTTTTTTTTGGTAATCTCCTAGATCTACACACATGTAGACATGTTAGTGCATGAGTCCTGTTGATGGGTATGCATTAGAAGATCAGAGAGACATTTTTGAAATCCTGGAATCTGTATTGTGAATTTCAAGAGTAGTGGAAACTTTGAAACACACAGCATGCACCACGAGCCTGGAAGAGGAGACGGCTATCATTTAGCATTTGTCTTTGCCCTCTGAAATATCATGATGGGACTCTCACGCAGTGTCAGCTCTGATGAGAAAGAATTTAGTTTGGTCAGAAAGATATCACACAACCGCTCAGTGTGACACAGTGGCAGTGAAGCGTCTCCTCAGGTGGGTTGCTGCGTGGTGACCGCGTGTTGATTTATCCCTGTGGACTGGGGTGCTTGAGCCACCACAAGACAGGTAGGGTGTGGCTGTGCAGGGGGGGGGGGGGGGGGGGGGGGGGGGGGGGGCAGAACAAACAGTATGAGAGTAAAACCATTGGGGGTGCACAGACGATGAAACAGCACAAAACACAGCATCTGTCAAAGCGACCTGGGACCAGGTGATGTCTGGATGATTTTCAGATTTCGATGACAGACGAGTGCATTTCACCGTCGCATAACTTGTGTTTTTGCTATAGCTTTTTTGTTTTCTGTCTTTTTGTCTGTAGGTGAAACATCTTCGTAACTTCATCTTTTTTCCGGCTGCAAATGGGATTCATGGACAACATCATTGCCAAGTGTGAGTCTGCTCTTTGAAATCGATTGGCAGCACTAAGGAGATGAGTGGTATGATTTAGATCGCTAAGTGGGACATAGAGCTAAAGAATTTGTTTACATGTTGGGTGCGTAATTACTGATGAGTGGTATGATTTAGATCGCTAAGTGGGACATAGAGCTAAAGAATTTGTTTGCACGTTGGGTGTCGTAATACTGATGAGTGGTATGATTTAGATCGCTAAGTGGGACATAGAGCTAAAGAATTTGCTTACATGTAGGATGTTCATATTTACAGATGTTCATTATGCATTTAGCAGTCAAGTGACTATAACAGTATCTTGAAATGGACACATTTTTCAGTGGAAGTCTATCTGGGAGTCTGAGTATTGTTGAGGCAGTATTGAAAAACAGATGTAGCTTTCTTCCCTCCCAAAGATTTCATAGAATATGTGATTGGCTAGGGCAGTGTTCATGCTGAGTAGGAACATGGCACGTGTTTGGACATATAAGAATGAGAACATTCTGTTTTGCAAGAAACTGACTGATGAGAGAATTATGTGTGCATTTGTGTGTGTGTGTGTGTGTGCGCACGCGTGTGTGCATGTGTGACGCTAATGTAAGAATGGAAAAAAAAAGACTATGCTCAGTATCGTTTGACTGTTCCTCAGGTAATTTCAGTGAAGCAGAACCGGCCAAAGAAGATGAGCACTATATATCAATCAGAGGTTAATGCTATTGCTGCTTACATTTTTGATAAAGGAAAGTTTGTAATTTTTTTTGCCATGGGAAAGCAAGGATTTATTGTATGTCCAAACGCTGCCATTGGGTTTTATTCTTGTACGTTTTACATATGACCAAAACCCGTGACGACTCTGCATTGCAATCATTTGGGTTTTATCCTAGTTAATTTTACATATGACCAAGGGCATTGCAGTCATTTGGGCTGCATTACTGTAAATTTTTGCATCTGACCAAAGCCAGATGACTGTGTATTTCAACCATTTCTAGAGCCCCTCCAAAACCTCCCCTATCTGGCCCACCCCGACTCCCCCCTCCACTCGCCTCCCTCCCACCTCCGGACACCTGCGTTTCTTCACTGGTGCCTTGTGTTGACCTCAGATGTGCCACAGTGGTGGGCTACCTGGTGGTCAGTCGCCCCTTCCTTGACCTCGCTCACCCGCGTCACCTCACCTCCTCACACAGCGAACTGCTAGAGGTAGGTCCCTGAGAGCCCAGGGTGATGAGGTGTTTGACTCTGGCTTAGCCACGTGATGAGACAGCAACAGTGACAAGTGTGATGCTTGGCCTGCAGTACATGGCAACAACATGGGTAGACCTATCAGCAAAGCTTGCGCATTTCAGGTGGAGTCTTGAATTGGTTGCTTCTGTTTGCTGCTCTCACGGGTCAAGGAAATACTAAAATTAACTGAAAGTGGTCAGTTGCTTCAAAATATGATTTGTTTGTTTATTCATGAACGTGGGAGTTATGTTAGAAAATAATTATGTTTGTAAGAGTGGTATTCTGACATTTGCAAACCATATGAATGTTAACGATCTTTTTTTATTTATTTGATGAACATGCAATAATACTAATATGCAATATAAAACAAAATGGTCAAGTAAAGCTACTTTGACGATTGAGTTACTTTTTGAAGATCACAATTAAGTAAGAAGTTCAAGAGAAATAGAATGCACATGTTTTTATTTGCCATTTTGTTTTTCGTTGACAGGGCAAAATGTCTGCTATCATGTCCCAGTGCAGGTGCTGAATTTACTTTCTCACAGATCACTTAAGATGTTCCAGTCACTTCGTTCGAAGTTTTCAGTCAAAATGAATTAAAATCAAACGAAGTTCTTATACACACCCACACCCAAAGATCACCCAGAACTTAAAAGGGATTGAAAAAAGAACTGATGTGGTGAAGCAAGAACAGCCACAACAAACTGCGAGTGGTGTTACAGGATTACTACAAGAGCGGACGCATGCTGGTGAAGATGGCGGAGGCCATCGGCAGGATCGTGCTGGCAGGCCGGGAGATGACGCGGCTGGCAGGGTGAGTGGTGCACTGGGTTCTTCACAGGCGGGGGGTTCGTGCAGAAAAGAATCATTTCCAGACTTCAGAATAATTTATGTATTTTGTCAAGTTGTAGTATTGAGTGGATGAAAGTGTCATTATTGTTTGAAAATGAAAAGAATTGGTACTGAAAACGCATTCGTTTTAGATGTGATGTTACACACCGGTAGCTGATTTTCGTTGGCCTGAATTCTTATTGTTTCAATTTCGTTGATGTAGAATTTCACCTGGTCTCATGTCGCAGGTCAGTTCATTGTCCATTCTGTACTTTTGTGCATGTTGGTCACAAAGGAGTGACTCATGCTTATGCTTGACTCTATTAATGAAAGGAACAAGGTACTGAGGAGGATAGTGTAAGGAGTGTTGTAAGGGAGCTGAGGGCAAAAAGAAGGCAGGTGAGGAAAGGCAGCAGTAAGGGGAGGGGGTGGGGAGTAGGAGTTGTGCTTTTCTGATCTGGTTTCACTTTTTAAGCATGTTTAAATTGTCTTTAGCCAGGTTTAGCTTGTATTATCAGCAGCACAGAATTGTGTAATCATTAACTGTCATGTTGTGTGTGATAGGTTTGGTCATTCCTGACTGCATGTACCCATGAATGTTTGAAATAGTGGGTGCACTACTTTACAGTGTGGTCATTTCTGACTGCATGTACCCATGAATGTTTAAAATAGTGGGTGCACTACTTTACAGTGTGGTCATTCCTGACTGCATGTACCCATGAATGTTTAAAATAGTGGGTGCACTACTTTACAGTGTGGTCATTTCTGACTGCATGTACCCATGAATGTTTAAAATAGTGGGTGCACTACTTTACAGTGTGGTCATTCCTGACTGCATGTACCCATGAATGTTTAAAATAGTGGGTGCACTACTTTACAGTGTGGTCATTTCTGACTGCATGTACCCATGAATGTTTAAAATAGTGGGTGCACTACTTTACAGTGTGGTCATTCCTGACTGCATGTACCCATGAATGTTTAAAATAGTGGGTGCACTACTTTACAGTGTGGTCATTTCTGACTGCATGTACCCATGAATGTTTAAAATAGTGGGTGCACTACTTTACAGTGTGGTCATTTCTGACTGCATGTACCCATGAATGTTTAAAATAGTGGGTGCACTACTTTACAGTGTGGTCATTTCTGACTGCATGTACTCATGAATGTTTAAAATAGTGGGTGCACTACTTTACAGTGTGGTCATTCCTGACTGCATGTACCCATGAATGTTTAAAATAGTGGGTGCACTACTTTACAGTGTGGTCATTTCTGACTGCATGTACCATGAATGTTTAAAATAGTGGGTGCACTACTTTACAGTGTGGTCATTTCTGACTGCATGTACTCATGAATGTTTAAAATAGTGGGTGCACTACTTTACAGTGTGGTCATTCCTGACTGCATGTACCCATGAATGTTTAAAATAGTGGGTGCACTACTTTACAGTGTGGTCATTCCTGACTGCATGTACTCATGAATGTTTAAAATAGTGGGTGCACTACTTTACAGTGTGGTCATTCCTGACTGCATGTACCCATGAATGTTTAAAATAGTGGGTGCACTACTTTACAAATATGTAAAACGGTGAATAACACTGATGCAGATGTGCAACGTTTTCTACCAGAAAGCGTTTTATGGAGAAACCTTGAGAACAACAACAGCAACAAAAACTAAGGAATGAACTTTTTATGGAAAATACCACAACCTTTAATGGATGGCTACCATTCCAACTATGTCATGCCCCTTTCTTCGTGACTTTCAGATCTGCTTTTAAGTCTCACCTTTTTAAATGACAGTTGTAGAATACCACCTGAAATACTTCTTGATTTGCTACCTGTCTGTTGCACACTTTTTCTCATGTAAGAATTATCCGTTTACTGTGTTATACAGTGTGTGTGTTTATGTATGTGACAATGTGTGCCAGTATGTGTGTGTGTGTGTGTGTGTGTGTGTGTGTGTGAGTGTGTGTGGGTGAGTGCGCGCACATGCGAGTGTGTACATATGTCTATGCCTTACAAACGCAGAACTCTGTATGTGTGTGTGTGTGTCCATTGTTTATTAAGGACATCGAATTGTTGAAGTTTGTAAAGATCCAGTAGCCAACATCATTAGGATGGGAGCTGTAGAAATTGTTCTCATTGTTATTATTGTTATTATTAAGTGTCACAACACTACCTGTGGGTGCAAAGGTGTGTGTGAAGTTGCAGTGGACCAGTAATGACATCTTGCAGAATGTGACAGATTCACGGCGCGTGTGACAGAGTTGATGAGGGTGCTGGAGGACCTCAACAACGGCCGCTACGAGAGAACCATGGTGACCACCAATGGACCGCGCGGTCAGTCCCTGGTCTTCTCTGTTTTCCGTGTATGGATGTTTGGGCAGATAAGATGTAAAGTGGGATTCCGGGTCTTCGCTGTCTGGAAGTTCAAGGTGTATTGATGATGATGGCTGTTCTTTGCATCAGAAGGGCAGGGAAGATTGTCTTGTCTTGGACGTGGCGCAGGGTTTCTGCTGGGCAGCTGATGAGGCCGGTTTGAGGGTTGAAAATGTATCTTCTGGGTATGGTACAGGTTTTCCTTTGGATGTGCATTTACATGCGCATGCATGCACACACGCATACAGCACACACACAAAGGCACACATGCGCGCACACAAACTCACAAGCACATACACACACACGCACACACACAGACACGAACACACACACACACAACACCACACCACACCACACTACACAGGTACATGTGCACACGCGTGCACACACAGATTGCTTTTTTTTCTAAATCTTGTAGATGGAAACTTAGTTCTGTGAAAAGTTACGTAGGGTCTGGCTGGCACAGTGAATAAAAATATTGTTCTCTTGATTCAAGAAGCCTAGGTTCAGTCCACGTGTGAGACAGCCAGGTCACTGATTGTCCGTTCAGAACCAGCCTGTGCACCATCTTCAGCCCCCTCGCAGCTCTTCACATGAAACTGGATGCTTTAGAAAAAAATGTCCCCCAAACCCTGGGATGGATGGTACATTCCTTTCATCCTTCGTAAAAGAGTTGACTGAAAATGTGCTGATGGGAAGCATGACAGATAACAACAACAACAACAACAAAAAATGGGGGGTGGGTGGGAGGGGGACACTGATGCATTTAGACATTAGTCCCGGGAAGAAAATCAACGCGGAGAAGACAAAGACCATGAGAGCCAACACAAGCCAGGCTGAAGCAATTCGCCTAGGGGAAAAACAGATAGAAGATGTTGAGAAAATTTACCTACCTAGGAAGCATTGTCAACAAGACAGGAGGTACTGATGATGACATCAGGGCCAGAATAACCAAGGCAAGATTTGCTTTCACCACCCTCAAGCCCATCTGGAGGAGCGCAAACGTCCGTCTTCACACCAAACTGAGACTGTTTAACACCAATGTAAGACCTGTGCTGCTGTATGGCTCGGAGACCTGGAGACTCACCAAAGGGCTGGAGCACAAGTTGCAGGTCTTCATCAACACATGCCTGCGGCGGATCCTCCGCATCAGGTGGCCTGACAGAATTGCCAATGAGGAGCTATGGCGCCGGACAGATCAGAGACCAATCGGAGACACCATCAGAATCCGAAAGTGGAAGTGGATCGGACACATCCTACGCCGAGGCCCGGACAACACCACACGGCAGGCACTGGACTGGAACCCGCAAGGAAAGAGAAAGCGAGGCCGCCCAGTGACAACTTGGCGTAGGACGCTGAACAGCGAGCTGAGTTCCATCAAGCTGTCCTGGGGTGAGGCAAAGCGGGCAGCCCAAGACCGCACACGTTGGAAATCTGCAGTGAAGGCCCTATGCTCCCGATGGAGCGAAGAGGATTAAGTCAAGTCAAGCCCGGGGAAGAAAGGTGGCTAATTTAATGGTGTGATTGCACAAACAAACAAAAAAATCTATCTGGAAGCGAACCTGGCAGTCCTAGCTGACGAAGGAAGGTGGTGAAAATAGTGATTAGAACTTGGGCGATTGACAGCATTTCTTCATGTTTAGGGTGTGGCCTTGAGTTTGAAGCTCCAGGGAAGCATTTCTGCCAGAAGACCCAAATGTGAAGGGGAGGCCATTCAGGAAAGAGTGGCATGAGAAGCGGGAACAGATGCATTTCCTTTTCTCCAAGGGTGACAACTTGACGTTCACTTTGAGCTTGCCTCTTGGAGTGCGCAGGAGTGAAGACGTGATGCATGCACTCTGTGTGTTTGTGTTGGGGTGAGTGGGTTGTAGCTGTGAAAAACACAAAGTGAATATGAGTGCTGCTTCAGTTTGTTTACACTGCGGAGACAAGTGGTAAAATCAAATAACAATTTTTTATGTGTTGAATGTTTTTAACAGACGGAGCGGAGAGCAGCAACATGAAGCTAAAACCTGGCAATGGGCAACTCATCTTCAGAGATCACGTCATCAAGTAGGTCACACTTGCAAATCTTTTTATATTCATTTGTGTTATGTCAAAGTATAATGTGAAAAAATCATGCCATAGCTCTTGATGATGTTTCTTGTCTTGCCGCCAAGTGTATGACATCATTTGATATTTGTGATAACAGCTTATAAACTTGGTATTAATCTTTGACAGAGAAGCAGATACAAGATAGTCACCACTGTGCAGATTGAAACCAAAAATTTTAATTGGTTGTGATAAACAGAACTTGAATATTTATCCCAACAATGTATGTAGAAAGAACCACAATGTAAACGGCCAACAAAAAAATCTTCATGGGTTACGATACTGAAGTTGAATATTGATCCCCACATTGCATGTAGAAAGAATCAAAATGTCAGTGGGCGCAAAGACAGCAGTGAGCCGACTCCTGTGAAGGGAGATCTTCGTTATGATTGTACGTTGATAGCTCCTGTGGACTGTCCGTGTTGGGTCTGCAGTGGAGTGAACCAGATGCAGCTGTGTGTGGGGAAGCTGGAAAGAGGGGTGTGTGGAAGCTGGAAAGAGGGATGTGTGGGGAAGCTGGAAAGAGGGATGTATGGGGAAGCTGGAAAGAGGGATGTATGGGGAAGCTGGAAAGAGGGGTGTATGGGGAAGCTGGAAAGAGGGATGTGTGGGGAAGCTGGAAAGAGGGATGTATGGGGAAGCTGGAAAGAGGGATGTATGGGGAAGCTGGAAAGAGGGATGTATGGGGAAGCTGGAAAGAGGGATGTGTGGGGAAGCTGGAAAGAGGGATGTGTGGGGAAGCTGGAAAGAGGGATGTGTGGGGAAGCTGGAAAGAGGGATGTGTGGGGAAGCTGGAAAGAGGGATGTGTGGGGAAGCTGGAAAGAGGGGTGTGTGGGGAAGCTGGAAAGAGGGGTGTGTGGGGAAGCTGGAAAGAGGGATGTGTGGGGAAGCTGGAAAGAGGGATGTATGGGGAAGCTGGAAAGAGGGATGTGTGGGGAAGCTGGAAAGAGGGATGTGTGGGGAAGCTGGAAAGAGGGATGTGTGGGGAAGCTGGAAAGAGGGATGTGTGGGGAAGCTGGAAAGAGGGGTGTGTGGGGAAGCTGGAAAGAGGGATGTGTGGGGAAGCTGGAAAGAGGGATGTGTGGGGAAGCTGGAAAGAGGGATGTGTGGGGAAGCTGGAAAGAGGGGTGTGTGGGGAAGCTGGAAAGAGGGATGTGTGGGGAAGCTGGAAAGAGGGATGTATGGGGAAGCTGGAAAGAGGGATGTGTGGGGAAGCTGGAAAGAGGGATGTGTGGGGAAGCTGGAAAGAGGGATGTGTGGGGAAGCTGGAAAGAGGGATGTGTGGGGAAGCTGGAAAGAGGGGTGTGTGGGGAAGCTGGAAGAGGGGATGTGTGGGGAAGCTGGAAAGAGGGATGTATGGGGAAGCTGGAAAGAGGGATGTGTGGGGAAGCTGGAAAGAGGGGTGTATGGGGAAGCTGGAAAGAGGGATGTATGGGGAAGCTGGAAAGAGGGATGTGTGGGGAAGCTGGAAAGAGGGATGTGTGGGGAAAGAGGGATGTGTGGGGAAGCTGGAAAGAGGGATGTGGGAATAACGCCATAGAGAAGGGGGCTGAAGATTAGAACAAAGAGAAGAAAGCCAGTTGGTGTAATGACTGGAGGAATGAACATCGGTAGAAATGTGTATATTACTTGTTCTTATTCTTTTTAACCATTTTGAGAGTTGTTTTCTTTCTTTCTTTTCTTTTTTAGGTTTGAGAAAGTGCCTTTAGTGACACCCAATGGAGACGTTCTCATCCCAGAAATGACTTTTGAGGTGAGAAGGCATGCTTGTTTGTCATTTGTTGTAATAAATGCTTCTCTTAACAACTGAGAAATGAAATCGAAATGGTGATGGAAGAAGGGGTGAGGGGGGGGAATTTGGGGTGATGGGAGGGTCCTCGAAGATGACATCCTGTACGTAGTAGGTTGTCGGACGTGTTATACTGAGGAACCCAACTACTGACAACTGGGAACACTGTGTCCTGTTTTGATTTTCAGTCCTGTGCTCGATAGTGTAAACTTGATTCTTCAAATTTTCATATATGCATAAGCGGTGAGTAGACTTTATTAAAGATTGCCCATGCCAACAAATATATATATTAGAGAACTTGTATGTGCATGTGCAAGTGTGTGTGTGTGTGTTTGTGAGTGTGTGTGTGTGTGTTGCATGATTATAAGTATTGTACCTTTGACTGTTGATTTCAGCATCATTGGTTAAAATGTATGTATTATTTGTACTGAGTATCGTTGTTGTGTCTCTTTTCTCGGATTAACTGTACGCATGTTCAAAAGTGCTTTCCATGCATAAGTGATGTACATACTGTTCGTTTTGTCCCATGGGAGTCATGGAAATAAACTATGGATTGTGGATTACAGCCAGAAGTAACTTCAACAGAAATTTCTACTGATCGGAATGGTACCAGTTTTACTGTCAGTTAGGGTGCCTATGCGGGTTTAATGTTAAAATTAAAAAAAATTTTTTTTTTAGACATTATGAGCCCATCAGAGACTGACTGTCAAGCAGGTTCTCAATGAGATCTTACTGGATTCTGGTAGTTAAACTGGTCGAGAATTTGATGTCTTGTCTAATGATTCACTAGGAAATTCTTCCAACGCAGATGCCATGTGGAATGCGGACTTTCTTGAAGCATACCTTCGCCAGTCTGAGAGAAAAGCTGTTGGGCAGTAAGGACTGTCCGGACTGTTGACGTGAATGGGTTGTCTCAGAAATGTAGCAGTGGCTTCAAGAATATGCAAGCAAGAATGGTTAGACAGGGCACAGCTGAAGATTGTTATGTTGCGCGTCAACATTCTTAAGATTTTAAGATCGTTCGTTTGCCGAAAACAAATTAATTGAAAAACTAAGTGTTGTTTGACTTTGTCAGAGCATCAAGAGAAAGAATGCATCATGTTACTTCAGATGTTCATACATTACACAAGAATCATGTTGTAGCAGCTGTGCTTTTGTTGTTGTTGTTTGACTGGTGACTGGAAAGGCAATAGAGTGTTAGTGAAACATCCCTACCAGTCACGCTAATCAGCCCAAACCTGTTAGGTAAGGACGGCTGCCCAGGTGCACTCTGTAGCTAACAGGATAATCATCTCTCCAATTTACCTTTCACTGAATACCATTAAAGTGACTTAGACTGAAGCCGGGCAGTGTCTCCTCTTGAGTGGAGAGGAGGGGAGGCGTTGAAGGGGTGATCTGATGACATTTTTGTGCAGAGACTGGCAAAGGCAGAGCGGTTCTGGGTGTGATTGTGCATAGGGAGTTGGGCAGAGAGTAAGGGAAGCTATGGCAAGGGGGAGTTAAGATTAGCAGCTTAAGGGTAATGGCACTGAGGGTACTGCCCCACGCACATAGCTAATGTCTGTGTTGTTTGTGGTACGAGTTTTGTTGTCATGAAGCCCATACACATGTGTTGGGACTGGTGATGCACAGGTGAAGGCAGGGATGAACGTCCTGGTGTGCGGGCCTAATGGCTGTGGCAAGAGCTCCTTGTTTCGTGTCCTGGGGGAGGTGAGATACGCTTTTATTGAAATGTAGTATGTACAGTATGTACACATGCTCACACGCATGCATGAACGCACACACACGCACACACGCACACACACACACACACACACACACACACACACACACACACACACACATGCAGATACGAATCCTCACACATACATGCTTCTATACGTGCACACACACATACACTACACACATACACACACAAGCACACGTGCACTCACACACAGATGGAGAAAAGTGTTCCAGAAAAACAAGTCTTTGAAAACAGGGAGCTCTAATCCCTGAAGGTTTAAGCCTGGACTAGATTGGGAAAGTCCCTGATAACAGATGTGTATGGTTCCCACACCTGTCGGTCAGAACGCCATGTCATCATATTCCCAAAGTAGGTGGCCAGTAGATAGTACACCTTGCAAGCTCAGTGGAGCAGAAATACGTCTGGATACGTACTATTATCAGTAAGATTTTCCCATGTCTTCATTGGTTTAAAACCGGAAATTTATCATTAATCCAACATGAATGACATTCACTTTGCTGAAAGACCATGAAGAATTGTTGAAATTACCATTTGATTCAGGCAGTGAAGATGAGTTTGAAGGATCAGACCCTTAAAGGTCTACTTTAGAGATTTTTGATAATTTGTTAAAAACAGGTCTACATGTCATATAACTACAGTATGGTATTCATTTTTTAAATAAAATCGCCGAAAGAATTTAATAGATAAAAAACGACTTTTGCACACCTGTTCAAACCCCGCGTGGTAGACCGAAAACCGTGACGTCACTTGATGGACTGGCCGTCAGCCGCGACCTACACAACAAGCCAACGCCAAGTGAAATCAACACGAGTTGCGAACCCCTACAGCCTAAAAAGTCACGAGGGGGTGGCAGATATTGTGCTGTAGGCGAGTGCAGCCGCTCAGCAGGAGACGGATATTCTTTGCACACATTTCCATCTGATCCAGATACTCGAAAGAAGTGGATTCGGTTCGTGCAACCATGCCGGGCAGCTAAAGTTCTTTCTACCACGTCAGTTCCAGCTGGACCGCGGAAACGAGCTATTCCGACAATTGCCGAGCGCGTTCGAGTGGATCAAAAACTTCGTCTGCATTGTGCGCATATACTTTGAAGGCGGAGTGGTAAGCTCGTACAGATGAGTACGATAGTCGCACGTTTATTCTGTTCTTATCTATGGACAGATCACACTTGTTAAATTGAATGAACACGTAAAGGCTTGAAGAAGGAGAATCTCCGCTCGCCGTCCACGCGTGATCGCATCAAGAAGTCAGTCGGTAGCCGCCTTCGAGACTTCGGTAAAGTCTGTACGCCTTCGGAATGCTGTGTTCGGGCGTCCAGCTGGAACTGAACTGACGTGGTAAAAAGAACTTAGCGTTCAAAATGATAAGGTACAGGCCTTGCAGAAACATCCCCAGAGTCACATTGGCTGTTGCAATCATAGTCACTGCTTTTACATGATAAATTAAATACCGAGCGAGATGCGCAAGAACCATCAGAATCGCTTTCTGTCGCCGTCGCTGTCTATCATGTGACGTCACATCCAAGAGCAGTTAAGCCATGCCAAGATTTAGTTGATTACCTCCCGTTTTCTTGATTACAGGTGAAAATGCCCACTTTCGCGGATCGATTTCGTGTGATCGGGAGCGAATCGGATGTTTATTTTACCAATTTATCAAACATTTCATATTTCTGCATAAGCTGACCAATTATCGAAACCTCTAAAGTAGACCTTTAAGGTCTGTTTCCAGATGTGAATCTGTCACGTTATGATGGTAAACAGGCACAGTTTGATCGCAGTTGGCATTGTTTGCTTACATGGAGCAGGCATTGTCCATATGTGTTAAAATCCTTGTCTGTGATGTTTCAGCTGTGGCCACTGTTGGTGGCAAGCTGACCAAACCTGAGAAAGGCAAACTGTTCTACATCCCGCAGGTAAGCTACTCCTCTGGGCCTCTTTACCTGGCCACGTCAACCTGGTTTCTAGGGCTCTGGTGGCATGCCCCTCTATCCTCCTTCCTCTCTCTCCTGTTCCCCTCCCTTTTATGGATTTTTAGACTTTCAAAAAGAAGTCATAGAACAAACAGTAGCTCTGTCTGCAACAAGGACAGAAAGGGGAACATTTTGGTTTGTACATGAAGTGCAAATGCACATTCTGCATTTGTCATGGTGGCCATGATGATGCGAGTGTTCGAACATGCACATGTGTGCAACTGTACAGCATCACTATATGTACGGATACAGTGTGCACCACAGTTTTAAGAAGCGCAGTGCATTCCTGATTTCTACATTTCCTGTTCCTGATGAAGAGCTTGGGACAGGCAAGGTTCATACAGATTATTGATTTCATGGGAAAAGTCGTGAAATTTTGACCTTGTCAGTCTGTATAAGCCCTGGATAGGCATGTCTGTAAGTGGGTGGTCTGAATGGTAGTCTTTTGGATGAGGCAGTAAACTAAGGCTGCATAGTTTGTATGCGCTTGAAAGAACCTATGGCAGGAAAGATGTAGTCATTGGTAAAATTCTGCAACGGAAAAAAGCCTTTTTCACATGCAAGCAAAGGCAGTTTCAGTTTCATCAAGGAGGCGTCACTGCGTGCGGACTAGTCCATATACACTACACCACATCCGCTAAGTTTTGAGACCACACTACGCATGATTTGAAGCTGATGGATAAATGAACTAACAACTAAGATGAGAGAATTGAAGAAGAGGGTCTCGTGGCTACAACTCAGAAGATATCTGACCTACACATTAGCCCAACACGCTGGTCAGACCTTGAGTGCCTATCTACCCTTTTCTTTCATTTTTTTTTTCTTTCTTTCTTTCTACATGTGTGTGTATGGATGTGTAGTCATGGGCCCGTGTGTGTGTGTGTGTGTGTGTGTGTGTGCACGCATGCGTGTGTTTGTGTATGTGTGTGTGTCCTTCATTTAACGTCTATTATAACGTCGTGATATTAGACACACACACACAAAAAAAAAAGTGAATGTTTACGGAAGTAATTGTGAGCGTGCACATAATGTGTGTATGTGTATATGTATGGGTGCGCGTGCACGCGAGTGTGTATGTGTGTGCGTGAGTGTGTGTGTGTGTGTGTGTGTGTGTGAGTGAGTGAGAGAGTTATGGATGTGTAAGTGTGTGAATATCTTTACGCAAGTCATAAGAGAAGATTAACATGAAACAAAATACTTATAACCAACAACTAACTAATCAGTTAAAGTCAAAACGGATGACAGTATTAAAGAAAAAAGAAAAACAAACAAACAAAACAAAACACAAAAATCCTTGTTCCCCCCCCCCCCCCCCCCCTCCCCCCTGACCATTTTATCCACCCCACCCCGCTTCCTTTCTTATCCCCCGCAAATAAAGTTAATAAAGAATATTATAAGTATTTTCCAATAGGGGTGCGTTCTAAGTGTACAAAGAATTCGTACGTTAAAGCTGGTGACTGAAAAATGGCTTGCACAGTATTTTGCTTAAATACTGGAATGATTTTTTTCAAATCATTGCATGAAACAATATGAACTGGAGTAATCTTGTTTCCCCATACACAAACTACGTTTTTTTTTAACATATTTTGTTTTAATTGCATTAAGTTTCCACCTGTGCATTAATGAGAGTAATTTTCTGTTAAGATTAAAATTCTCTTTGATTCTTTTAATATCAAACTGTTCTTTATAGACGTGATCTACCATACTATATTCAAAAGCTTTCCAGATATGCGACTTAACCAAGTTACATTGTTCATGTACTGATAAGGGGAAATCAAACAGTTCTGAATCAAAACTATTTTTGGCTCCATGTTTATCTGCCCTGTCTACTTTTTCATTATAATGAAAAGAACAATGTGAAGGAATCCAACAAAAAGCTACATTGGTTCCTCTTGCAATTAACATGTGTATCTTACAACTTATCTCTATGATCATTTCAGGTCTTGTGTGCAGCTGAAAAACTTTTAATGCCTGAAGAGCTGATTTAGAATCAACACAGAACAGAACTTGAAATATTGTTTTTGGAAAGTTTAAAAGGTAATTTAAAGCCAGGAGTATTGCTGTTAATTCTGCTGTAAATATCGATTTGTTAATTCTGATATGAAATGATTTCTCTACTCTTAAGTCTGGTATTAAGAATGCACAACCTGCTTGTTTATCAATGCACGAACCGTCTGTGTATATTTTCAAATAATTTGAATAGTTCTTTTCAACATGGCATTTGATATAGCTTGCTAACGTGTTTATGTTTTCATCTTTTTTCATATTGGTATGTTCAATATTAAAATGTGCTTTATTAAGCTCCCATGGTGGTATAGGAGAAAATAACGGTCTAATGGATAGAGCATCATTATCGATTGAAACTCCGGAATCAGTAAAACTTTTTGACCTGTACGGAATCAGTAATACTTTTTGACCTGTACGTTGCCAGTGTTTTTTGAGAAGCTATAGATTTGGCTCTTTTAGGAAAATCAATATCTGACCTCATTTTTATTTCAGATCTAATGTGCGTTTTAGTAGTTGTACTCTTGATAACAAATTTACAACACGCTAACTCTCTGTATTCATCTAAGGGAAGCCTCTGCGCTTCATAATACTTAGGAGAAGATGATGCATGCACCGGAAGGCCAAGTGCTAATTTCAATGCCTTGCATTCAATACTTTCAAGCTTTTTCAATAGGTATTTGGGAGCGCTAAAGATTACTTCTTGGGCATATGTTATTTTCGACCTCATTAAAGATTTACATAGAGTTATCAATGTAGATGAACCCTGTCCCCATTTTTCTTTTTAGAGATAATTTTAAGGAAATTTAATATTTTCCTCACCTTTGTTAATAAGTATTCAATATGAGCGTTCCGTGATAGTTCAGATGTAAAATGGACTCCTAGGAATTTAACTTCTGTCACATATTTAAGAGGTGTTTCGCCCAATGTAAAAACAGGCAGTTTTTCTGGATTATTACCTGTATTGAAAAGAGTTATATTTGTTTTTTTCAATAGATAAGTTTAATCCATTTAACTTCATGTATTCCGCCATCCTATTTAGTTCGTCTTGATAGATCTGTCTGATGAAATTTATATCACGCTGTGGAGTTTTCTTTTTAAGAGTTACTTCCATCCACATGCAAATGTCGTCTGCATATTGAACGAGAACTACCTTTTTAGATAACTTATTTGGCAAATCATACAATAGCAATGAGAAAAGAAGCGGAGCTAACACTGACCCTTGGGGGATTCCCATTGACAAAGTTCTACTGGTGGAATATGTTTTTCCTACTCTTGTTTGTATTACCCTATCTTTCAGAAAGCACTTAACATAATTGTATACATTTCCTGATAGTCCAATATTTTAAAGTTTGTTTCACAGCTGTGTGTGTATGTGTGCACGCATGTGTATGTGTGTGTGTGTGTGTGTGTGTGTGCAAAGGCAGAAGTAAAAAGGTGTTTATGAAATGTGGTGATGTTCTGTTCCTGGAGAGAGCAGCCCAAAGTACACAGAGAGAAGTCTGTTGTGAGGATTTAGCTGTACAGTACAATGCGTGTCAGTGTTAGGCAGTGTTACAGCATAGCGTATCACAGTAATTGAACAGAACTGACAAGGTCCGCGTGGCTGGTTCCCACTGTGACAGAGGCCCTACATGACAGTGGGCACGCTGCGCGATCAGGTGATCTACCCGACTCCCACGAGGAGCAGATAAGGAGAGGCAGCAAGGACGAGGACCTGGCAGACATCCTCAACAAGGTGACTGTAATCCCTTGCGTGTTAATCCCTTGTGTGTAATCCCTTGTGTGTTAAGAGCATCCTCAACACTTATTTGATCAATATTTAATTTAGTTAACCGTCTTTAGTATGCACTTACCTGAGCTTAGTTACGCCGAAAACCCATCGGCAAGGTAAGTAACTCCGTAATTTGAACATGGTTACCCAATTTAAAAATTAATTTAAAAGAGAGGAAAGGAAATAGTGAAATGAAAATAATTTTAAAAATTCCTACGAATATATATGTTGCTATATCATAAGTTTGAAGAATATCATATGAGCCATTTACTCGGGAAAAAAAAAATCTTCTTCAGAACGTTCTTCCGAATCATACCTGGAACCTCATCACAGTCGAAATCTAGGTCACTCTAAGCTTCATTACCAGCACTTTCACTAAGTCTTATGCCGTAAATCCTACAAATCACAGTATCTTCATCACTAAATCTCGTTATAGAATGGCAGAAATCAAGGTTAGCGATGGCGAAAAACAGCATTTCGACCACAAAACTTTAAAAATTCGTAACTCGAGAACTACGGCACGTATCGACTCGCGTTTTTTTTGCAAACGGAAGTAAATGGCCACAGGAAGAAGGAAGTCACGTTCTCGCGAGACTTCCTTTTCTACGAGAAATATGGCGGCGCCCATTGTTGCCATGTGTTTTACTGGGCGCTGCCAGTTGCTCAGCGTTTTGGCCGTGTGATTTCCGGTTGGGCGCTAGCGGGTTCTCGCCTGTCAAGAGGGTTAATCATGATTGAATTGACAGTGATGATCGATCGCTAGCAGCCCTCGAACTTAAAGAAGTGTGAAAAGATATCTTTCTGAAGTTCAGTTCTGATCACATACCAATTTGTTTGATATCACGTAATTTCGTCAGAAGATGTGAAATGAAAGTTCTGCTACTCCTTCTACTACCATGTACCAGTTCCATTAGTACACACTAGTCCCATGCTTCCTTACCATGACTGTGAGGAGGAAACTTCAATCAAACGTTGACACAACCAATAGATAACATCACAGATAGTGTGAAACACAATAAAATACATGGATATACACAGACTGGTGAGGATGGTGCTCCAACAATATCTGGACGACTAAAGTCTTTATTGGTGTGCACTCATATTTGAAGTCTAAACAATCTTGCATTTAAGTCGGAAATGATACATAAATACACTTAAATGGAAACAATTCCACACTCACTCACTCTCTTCTCTTGCTCGCTCTCTCTTTCTCACACACACACGCACACACACATACACACACACACACACACTTACACACACACACACGCACACACGCACACGCGCACACACACACTTTATGGGAGTCTGCTAACACATCTTTTCTTTCAAATTCCTGAAACCTCCATCTTTAATCACTCAGAAAAATCGGTTCACACATACACTTTCTCTATTTGAGACAATTAAACATGCATGCATAAAAAACACCTTAAATTACTCAAACCACTTTCACACACACACACGCACACACACACAACACACACACACACACACACGGAAAATCTGCTTCTAAAGTAACATGAAAATGAGTTCACACATGTTCACACACACACACACACACACACACACACATGCCGTATGTCATAAAAGAAAAAAAGGCTGTACATTCCGCTAAAGTTTCTGAAATATAACTTTTAAAAACTTGACTAATTCTCTCTCGCTCTCTCTTCCTGTCTGTTTGCCTGTCTGTCTCTCTCTCTCTTTCTCTCTCTCTTCTCTCTCTCTCTCTCTCTCTCTCTCTCTCTCTCGCTCTCACACACATGCACACACGCGCACACACACACACACACACACACACACACACACGCACACACACACCTCGCTCACTCACTAAAGCACAACATCTTAAACTGTCTCAAGAAACATAGATTTTTATTGCTTCATCTGGCAGGTGGAATCTGTGTAGTGGAATGTGCAAACAAAGGACGACTTCTACAAGTTTTGAATGGAGGAAACGTGGGCTGGGGCACATGTATCCGGACAGACATGTTGGAGGAATGTATGTGTGGTGTTTCAGGTCCAGCTGGGCTACATTCTGCAGAGAGAGGGGGCTGGGAGTCGGTGCAGGTCAGAGTTCTCTTCTCCTTCTCCATCTCTGCCTGTCTGTCTTTATTTATTTATTGATTTTTGTTTTTTTTTTGTGTGTGGTATTGTAAGTGACTGTTCATGATGTCCATGTCGGATGGAATGCCATGAACGTTACCAATTTTACCACAGAAGGTGATTTGGGTTTTCCACAGACCAGTTCAGTCGTGGTCTGTGTGTGTGTGTGAGTGTGTGTGTGTGTGTGTGTGTGTGTGTGTGTGTGTGTGTGTGAGTGTGTGTGTGTGTGTGTGTGTGTGTGGAGAGTGTGTGTGTGTGTGTGTGTGAGTGTGTGTGTGTGTGGTGAGTGTGTGTGTGTGTTCGTGTGTGTGGGTGTGTGTGTGTGTGTGTGTCGTGTGTGTGTGTGTGTGTGTGAGTGAGTGAGTGATGTGAGTGTGTGTGTGTGTGTGTGTGAGTGTGTGTGTGTGTGTGTGTGTGTGTGTGTGTGTGTGAGTGAGTGAGTGAGTGTGTGTGTGTGTGTGTGTGTGTGTGTGTGTGTGTGTTGTGGTGAAAGTGCATGGCCTCAATACGGTCCAGAGCAGTGCATGTAGTGTTAATTGGTAAGAAATCAGGTACGTGTTAGCATTATAGTGTGTGTATATATATATATCTTCCTGCCTAGAGCACACATTTCCACTGATCTGTTATTGTTGTCTTTGGCTTTTCCCAACATTTTGTATGGGTTTTCCCTTCCGCAGGATTGAATTCAAATGTAAGACCTCAAATAATGTAGGGCAGATTGATTTGCCTAAAGCAGTAGTTGAACATATGAATGTGATTTTGGCATCTTTCAGTTCTCATGCAAGCTACCAACAGTTAGCTACCTCTGTTTGCCTAGTTTTTCACATATAAAACAGTAGTAGGATGCCCTTTAGATTGTTTTTAATTTCTGATGCACATGCAGAGTGCTTCAACTTCCATATTTTTGTATGGGGAAATTCTGAACAGGAACATTTAAAGGTTTTGGCCACAGTGTGGGGCCCCTTCCAGTGTCTGATTGGTCTGTTTACCCAACATGTGTGTTCCTCACACACACACACACACACAACACACACACACACATGATGGTTTCTTTTGCATGATATCAAAAGTTGTTTTTATTGTTTGTTTGTTTTTTTCCTTCTCCTCATATTCACATGTCATTCCCACTTGCTGTGGAACAACGCCATAAAATCAGAATCCCAGAAAAACAAAACATGAAGAGCAGGGAGCTAACTTTGCCTCATTCCCAAGATAGGCTACCAGAGTGATTGCTCTTAGTGAGTTCTGGTGTTCTATCTTTCCATGATTTTGCTTGCTTATTACCTGATCAAGTCTTTGAAGGAGAGCCTGGACTGTGCATGCTCTGGCTATCAAAGGAGATTTTTTTTAAAAAGGCCGTTTTAGCTGTGACTAAGATTTTAGCCTAGGAACTATACAGAGACATTTCCATATGAATAAAAAAGAGAAGGGAACAGTGTCTCAAGTGAACAGGTTCACGCAATCCTTGTCCATATTCAGGCATTTGTGTGGACAGGTAAATGTGAGAAAAAGGAATTTTACTACATAATTAAATCAGTTTTACAATATAGCTACCTTCTAAATGCCAGGACGGCCTCCAACCTCCATGCTTAATCGTGGAGTGAAGACTGAGCCAGTTCTAATGGGGCAGTGTTGTGAACTTGCAAACAGTAATCACTCTGGCTGGCCTGTCAGAGGTTTAAAGTGAAGTTAGCTCCCTGCTGTGCCTGTATTGTCTTTCTTTGGATCCTGGTAATGCAGCAGTGCTCCACGCCAAGTGGGGATGAGGCGTTTCTGTGGAAAGCTACTGTTGGTAGTAAATTTTCATTCTTTTTATAATCTGCTGCGAGTATGATAGCCTTAAGAAAATTCATGAGGTGGTGTGAAAATGCCTGAGAATTTTAATGATAATGACATTTTTTCACTTTTGTTTTTTTTCATGTGAAACCCTTGCTTTTGTATTCAGATTTTTTTTGTTTTTTTGCTTTGCATCTTTGCAGGATTGGATGGATGTGCTGAGTGGAGGAGAGAAACAACGCATAGCAGTGAGTGTTGGTCAATTGAAGGCTTTTACATTTTTCTTCATCGCATTGTCTTTGAAAGAGAAGGGTCTGAGTTCACTTGGAAGAACACAGCAGGCTAAAGGGAAAGGGGATGTTTGAAAAATCGGTCTTTCTTTGTTTGGTCTTTGTGTGACTAATTTATTCATTGCAACATTTAATCTCGAACTCGTTTTGCCGATGCCTGTATAAATGCTATTAGGAAGAAAAAAGAAAGGGTGTCAAGGGTTAGTGGGAGGTCAAGAGAATTTTTGTGCGTAGCCGTTTTGGTATTTGAGGAGAGAGAGTGTGTGTATATGTATGTGTGTGTGTGTGTGTGTGTGCATATATATATATATAATATATATATATATATATATATATATATATATTATATATATATATATATATATAACTAATAAATTCCAAGGATAAGTACTGAGCACCATTCAAGCAACTTACAGAGCAGCTTGGTGTTGCAATGACTGCAAGAAATATTCAATTATAAACAAAGCTTGCTCTTATGTCTTGCTGAAGGCTCATTTTGAGAAGCATTTATTTTATTTTTCCCCATCCACCCACTTGAGCACATACTGTTAGTTAGGCAGTACTAACTACCACTGCAGATATGAATGCTTATTTCCCCCTATTTCTTCAATCTAAGACATAAGAGCAAGCTTTGTTTATAATTGAATATATATATATATGCACACACACGTCCAGCGGCCATTTTGATTTTGCGCTGAATATGAGAAGATAAGTGGTTTCTCGTTCTTCATTTTCACCGTCTGAATGTTATTTGTTTTTGCCTGAAGAAGACCCAAGAGGTAGAAATGCATTGTGTCTTGTCCTGTACTCTGTTTGTCTGTGTCCTTAGCAATAACTAACCCCCTCTCTTTCTAAAGGGTGTTCCCAGATCAGAGTGTGTATGGAGTCCGGATCGTGTTGCAGATGGCACGGCTGTTTTACCACAAGCCTCAGTTTGCCATCCTGGATGAGTGCACCAGCGCCGTCAGCGTGGATGTTGAAGGCTTCATGTATCATTACTGTCGGGAGGTGAGTACATGCCAGGGCTCCTCTGACAAGGCATGCCGTCTTTGTTGGACCTAATGTTATCCACAGGAATGCTTATGTCTTCTTTCCTTTTTGTTTTCCTTTTTCATCCTTGGTCTTGCAGAGTGAAAGAATGTCATTCGGTCCAGTTTTAAGGGAACACTTTGTTTCTCATTTTCCTTTTTTTTTTTTTTTTGTGATCTGTGGTCTTGAAGGGTGAAAGTGTGTTATTCTGGCCAGCTTGAAGGGAACACTTTATATCTTCTTTTCCTTTTTGTTTGTTGTTGTGATCTGTGGTATTGAAGGGTGAAAGTGTGTTATTCTGGCCAGCTTGGAAATAATCCCTCCTTGTATGTTGCTTCTTGCAAGGATCACAGGGTCTGTTTGTTTTTTTTTTCTCCACGGGTTTGAAAATGGAAGCAGCTTCCTTGACTTATCCTGACCTTTATGTGTGTGTGCATGCACGTACATGTTTGTTTCCTCCAGTGGTTTTCATGTTATCCTGAAAAAAACAACTCTTTCAATGGGATTTTTTTTAGGATCTTTGTAGATAATATGCAATCAAGCTATTCATTTTATGCGGTGGATGTGCTTTCTTACATCTGCTGTGAAAATGTGCATGTAACCAGCCGCCGTGGCGAAGTGGTTAGCGTCGCGGACTCCCGGCTGGGAGGTCGTGGGTTCGAATCCCATCAGAGTCATGTGGGTTTTTTCTGTCCGACCGGCTCCTACCCAGAGTTGAGTTTGCTGCGGACTCAGTTGGGAAGACTGGGACCACACAGTCGAGTTTTCATCCACTTAATGGATGCATTTCTGAGAGTGTTGCTCAAATTTCATGACCAACACTGTAGGTGCCTGTATCTCTCAGGCCTGGTTGACGCCAGGATATATTATGAAAGGAAGCGTAGAGTACAGCCCTGTCATGTAGTCTCAGACCGAAATGGAAATAAGCGTAGAGTACAGCCCTGTCATGTAGTCTCAGACCGAAATGGAAATCCGTAGCATCATCTTAATCATCCTCATTCCCATTGATCAGCATTAAAAAAAAAATGTCTCAAATTCTGTGGCCCTTCATGCCCTGCTCTCATGTTGACCTCAATTTCGATGTCCTCTCCGCGTCTGTGGCCTTGGTTTGCTTCCGTCGGGGTCACCGGTATCGGCGAGTCCATGGGGGCTGTCGTTGGACGGACGTGGTGGCGCCCTCCGGAGGGAGAGCTCACTCACGCCGGCTCCGCGACTAAGCAATTATTGTCGTCAGTAGGGTGTCCTGCGTATGTTAGATCAGAACAGGCGCCACTGAACACCACCGAAGTGACTCGGCAGCAGTGCAGTGTCTCCTCCGGTGGGTTGCCTCTTGATGACTTGACATTGACTGCTCCCTGTGGATTGCTGGTGCCGGGGCTGCGGCGGGGCCAGCCGGGCTATGGCTGTGGACAGGGTGTCGGAATGAGCGGCGTGGGTGCACTGCCTCTGAGGTAACGCAGAGGTTGGGACAGCAAAAAAAAAAAAAAAAAAAAAAAAAAAAGAAAATGTGCATGTAGTATACATTTGATAGAATCCAAGTTTAAGTATTAGAGTACTGTCATGGAAGTGGTGTGTAAATACAAGTTGTTTGGAGGTGACAGCAGAAGCTGTGACTGTTGGCTCTTAATCAAGAATGTAAAACTGAGAAGGTTGGACAAGTTCTACAAACCAGAAGATCAAAAAAAAAAGAAAAATCAGCCATCCAAAACTGGTATCAAATAGTTACAAGCTTCATAAATGTTGGGCCTACTGGAATTCTAGCTGTATTTGTATGTACAATTTTGTGTGTCTTGTCCAAGCAATATGACAGTCGTGTGCTTGAGGCTGGTTTTCTTTTTTTTTTTAAGTGTCCATGTCTTTTTGCTTGGATCATAGTTCTTGACTGGATCGTAGTTCTTGACTGGTCGTATTTTATGTTATATAGTAAAAGGGCTGTAATTATCAACAGTTTACTCGATTTTAAACTGAAAACATTTTTCTCTTGCAGGTGGGGATCACTCTTTTCACGGTGTCGCACAGAAAGTCTCTGTGGACTCACCATGAGGTACTCTTTTTTTTTTTTTCTTTTTTTTTTTTTTCACCCAGCTGCTCGCTGCGTTTGCGCAGTCTTTTCTTCTGAGTTGGTTAGCATGTCATCTGTTGACTGAAGTGTAACAAAACTGATTTCAAGGAGAGGAGACTGCATGCAGAAATTGAAACAGACTTAAAAGAATAATTACTGCTACTGCCAACAACAACACACAAAAAAGAAATTACAAGACAAACACGACTTGTTTGAACTTCCTCAAGCAACACAATGTTCAAGACAATGAAAAGTAAGCATGAGTGGGCAGTCACATATCTCCTCAAACTCACTTATCTCCTCAAACTGAGTGCAACATAACAGGATTAAAGCAAAAACAAAGATGTAACAAGAGTTACCATTTACTTTGTTCTCTAGTCACCCATGCAGTTATTCTGCTATTCCTTTCTATAGGAGGAAGGTTGAGGATTGTAGAAAAAAAGTAACAAAAACATTGGTTCCAGAACCTCTCTCCCTTACCTGATCTGTTTCCAAAGAAAGAAACAAAAATCCAGAAACGCCAAAGAAGCTCTTTCAGGGGAAGCAAAAACTGAAAAGAAACAGTCGGTGTTAGCGGCAAAACAAGGAACTTAACAGTAGTATGTGTTAAGTGTCTCTTTACCCTTAGCACTCTCCCTAGCTTCTGTGTGTGTTGGAAGTAATTCATTGAGTAATTTTTTAAAATGTTTGAATGATGTGTTGACAGGCTAGTAATGTTTGTGCACAGGAAGCAAGTTGGTGAATAGTTTAATATATCAAATATGAATTGTTTAATCATTTTTGTAATGTGTATAGGTTACGGTATCAGCATGTTGGAGATTTTCTGCAAGAAAAAATAAAAACTTTTCTGAGGTGGAATTTTATCAAGAAGGAAGATGAATGTACCACCCATGCACTGCTTTGGTAAAGGAACAGTTTATGTGTATTTTTGCTCAAGTCTAGAGGATTTTATTCACGTTTTCTTTGCTTATCATCATTTGTTTTTCTCTTCACAAGTTTGTCACCATGGTGTGTGTGTGTGTGCATGTATTTGTTCATGTGATTTTATCTCCACAAGTTTGTCACCATGGTGTGTGTGTGTGTGTGTGTGTGTGTGTGTGTGTGCATGTATTTGTTCATGTGATTTTATCTCCACAAGTTTGTCACCATGGTGTTTGTGTGCATTATTTGTTGATGTGATTTTATCTCCACAAGTTTGTCACCATGGTGTGTGTGTGTGCATGTATTTGTTGATGTGGTTTTATCTCCACAAGTTTGTCACCATGGTGTGTGTGTGTGTGTGTGCATGTATTTGTTGATTTTATCTCCACAAGTTTGTCACCATGGTGTGTGTGCATGTATTCATCCAGTACTACCTGAAAATGGACGGGCGCGGGAAGTACGAGTTCAAGGCCATTACGGAGGACACGTCCGAGTTTGGATCTTGATGCCTGTGGGAGCCTAGCCCTGTGCCTTCAAGTCTGTGGCCTGTCAGCACAGTCCTGCTGCCACGTGTGCAGACCCACACTGGGTGAGGGGTGGACCCCTCTGTGGACCACAGAAGCCCTCACTGACACATGCCATTCATGCATGCACACACACACACACACACGATGCATGCAGTTCCAGTGCAAGCTCAAACAGATGTTTGTGCATATGTATGCATACATCCACGTCGATACGGAGTAATCCCCCTTCTGCATACAAGCAATAATTGATTTAATGATGATTGTGATTAACGGTAATAACTATGAGAGTATGCTTTGTGCAGACCCACTCTTCCCCATGCATCTCTTACACTTGCACGCACACACACACTTTCACACAACACATACTCTGAGGAGAGAGATATTTGTTCAGAGCTGTGATGATCGAATATTTTGTTTTGTACATGTAGAAATTTGAATGCAAGATAATCTATTTGTACAGATTTTTATATTTGTAAGTTTGTTGCTAAATGATATCGTCAATGTGTGTATCATGTACATAACTGGTAACATTAACATTTGCACAGTTCTGGAACTCGTGGAACTACTCGCACGCATGTGCGTGCACACACACACACACGCACACACACACACACACACACACACACACACACACACACACAAAAACACGCACACTCGCTGAGATTCACATTTTATCCATTTCAAAGAATCATGGCATGTTTAGCTTTTATCAGGATTAAAAGAAAGAGAACTCTTTATTTTTCTGGTGGCCTGGCTGTTGATGACGGAAGCGGTGTAAGCATAACTATGTGTGTGTGCGTGTTGCCTATCTGATGACCTCCACTACCATAGTCCCAGGCATGTGGTCTGCTTTTTACTGTAGCACAACACCTACATGCCTCTCAGGAAACTAGCATTTGATTGTTGTGGACATTCAGTGAATGTGTCAGTTTTCACTGGTGTCCTTAACAGCAGGAAATGTAGGGAAGAGTTGGAAGAAGGCAGGCTATGAAAACATGGAATCTGTAGGTCTGTAGACTTTTTTTAAAAAATCCATCGAGTTGCTTTCACCATGGACGATCGACAGAGTGGCGGAAAATGTTTCGCCCAGATACGAATGGTATAAATGTTTATTTCCAATGAGGGTTTCAGTCCCATTTTCAGCTTGTTTTTTTTTTCTGTTTTGACATATCTTATGTCAGTGTGTTGTATCTTATTGCGTCATGACAAATTACTGGGCTTTTAAAACCTTCTGTTACACGATTTGACTAACTGGATCACTGCTCTGCTCCAAAGTGTGAACAACAAGGAAACAATGTGGAAGAGTCCGCATTACAGGGAGCTGGGGAGGAGGAATGTGGTGGAGCAGAAAGTAAGCGGAGGGGTTCTTACACACAGACAGGGGTGTGTGTACCCAGAGTTGCATTGATATGTAAAGTATGAGAGGTTCACAAGGGAAGTGCATAGATACACAGATCACAGATGTTTCTTCATAGATTCCTTTTTTTTGTTGTTGTCATATCTGGCACAAGTTTGCCTTTTCTTTTTTTTTGTCTTTGTTTTAAAAAAAAATTTTTGCCTTTGTTAATTTGTTCATGTTGGCGGAAGATGGTATTGCAACAAGAGGGGAAGTGTGCTATCAGTGTTTCGGGGACACTGGGCTCTGAACCTTGCTCTGATGCTATCGTGATTGTCTTTGGAAGTAGAAAAGAGGAGATAGGCCTGTTGTCCTAAATGTCTATGGAAATAGAAAGGAGATGTGTGTGCTGTCCTAAATGTCTATGGAAATAGAAAGGAGATGTGTGTGCTATCCTAAATGTCTATGGAAATAGAAAGGAGATGTGTGTGCTGTCCTAAATGTCTATGGAAATAGAAAGGAGATGTGTGTGCTGTCCTAAATGTCTATGGAAATAGAAAGGAGATGTGTGTGCTATCCTAAATGTCTATGGAAATAGAAAGGAGATGTGTGTGCTGTCCTAAATGTCTATGGAAATAGAAAGGAGATGTGTGTGCTGCAGACCTGCCTACCGTCCCGGAGTATCCGTATTTGTCCCCCGAAATAATAAAATCATGCAGCCTGTCCCTGGAATCCACTTTTTTATTCGATGTCCCGCGAAAAAAAAAATCAGGGAGAAAAAAAAAAAAAAAAAAAGAAGTCGAGTTCGTTAGCCGATCACCGACTGACCGACTTTGGTCGTGGCCATCCCGACCAGATCCGTCGAAAAGACCCGAACATTGCCGAACTGATCAGTGCGCATGCGCATACACCGTCTTCCCGAGTTTTGAAAGCGAGAAAAATGGACGCGAAACAGGGAAAACGAAAAAATGCCGATGGCGATCTCGACAATGGGGCTACTGTCAAGAAGAAGAAACGTCAGCAGACGTTCCTGTCGAAATATACGGAAACCTGGCCGTTCATCAAGCGTGGCAAGATCGAGACATACGCGTTGTGTGAAATTTGTGCGTGTGAGTTCTCCATCGGATCTGGAGGTAGGGACGAAATAACCCGTCACGTCGCTACTGAGAAGCACAAGAAGAACACAAAAATCCGTGAGAGCGAGAAATCTTGCAACATTAGGGGATTCTTTCAACGTGCTCAGACGTCAACCAGTCAGGAAACTTTTGACGTCATAAGAGCTGAAACGTGACCTTGCAGCTGAACTAAATTTGCCGATGGCCGCGTTGGACAAGTTAAACAAAGGAGTTAAATTGATGTTTCCTGACTCGGACATCGCAAAGAAATTTCAGTGCGCTAGAAGCAAAGGCACGGCGATTTTGAAAGAAAATGCTGCCCAAGTTACCCTTCCTTACTCTCGGGGATAGAATGAAAAAACAGCCTTTCACAATTTCAACAGATGGAAGCAATAACAAAGGAGGACAGAAACTTTTTCCACTGATTGTGAGGACTGTTGATCCAGACACTATGGAGACACTATACAGCTGCAGGATTTGAAGAGTGCCTATTACCGTTCTCTTCAGCCTGCAGTGCAGGACCTGAATTAACCAAAAGCCATGGTAGAAGTTGTACATAGTGTAAATAAAGGTAAGCTTTCACTTTAATGTTGATGTGGTTGTGATATGTGCTACCGCTGCATGTGTCCCTGGAAATCAGTCTGTGTCCCTGGTTTTGAAAATGTATGTCCCTGAAAGTGGCGGAAGGGGGTAGGCAGCCCTGGTGCTGTCCTAAATGTCTATGGAAATAGAAAGGAGATGTGTGTGCTGTCCTAAATGTCTATGGAAATAGAAAGGAGATGTGTGTGCTATCCTAAATGTCTATGGAAATAGAAAGGAGATGTGTGTGCTGTCCTAAATGTCTATGGAAATAGAAAGGAGATGTGTGTGCTGTCCTAAATGTCTATGGAAATAGAAAGGAGATGTGTGTGCTGTCCTAAATGTCTATGGAAATAGAAAGGAGATGTGTGTGCTATCCTAAATGTCTATGGAAATAGAAAGGAGATGTGTGTGCTGTCCTAAATGTCTATGGAAATTGAAAGGAGATGTGTGTGCTGTCCTAAATGTCTATGGAAATAGAAAGGAGATGTGTGTGCTATCCTAAATGTCTATGGAAATAGAAAGGAGATGTGTGTGCTGTCCTAAATGTCTATGGAAATAGAAAGATGTGTGTGCTATCCTAAATGTCTATGGAAATAGAAAGGAGATGTGTGTGCTGTCCTAAATGTCTATGGAAATAGAAAGATGTGTGTGCAATCCTAATTGTCTTTGGAAATGGAAAAGAGGAGATAGGCCTGTTGTCCTAAATGTCTTTGGAAATAGAAAGGAGATGTGCGTGCTATCCTAATTGTCTTTGGAAGTAGAAAAGAAGAGGAGATGGACTTGCTATCCTGACTATCTTTTGGGAAATGGAAAAGGAGATGAGAGTGCTGTTACGATTGTCTTTGAAAATATGAGATGGACCTGCGATCCCGATTGTCTTTGGAAATAGAAAAGAGATGGACCTGCTATCCTGATTATCTTTGGAAATAGAAAAGAGGTGGACCTGCTATCCTGATTATCTTTGGAAATAGAAAAGAGGTGGACCTGCTATCCTGATTATCTTTGGAAATAGAAAAGAGGTGGGCCTGCTATTCTGATTATCTTTGGAAATAGAAAAGAGGTGGACCTGCTATCCTGATTATCTTTGGAAATAGAAAAGAGGTGGACCTGCTATCCTGATTATCTTTGGAAATAGAAAAGAGGTGGACCTGCTATCCTGATTATCTTTGGAAATAGAAAAGAGGTGGGCCTGCTATTCTGATTATCTTTGGAAATAGAAAAGAGGTGGGCCTGCTATTCTGATTATCTTTGGAAATAGAAAAGAGGTAGACCTGCTATCCTGATTATCTTTGGAAATAGAAAAGAGGTGGACCTGCTATTCTGATTATCTTTGGAAATAGAAAAGAGGTGGACCTGCTATTCTGATTATCTTTGGAAATAGAAAAGAGGTGGACCTGCTATTCTGATTATCTTTGGAAATAGAAAAGAGGTGGACCTGCTATTCTGATTATCTTTGGAAATAGAAAAGAGGTGGACCTGCTATTCTGATTATCTTTGGAAATAGAAAAGAGGTGGACCTGCTATTCTGATTATCTTTGGAAATAGAAAAGAGGTGGGCCTGCTATTCTGATTATCTTGGAAATAGAAAAGAGGTGGACCTGCTATCCTGATTATCTTTGGAAATAGAAAAGAGGTGGACCTGCTATTCTGATTATCTTGGAAATAGAAAAGAGGTGGACCTGCTATCCTGATTATCTTTGGAAATAGAAAAGAGGTGGGCCTGCTATCCTGATTATCTTTGGAAATAGAAAAGAGATGGACCTGCTATTCTGATTATCTTTGGAAATAGAAAAGAGTTGGGGCCTGCTATCCTGATTATCTTTGGAAATAGAAAAGAGGTGGACCTGCTATCCTGATTATCTTTGGAAATAGAAAAGAGGTGGACCTGCTATTCTGATTATCTTGGAAATAGAAAAGAGATGGACCTGCTATTCTGATTATCTTTGGAAATAGAAAAGAGGTGGACCTGCTATTCTGATTGTTGTACAGGGTCACTCTTCTGTGGTCCTTTCCTATAATGTCAAAGTTGAAGATGGTAGAAAGGATGTGTCCTTGTTGAGCACCTACTGTTCACATCTTACAGAGGTCTAGGAGTTCATCAGGACCTGTACTGCATTTTGTCCAGGAATCTCCGCATCTACTGCGAAGTCCAAAGAGGGTGAAATATCGCAAATTCTTGTTTGTGGTCATGTAAGGGGATTCTTTGTGCCATTTTTTTTTTTTAATTGCTAGGAATAATGAGGCTGTACTGTCAAATCGTTTTACTTGTATACATTTATCAGGCATACATGCTTTTATTGCTAACTGTATGAAGAGCTTTCCCTGTTATGTGAAGGAAGCTCATTCTTCTTTATACGATTTGTTTTATTTAGGTTGGTTATTCGTTTTAATCCGCTGTAGTTAAACATCGCCACTTTGCTCTTTAACACGTTTTCAACCAAAGCAAAGTGTTTGTAGATACCTGTGAAAAGCATGTTTAAATCTGTAAATGTTGCATGATTCATGAATTTGTCCAGCATGTACAGCAGTCTCCGTTTTGTTTTCTTGATAAAGAATACAATTTTTGGATATTCGCTCCTGTATGCTTGCTCAAATGTGCATACACACTGGACCCGTTTTAGGGGTATAAAGAATAATTGTAAATGTCTTTTTTTTTCTCAAAAACATAACAGTTTCTGCTTTTATAAAACAAACAGACACACTTATAGAGAATACATCATATACCTCCAGGACCTGATTTCATTTTAGATTTACTAAGGTGTTGGACTCTGACAAATCATTGTAAGGATCAGAAACATCAAACTGACACATCAGGGAATTCCTTGTTATGGGTGATGTTTTAAAAAAAAAGTTTTCACCGCATATTTGTTAATGCTGTTTTATTTGAAATTGTGCTGTAGTTTGATGCGATGCTGTGTGCTGGATTATTTTTGACACACAGGGAGGGATAGAGGTTAAGTGATCAGTTGATCAGCTATGAGTTTTGTATAGTGTATGTGCTGAGTCCTTTCTTTTCCTGATTTTACAATTAAAAAAAAAAAAAAAGAGTTCTTGCAAAGAAAAAACCCTACAACTACAACACCACCACAGTGTTTGTACATTTTGTGAGGTGGAAGAGCCACATTTTGTTGTTGTTGCTTAGTGCTGTTATTTGTTAATTACGTACTTATTTATTTCAAAGACTGTTTTGTAAACATATTTATTTCAAAGACTGTTATAAACATACTCATTTATTTCAAAAACTGTTATAAACATATTCATTTATTTCAGACTGTTACAAACATATTCATTTATTTCAAAGACTGTTATAAACACACTCTTTTTCATTCAGCTCAGAACAGATTATTGCTTCAGTATTACAATATTCATGTGTAAGTGAGCCTCTGCAATGGCAAGTCAGTAAAGGAAAAAGAATGAGGCTGGGGTTGATCAGAAATAGGTGAAAGCACTGGTACAGGTTGTGGCGATGTTGTTTCTGGTCTGTGCTGACTGTCCTCCGTAGAACCAGTCCCATAGTTTCCAACCCTTCAAATTTTTTTTTTCTCTGGAATTTCCATAAAAAATTTAGACCTTATTCCCCTCATCCTGAATATGACAGAAAAATGAATTTTGATTAAAAGAGTGGGGTGTTGGGGATAACTTTTGATAGGATTGATCAGTATTGCAGAATAACGCCGAAATGATAAGTGGACTTGGCAGTTATACGTGTGGCAAGTGCATTTTCATTTAAAACTCTTCATTTGTCAGCTGAAACATATGGGATTCAGAAATGCTTTCAGTCATACCCCCTTCATTCTTTGGTTCCCAGATTTGAATCGAGAATGTCGGCAGCGATGCAATCCGTAGTGTGGCTGGCATATTAAACCAACAACCAGAAAACTATTGTTGTCGTTTTGCCTACTGAATTGTTTCTGTATTGATGCCCCACTTGGGTCAGAATCAGCACAGGTGTTGGGGTCTAACAGTAGTGTGGGTAGTTTCTGTGACAGGTGACCTTGTAACCTTCAGGATTCATACAAGACCTTGAAAGTCCTTACAAGTCCTTGAACTATGAAGACCTCTTTCCAAGGACACAGTAACTCTTAAAATTTGGATGTAATGCATATGTGAATACCTCAGAACGCTTGAAAGTTTTTGAAAATGAAGATTCAGATGGAGCAATTTAAGTTTTGGCAAAAAAATCACAAAATTATACAAAAATGAATCATTTTTAAAAATCGCGTTCGTTTCGTCTCTGCCGAAGTGGCCTGCTCTCCTGTCGTCTGTTGCTGAGCAGGTTTTGCTGAAGTGACTGCGTCGGGCAAATTAAGTATGGTTGTTTCAGTACTGCAATCCTTGATGTTGAAAAGCCCTTTTAAGAGTTCTCAAATGTTTTGTATTGAAGTGTACATGAACTCTGGGGATTCCTTTCATGGACAGTTTCATAGCTGCCGTTGCCGGCTGAAATGCATCAGAAGGAAGAGAAATGTGGTGTGCAGAGACAATGAATGCTTTGCTAATAGCTGCCGTTGCCGGCTGAAATGCATCAGAAGGAAGAGAAATGTGGTGTGCAGAGACAATGAATGCTTTGCTAATAGCTGCCGTTGCCGGCTGAAATGCATCAGAAGGAAGAGAAATGTGGTGTGCAGAGACAATGAATGCTTTGCTAATAGCTGCCGTTGCCGGCTGAAATGCATCAGAAGGAAGAGAAATGTGGTGTGCAGAGACAATGAATGCTTTGCTAATAGCTGCCGTTGCCGGCTGAAATGCATCAGAAGGAAGAGAAATGTGGTGTGCAGAGACAATGAATGCTTTGCTAATAGCTGCCGTTGCCGGCTGAAATGCATCAGAAGGAAGAGAAATGTGGTGTGCAGAGACAATGAATGCTTTGCTAATAGCTGCCGTTGCCGGCTGAAATGCATCAGAAGGAAGAGAAATGTGGTGTGCAGAGACAATGAATGCTTTGCTAATAGCTGCCGTTGCCGGCTGAAATGCATCGGAAGGAAGAGAAATGTGGTGTGCAGAGACAATGAATGCTTTGCTAATAGCTGCTGTTGCCGGCTGAAATGCATCAGAAGGAAGAGAATTGTGGTGTGCAGAGACAATGAATGCTTTGCTAATGGCTGCCGTTGCCGGCTGAAATGCATCAGAAGGAAGAGAATTGTGGTGTGCAGAGACAATGAATGCTTTGCTAATAGCTGCCGTTGCCGGCTGAAATGCATCAGAAGGAAGAGAAATGTGGTGTGCAGAGACAATGAATGCTTTGCTAATAGCTGCCGTTGCCGGCTGAAATGCATCAGAAGGAAGAGAAATGTGGTGTGCAGAGACAATGAATGCTTTGCTATGGCAACATTCAAGCGAACTTACACAGGAGAATCAGAGTTTGACTTATAAACCCACCAAGTAGTTTAGTTAGTTTTAGTTACGAAAACGTTTTCGTGAATCCATCCCTATAGACATTACTCAGTGGGAACCTGGATGCAGATTTGTTTCTTCAAACGCACACATGTATGCATATACTTTTGAAATGAGAAGTTTATGTTACAGAATTTCATGCTGAAGTGGGACGTTTGTGACAGAAATTCTTGTATAGGTAGATGCAGAACTGCACCATATATATTACCTTTTTGTGTATCAGAATGCAGTTGATCTTCTTATCAGATAGTCTCACTCAGTCACACTTGTTGAAATCTTCACCGGACAAGGTAGTATTGCTCTTGGCGCCTGCACCAGTGGCATTGCGTTTCTTTATGGGATGAGTTCAGATCTCCACAGGACTTTTGACAGTGGATGTATGAGGGCAAGGCGGAGAGAGATGTGTAGACTGTAGTGTCACAGAACATGACCATGAAGGTAGTGGTAGTCTGAGGACTGGATGGACATCTGGGGTAGAGACCTTGTGGGAGAACTGGATGGACATCTGGGGTAGAGACCTTGTGGGAGAACTGGATGGACATCTGGGGTAGAGACCTTGTGGGAGAACTGGATGGACATCTGGGGTAGAGACCTTGTGGGAGAACTGGATGGACATCTGGGGTAGAGACCTTGTGGGAGAACTGGATGGACATCTGGGGTAGAGACCTTGTGGGAGAACTGGATGGACATCTGGGGTAGAGACCTTGTGGGAGAACTGGATGGACATCTGGGGTAGAGACCTTGTGGGAGGATTGGATGGACATCTGGGGTAGAGACCTTGTGGGAGGATTGGATGGACATCTGGGGTAGAGACCTTGGAGGATTGGATGGACATCTGGGGTAGAGACCTTGTGGGAGAACTGGATGGACATCTGGGGTAGAGACCTTGTGGGAGGATTGGATGGACATCTGGGGTAGAGACCTTGTGGGAGGATTGGATGGACATCTGGGGTAGAGAGAGATCTTGTGGGAGGATTGGATGGACATCTGGGGTAGAGAGAGACCTTGTGGGAGAACTGGATGGACATCTGGGGTAGAGACCTTGTGGGAGAACTGGATGGACATCTGGGGTAGAGACCTTGTGGGAGGATTGGATGGACATCTGAGGTAGAGACCTTGTGGGAGAACTGGATGGACATCTGGGGTAGAGACCTTGTGGGAGGATTGGATGGACATCTGGGGTAGAGACCTTGTGGGAGGATTGGATGGACATCTGGGGTAGAGACCTTGTGGGAGGATTGGATGGACATCTGAGGTAGAGACCTTGTGGGAGAACTGGATGGACATCTGGGGTAGAGACCTTGTGGGAGGATTGGATGGACATCTGGGGTAGAGACCTTGTGGGAGGATTGGATGGACATCTGGGGTAGAGACCTTGTGGGAGGATTAGATGGACATCTGGGGTAGAGACCTTGTGGGAGGATTGGATGGACATCTGGGGTAGAGACCTTGTGGAGAACTGGATGGACATCTGGGGTAGAGAGAGACCTTGTGGGAGGACTGATGGACATCTGGGGTAGAGACCTTGTGGGAGGATTTGATGGACATCTGGGGTAGAGACCTTGGAGGATTGGATGGACATCTGAGGTAGAGACCTTGTGGGAGGATTGGATGGACATCTGGGGTAGAGACCTTGTGGGAGGATTGGATGGACATCTGGGGTAGAGACCTTGTGGGAGGATTGGATGGACATCTGGGGTAGAGAGAGACCTTGTGGGAGGACTGGATGGACATCTGGGGTAGAGACCTTGTGGGAGAACTGGATGGACATCTGGGGTAGAGACCTTGTGGGAGGATTGGATGGACATCTGGGGTAGAGACCTTGTGGAGGATTGGATGGACATCTGGGGTAGAGAGAGACCTTGTGGGAGGATTGGATGGACATCTGAGGTAGAGACCTCGTGGTTCCTGGAAGGCCGCTGTGAGTAGCCAACAGGACGCGAACAAGGTCATCACTCCTTAAGTCGTTCCCTTGACAGGGAACAAGGCTCATGTTGATGGGTGACAGCATGCCCATGTTCACAGGGCAGCTGCTGTTTGGGAATGTTGCCAATGCCTCAGACTGACCGGTCTTGATGCTCTGCCTCGATCCAACAGAACAGGCCTGGGACATGCTTGACGGAGATGTCTGTTGGTTTGTCTGTGCACCCCCAAGACCCGTGCTTGTCTTTGAGAATACGCTCAGGGCTCTGAGGAGGCCAATCTCACCACATCAGCTCAGTAGACTGACTGGTTCCATGCTGAAATAATTCCAGCTGGGCTTACAGGCCAGTTAAGGTCACTCAAGGAATGAACTTTGTACATTTTGATGATATTGCATTCACCATCATCATATCACCTTTTCTGGTAATAATCGCCATCTGATGATGTTTGACTCCCATACTCGCTTGTTTTTTGATTACCCAATGAAAAAAAATTAACAAGACACTTGATTTTTTGTTAACTTTACAGATAAAAGGTTAAAAATGAAATTGCAAACTGCAACATTTGTTGATGATTTTATATTAAAATCTTTTGAAGGTTTCAGTCTGTGTTGCTTGACTTTTTGCGAGTATATATTCACATGTTTGAAAGGGTTAATGTCGACTGATTCTCTTATAATTGAAATAGTAAATGCAGTGCAAGATTATTCACAGCTCACACTCGCACAATGTTTGAGTAAAGAACACATTCGTAAATTCTTTTGAATAATGTAATTTAGATTTATTTTTCATTACAAAGTGTGAGAGTACTCTTTTGCATGGATGTTAAGGAAATCTGTGTTGGTGCAAGCAGTTTGTCATCACAATGCCGAGGCTTGTGAGAAACAAGGAAGCATGGCCAATCAACACAACTTCTTCATTGACTAGTAGAAATTCTTCAAAGAAGAATTGGGTTGATTAATTGAAAAACTTTGTGAGTGGAAGTGATATTACACACTCTCTCTCTCTCTCTCTCTCTCTCTCTTCTCTCTCTCTCTTTCTCCTCTATGTCTTCTCACACACACACGCACACACACACATATTTGAATGTGCTTGCTCACACTCGTGTATGCGTGCATAATTATGCTTGCATACATATCCTCACAAACGCTTGTACACACAGACAGTTTAACACTCACAGACTCGCCTGTACCTACACACAGCGCATTAATGAAGACATCGCTTTGCACAGCTAATTGTCGCCGTTGAAACTGCCTATAAGTTGTCGGGGAAAACCTTTCATGGAAGTATTGTTTCATGCAAAAACTCCGCATGATTTCAGTGTTGTCGGGTAACTCAATAACTGGCAATTTCCCATTCTGAAATAGTATGTCCAGACCTGTTTTACCTGTATGACTTTGCTGTGTTTTGTACACATGTTTAGGGAAAATACGATGTACAAATAAAAATTACATCGTGAAGAAAATGTAGAGACAAAGTTCTTGAGCCGTAACTGCACTTGCAGAGTTTAACCATAGGGAGAGCTTTGACCACAGAGTGGGAGCCGTTGCTTACTTCCGTGCATGAAATCGTGGCAGACCATCAGATTCTTCGATAACATGCTCTGAAACAGAAAAATAAACAAACAAAAGCAAAAACGGTGAGAGAGTATGAATATGTGTCGAAAGTATGCTGATGAATCATATTTGAAAGCAATGTGTGGTAAGAGAACCAATTTTCACCGAAGTTAGTGTTAGATCAGGTGGTTGCTACCCGGAAGAAGAAGTCTCTGCTGTTTGATGGCAGATGAACATTTAACAGAATGCTCCGCCCACCTGCCCCCCTCCAAAATATTTTGAAGGTAAAATATACCCCATTAGCCCCTTGCTCTTGCAAAAAAAAAAATTTAGAAAGTACTCTTTGTAGAAAAAATGCCTATTTTTGTTGAAAATTACACCAACAGCAGTTTTATGGTAAATAGGTCTGTATGCCCAGTGCATTAGTATCTAAAACTTGTTCTTTAACATTAACACACACACACACACTCACGCACACATACACGCACACAAAGAGATCTCTCTCTCTCTCTCTCTGTGTATATATATATATATATATATATATATATATATATATATATATATATATATATATATATATATATATATATATATATATACAACAAACTAATAAATTCCAAGGATAAGTACCGAGCACCGTTCCAGCAACTTACAGAGCAGCTTGGTGTTGCAATGACTGCAAGAAATATTGAATTATAAACAAAGCTTGCTCTTATGTCTTAGATTGAAGAAATAGGGGAGATACGCATTCATATCTGCAGTGGTAGATGATTCTGCCAAACTAACAGTATGTGCTTGAGTGGGTGAATGGGGAAAAAATAAAATAAATGCTTCTCAAAATGAGCCTTCAGCAAGCTTATATTCTCCAAGGGGAGACATCCTCCAATAGGAAGGGAAACTCACTAACATATAACTCCTGGTCATATACCGATGTTTCGAAACTTAGTTGTTTCTCCTCAGTGACTGCGGCAAGTGGTAATTTGACTCCTTTACCACTTTCCGCAGTCACTGAGGAGAAACAACCAAGTTTCGAAATATCGGTATATGACCAGGAGTTATATGTTAGTGAGTTTCCCTTCCTATTGGAGGATGTCTCCCCCTTGGAGAATATAAGCTTGCTGAAGGCTCATTTTGAGAAGCATTTATTTTATTTTTTCCACATTCACCCACTCAAGCACATACTGTTAGTTTGACAGAATCATCTACCACTGCAGATATGAATGCGTATCTCCCCCTATTTCTTCAATCTAAGACATAAGAGCAAGCTTTGTTTATAATTCAATATATATATATATATATATAATATATATATATATATCATCCGAAATCAGGGATACTGTCCATGTCGGCATAGGAAAGATTTGAGGGTGGACATTGGGAAATGGTCCTGGAGTTTTACACACATACTTAAACACTTGCGCGGGCACATTTAAGTTTAGTGACCACACTACGCAAGATTGAAAGCTGATGGATAAATGAATTATTGACTGAGAGCGAGATTACAGAAATTTAGAAGAGAACTTCATATGACAGAGCAGATGTCTGTTCAGCGTATTAGCTCAATGCGCTGATCACACACACACACACACACACACACGTAAACACACGCACTTGGTGGATAGATGGTTTGTATGTACCTAATTACAGTGGAAGGTCCTTCCACTCCGTCCCAATTTTTCTTTCCTTTTTTTTTTATTTTTCTTTTGTTACAAAGCCTGCACTAGGAAACAAACTAGTTAGATGTGTATAAAAAGCAAGTGCCACAAAATGATCTTGGATCACGAAATAAGTAGTCATGAACATTAGGGCATAAAGAGATGACCGCCACGAACGCTAAATGGGCCACAGAATTGGTACTTCCGGTCTAATCAGGGACCGTACAGCAAAGGGACTAACAAGAGCCAGATGGGCCGCGCGAAGTACTGCTCGCGAGCAGACGACCGAACTTGTGCGTAAAGAACTTCCGGTGGCAGCTTCGAGCGAGTAAACAATGTGTGGAACACGCGTGTCGGACGGTGTAAATCTCGTTTTTTCGCATGAACACTCCAATTTCTTGTACCAAAACCACATCGCATCTAATATGAGGGGTGCAAACTGTGCCATTGTTGGCTGTCCCGCCCAGAAATCTAAACACAAAGGGCTTACATTTCACAAATTACCGGCGAAAGGTACGAACGATGAGTGGAGAATGCAGCTGATCAACAGCATCAACAGACAAGATAAATCGTTCAACCCCGACAGGGCTACAATTTGCTCCCGTCATTTCAAGGATTCTTGCTTCAAAACTGGTAAGTCTGAGCATAGACTCTATATCGTTCAGTTAATATCAGTATTTCATCGAATAGGTTTCTGTAATGACAATTAAGTTCGGGCATCCAAAATTCAGTGATGTCCAAGTGTTGGTTGTTTTACAAGGGCCGCTCATTGAAGTAAACAGTTTCCATTCTGTGTGTGTGTGTGTGTGTGTGTGTGTGTGTGTGTGAGAGAGAGAGAGAGAGAGAGAGAGAGAGAGAGGTATGTTCATGTGTGTGTGTCAGTGCATGTTTATGTGTGTGCGTGGTAATTTCTGAAGTCACGGTAAAGGCAGAACACATCGTCTTTTTTGTTATACACACAAATAGTAATTGATGTACATGTACTCTTGAACTTGCATGATGTAGTCAAGCCATACGTCACAGGTTTCATCAGTAGACTACAAAGCCTTTTAGACCTCTCTCTCTCTCTCTCTCTCTCTCTCTCTCTCTCTCTCTCTCTCTAACACACACACACACACACACACACACACACACACACACACACACACATACACACACACGAACACAGAGGTTAAGGAGTCATTCTTATTTATTTGGTATCAGATGACCAAAGTCCCTTGCTTTGATATGCAAAACAATAATTTTGTATTTACATACAGAAATATTCCGCCTATGTTTCTAGGTCCTGGTGGGAAACTGAGGAGACTCATTGAAGGCAGCCTGCCCACTGAGTACATGCCGGTCCGAACAATTGAAACTCCAAAACCAACAGAAAGGAAACCACCGGTAAGCAAAAACATACAATTTATATCCAGTAAAGTCATTTACGGTATATTTTGTCATCAAAACGGAAAGAGAAAAGAAGGGAAAATGATCGCAGAATTCAAAACATGTATGTACAAATAATATTACTGGAGCAATTGAAGAGCATGCTTTGTTGTACAGGTGTAATGTATCTACATAATGAATCTATAGTGTATGTATCTATAATGAATGAATCTATAATGTATATTTATGTATCTATAATGTATGTATCTATAATGTATGTATCTATAATGTATGTATCTGTTTTTTTCTACAGGTACATTCTAACTGCTCTAATAGCGCTGTCACAGAAGGTTTGACGTGTACTAGACCCCCTCTGTCCAGAACAGATGTCATTGTTTTGGGGCGTTCGCTTGATGCTCCTGCCTCCTCTACCTGGTCTTGTTTGAGACACTGAACTATGTCAAAATGAACTGCCTTGCTCTTATTGTGTCTCTTCAACTGCTTTTCTGTTTTATGTACTATACTACTTCCTATGTATTCTAAAATGTCTGAATGGTGCTCATCTAAATTGAACTGACTGCCTGCCTGCTGGAAAGGGTGTACTGCTGCAGGTTGCACTTTGTGAAAGTCGTTTAGCTGAATCAACCGCTTAAATAGCCTAAGACACAGCTGAAAGGTTGCTCCTCGAGACAATCCAATGTCTGTGGACAGTTCTGAAATCTTGTCCTGAAGAGCTCTGTGGAAGTTGCCCCAAGCCTTCTCGGCGGCAGCATTTGGAAAGCGTCCTTTTGTAGGCAAGCAGTCATTCAGAAAAGACAACTTGTCCTGAATAGGAGCCTCTCCTGTTAAGACAAAACAGCGATTGTTCTCATAATACATTGTTACAGTATCATTGAATTTCCTTAACATATATTTGAGCATGTGTGTGTGTGTGTGTGTATGTGTGTGTGTGTGTGTGTGTGTGTGTGTGTGTGTGTGTGAAAGAGAGAGAGAGTGTTCTACTTATAAGTGTATCATTAAACATGAGTAAAATACAGAAAATGGTTTTGTATTGCATGTGAGGAACAATAAGATGAAAGCTTTCAGCAAAATTTCAATATTTTTACCATGCACTTACAGTGCTTGGAAATATATGTGATGTAGTTCTGGTTAGATTAGCTGATGAGTATGATCTGTACTCACTTGCTGCTTGTGAAATAGACTGTCTTGTCTCATCCGGAAGGCATTTGTCTGCTTGCATTGAGCTGCACACTTCACTGACAAGGTCTGGTGTAATCTGAAAAGGTTAAAAAAACATCAACGTTCTGAGTTGTGTGTGTGTGTGTGTGTGTGTGTGTGTGTGTGTGTGTGTGTGTGAGAGAGAGAGAGAGAGAGAGAGAGAGAGAGAGAGAGAGAGAGAGAGAGAGAGCATCATAATGTGATGCATACCACTATGTAATTATTTTGAGTGTTGTCTTTGTTGATGTTGCCACACTGTTGATGTATTAAAAGTCAGTAAACATGTCATAACACATTTAGTCTCTCTCTCTCTCTCTCTCTCTCTCTCTCTCTCTCTCTCTCTCTCTCTCTCTCTCTCTCTCTCTCAGTCTTTCACACACACACACACACACACACACACACACACACACACACAGAGAGAGAGAGAGAGAGAGAGTTGAATTAACTTACCAACATTGGCTGTGGTTCGCTGCCTTTTTTTGATGAATCAGCGACTGGTATCGGGGTTCGTTTCTCTGCCATTGCAACAGGCTGAGTAGTGTTCACTGCAGTCGCTTGTTTCCTACAAATGAACCAGCAATACCCACTATAATAACCAAAACGAAGACTGAATCTACGAAAGTACTGAAAAATATAGCAACCAGCTGTACATCAATGCATACAAGAAGGGAGACATGAAAGACTAAAGCTGCGCGGAGCACAACTACACACTGACTAGCGCATCTCTCGAGCACAGGCATGGTTTGTTTACACGCTTGTACGCCGAGTAAACTGTGGCCGCGTTATCAGTTATAGGGTAATTACTTGCACATGTCGATAGGTTTCGCACTCTACATTCCTCCACAACACAAAATCATAACACATGTCTTATAGTAAACGCATAACAACCGCTGAATTATGGAAAAAGAATGCTTACCTGAACGATGTTTTGGCTGCCAAACTCCATGTTACCACCGACACCGGAAGTTCTGTACGCACTAGATCGTGGGGCCCGCCCCTTTCAGTACTTCGTTAGTGACTCGGAGAAGGGGAAGCCGGCCAGCTGCGCATCCCTTT
>CM031606.1:72908362-72930862 GCA_018398815.1 Conus ventricosus
ATAATGAAAATACAGTTCAGTGCAAACAAATGAAGTCACAGGGGCCTGAGAAATGCCCCCCACAAACAGACCTCCTGTCGTAGAAGATGACGTAAACAGATCCCGCAACAATTTGAAAGCGTTAATGATTGAGATGATGACCCAGTTCATACACAAAGCGAAATATACTTAAAAGACAAATAAAGCACTGTGGATAACGAAAACGGCATTAAGGATAACAAAGAAGAAACATAACGAAGACAAGAGATTTTTTTTTCGCCATTCAGCAAGAAATGCAACGAAACAATCACAAAGACAAAAAGGACCCATGAAAAGTAAACTGCACGTGATAGCAAAATTAGTCCCAAAATGTTTTCGGAGTATGGTCAGGAGAGAATGAAGATCAGTGCAGAGATCGGTACACTGAAAGATAATGAAGAACTTTTTCCAGCATCAGGCTTCTTGCAGGCTGAAATTTTAAAGTTGTTTTTTTTCTCAAGCATCTTTACAAGGAAAATACATTAAACTTGCAACATCTTCAACGCTGTCCCTTATCGTTTCTATTTTTGACATGCTGAAGAATGATTTACCTAAATCCAATCGAGGTGCAAGGGACTGATTGTGTTTCTTCAAAGGAAAGATTAAACACTACATTTTCCCATTTTCCTGTTTGCACTTTTCAATCCTAGTCTTAAGAGACTGGCATCGTTCCACAGAACCCTAGGACACTGATGTCCTAGCTGCCTAGTCTTAAGAGACTGGCATCGTTCCACAGAACCTAGGACAGCTGATGTCCTAGCTGCCTAGTCTTAAGAGACTGGCATCGTTCCACAGAACCCTAGGACAGTGATGTCCTAGCTGCCTAGTCTTAAGAGACTGGCATCGTTCCACAGAACCTAGACAGCTGATGTCCTAGCTGCCTAGTCTTAAGAGACTGGCATCGTTCACAGAACCCTAGGACAGCTGATGTCTAGCTGCCTAGTTTAAGGACTGGCATCGTTCCACAGAACCTAGGACAGCTGATGTCTAGCTGCCTAGTCTTAAGAGACTGGCATCGTTCCACAGAACCTAGGACAGCTGATGTCCTAGCTGCTTGAAAGAGGAAGCAAATCGGAGCTGGAAACAAGACCAGCAAGTCTGACTTGTATTGCGGGAAGTGTCTTGAGTCTCATAAATCTCTCAACAGTTTTTGAGATTTTTGCATGACAGATGTCCTTTTTCGTAACATTCTGCGCAATATTTCTAAAATAATATATGTATATATATATATATATATTTTTGTTGTTGTGATGAATGTGTCTATTTCGGGTTTTTTAGGCGATACATTGCTTCATATAACGAAAATGTTGTTTTAAATACCATAATTCCGGAAGAAAACCGTCGATCACCGGTGATCGAAATTCAAGGGAAAGAACTGAAGAGAGTTTAATCATTGGAAAGGTAATTGTCTCCCACATGGTCTCTACTCGAAATGTCGGAAGAAAGAAGTCTCCTGATAGAAGTCATGGAAGATTTTACAGGTATACTGAACATGGAAATACGCTGATGTCATATACTTGGATTCTTAAAAAAAAATGATGATAAAAAGGTGTTGGCTCAGTACGGAATCGAACGTCACATGTGAAACTGAATGTGTACTACCCACCACTACCATTTCAGAACACGGACTATGGCTACCTTCACGGTGGGATTAAGACCGGTCACACGCGCAGAAATCTCTCTCATCGGTGTTTCAACCGAGAGACACAAACAAAAAACAAACAAATTATATAAAAAAATACATGAAAAAAAAAATGAAAAAAATGGAGGGGGGGGGGGGGGAGTCTAATCACTCTGTTTTATCTTTGTGTTTCGTTTTAATAATTTAGTGTGTGTGTGTGTGTGTGTGTGTGTGTGTGTGTGTGTGTGTGTGTGTGTGTGTGTGTGGTATGTGTGAATAATTCTACATATCGGAGAGGCTCATGTTAACACCTGCAACATTAAAAGTACATAACTCTTAGACAACAGTAAGTACTCTGCCAACAAAGCGCCGGATTATGTCCCTTGGAATGTTCCATTATGACTGCTTAAAAACAAGGATGAGCTGATGATGTTGGTTATCGTTGTGTAGGTCAGGCACACGGAGACATTTCTCTCTTCGACTGTGCGGCTGTGTCGGAGGACGGCAGTCACCAGGTGAAACTAACGGACTTCACCGGGTAAGTTTTATGTTCAAGTGTTTCATCTTCATGCCTTTCACCCCACCCCCTCCTAGTGACATTACTTCCTCCATGTCGCTCATTCTGGTACCTTCGTTCACAGCCATTGTCGTCCTCTCACTGCGCCAGTACCGCGGTGCACGGGGAATAATTGACTTGAAGTCGCTCCTAGGCAACCCACCAAAGGAGACACTGCACTGCCACCGAGTCACTTCAGCGGCGCATGAGTTCAATTCATACTGGTAGTCCACGCCGCTTTCGCAGAGGCCCACTGTCGAGTTCGTTTGTGGACTGGTGAAGACAGTGGTATTGGCACCAGTGATCTTGCGTCTTCTTTGCAAAGTATTGATTCTATTCCTACTGATTCTCTTTACAGTTCACAAAGTACTGATTCTGTCTCTACAGTTCACAAAGTACTGATTCTGTCTCTACAGTTCACAAAGTACTGATTCTGTCTCTACAGTTCACAAAGTACTGACTCTCTCTCTACAGTTCACAAAGAACTGATTCTGTATCTACAGTTCAACGCTGACAGGACGCCAGTCTGGTGCAGGGCATGACAACGGTTCATCGATGCCGACATCCAGGGAACAGATCGATATGGAGTTGGCTCAATACAGGAGTGGGGCCGTGTCCACCTGAGTGGCAGGACACTCCCACATGTCGCTCAGAACACACCGACCGGTCAGCGCTACAGAGCCGACACTGAGGGCCCGTTCATCCGACCAGTGCCTCGGGCCTTTGGTCTTGGGGCCATTCTATACCATGAAGATACACGTTTGCAACGGACCATTCTATAAGGCGAAGATGCACATGTGCAACGGGCAGTTCTATACGTTAAAGATACACGTCTGCTAGGAACCATTCCATAAGATGAAGATGCGCGTCTGCAACGGTCCATTCTATACGATAAAGATGCATGCCTGCAACGGTCCATTCTGCGCGATAAAGATGCACGTTTGCAACGGTCTATTCCATACGGTAAAGATGCACGTCAGCAACGATCCATTCCATACGATAAAGATGCACGTCTGCAAAGTATGCTAACATTGTAGTGGACCTCACGGAGACGCATGGGATCCGGAAGATAGATTTTCAGGAATATTCAATGGATTTGCTAAAGCACTCCCCCCGCCCCATCCCCACCCCCTCCACAGAGCACCCATGGAATGCCGTGGCGGACAAACACCCCAACCTCCCACCCACCCCACCCCACCCTCCCTCCTGCTAGGCTCTGTGAGCTCTCCCGTTTTCCAGTACGTGAATGGCAAGGTAGGCCCTCGCAACACGCTCCAGACTGTTTTGCAGTCTACGCGTCAACGTTTCAGGGAATGGGTGGAAGCGAACGGTGGCCACAATCTCCACTGACTGAGCGATGTATCTGAAGCCAAAGAATGCGCACTGACTTTGATGATGTGACAGCGTGGTTTCAATGATTCAGCGTTGAATCAAACTGGCTCCTTTGAATAATACGATTAAATCTCGCGACTGTTTCATCATTCAATTTTTATTTGGGGTACTTATCTGAATTAGTGCGTTTGAATTTTATCCTAACTTGTGGGAAGTATAAATCTCAGCGTTAACCAGGCCTGAGTGATACAAACACCTACAGTGATAGTCTGGTAATTGGCTTGAGTGATGCAAACACCTACAGTGGTAGTCTGGTAACTAGTGTATCATAGTACTTCTCCAGGTCTCACTGACACCTTCGGATTTTTTTTTCTTGTCTGCCTATTGACCGACTCCGGGGAAAGGCTCGATGACAGTGAGGAAAGGCACACTGACCACTGGGAAAGGCACACTGACCACTGGGAAAGGCACACTGACCACTGGGAAAGGCACACTGACCTCGGGGAAAGACCTGTTGACAACGAGAAAGACTGGCGCCAGGGATCCTCATCAGAGGGCATGTAAGACTATGTGGCGAAAGCTTGGCAGTGTCTGGAGTTGTACTGTATCACCTGTCAATGAAACAGCAACGAGTGGGGGTTGCATGATGCGCACAGCAGTTCACTCAGTGAGGGCGGTGGACTCTGCAGTCATGAAATATGGGTTGATATACCTAAGGGGACGTTTCCATTGGAGGCTCGATCTGTTGTGTCGCGTCCAGTGGCCATTACACCTTGACATCTGCCAGGGAGCAGTTATGTCCCTTGACGCCTTAATGGAATGCCCTAATGTGCCCGCATCCTAAGTCAACTCAGCGCAGGCTTCCAACGGTGGTGCAGGATTGCTCCACAGGCTGGTTGGTTAGGAGGTTGTGAGAACAGTCTTCTTTGCGTCCACTGATCTCTTTGGGAGTATCTGCTTCTTCTGTTCTCTTCCTCAGCGCTGACCACGCTGGAATGATGCCGACACCTGCAGTGAGGCTCTGTGAAATTCAGTAACATTGTCAGAGACGCATCCACCAAATGCGCGAAACTATGGTTCTGAACGTCCCCCTTCGACCCATATAATACTCATCTCTTTGTAACAGCTGGGTGAGGGTCGGAACTAAAACCTCAAATAAATACTTCACATGGACTTTAACATGGACACGACCACCTATACGCTAACCATTCCACAAAGGCGGCTTATCATGTGTATAAAGAAACAGGGTCAGTGAAACCAGCCGTTATGCTCATCAACATATTAATAAAGTTAATTAATCTAGTTTAATAATAATAAAGTTAATTTAGTTAGGTAATTAATGAAATTGATAATCAATTCATCAGGCTACTACATTTTGAAGAAACTCTTCGGTTTCTGACAAAGGCATTCCTAAATATCAAAAATCATTGCGACATGCCAACACAGTTCTCTCTCTATCCACCTATTTGTACCTCACTGTGTGTGTGTGTGTGTGTGTGTGTGTGTGTGTGTGTTAGCGTGTTGCGCTTGCTTGCACACGCGCTCTTTTTTTTCTTTTCATCACCACGACCACAACCATCATCCCACTGCTGTTATCATCTTTGTCCACCCTACCATCGGTTTGCTACCCAGGCGTGTCCACATAGTTTGACCTAACTAACGTAAGACTACTACGTGTGTCCCCCAGATGTCCGGCCATGAAGTCCCCAATGGGCTGCATGGTGGAAGAGAACGACCTGCTTGTCTCCCCTGCGTTTAAGCTGTCCTCATTGGCTGATCAGGGTGTCGTCAACATCACGTGCTCTTGGGAAACGTGCTCTACGCCTCACCACCCAAAGTGTACAAATGTCAGTGGCCGGCACGTATTTCACGCGCGCGTGTGTGTGTGTGTGTGTATGTGTGTAGAGGGAAGTGTTTTGGTTGTCTTCTAAGTGTGATGTTGGTATGTGGCGATTCATGCCTGCTTTGAGGCTTATATCCATTCTCCCTTGAATGAATTAACCACACACTCATCAGCCCATACAACAAACGAACGAACGAAAGAATGAATGAAAGAATGAATGAATGAATGAAAGAATGAATGAATGAATGAATGAATGAAAGAATGAATGAAAGAATGAATGAATGAATGAAAGAATGAATGAATGAATGAATGAATGAAAGAATGAATGAATGAATGAATGAATGAATGAATAAAAACATTAAAAAAAAAAAGACATACAGAAAAAAGATTAAATGCAAAAAAAAAAAAGAAAAAAAAACCTAATTGAAAAAAAAAACACCGAAAAAAAGGAACATCCAATGATACTGAAAGAACTACAGAAAGAAACGAAGAACCAGAGAGAAAACGAAGAAATGTTGAAGAAGAAGAAGAAGAAGAAGAAGAAGTAAACGCAAGGAGTCTATCGACCGACCGATATCTCCACTCCTGTTCATTACTATATGTCTGGTGACAGAGATGCGACTTCTTTACGAGACTGGCGAACGCCGGAAGAAGGCATCGGCGACAGTCACGTGACGAGCACGCGAGGAGCGGCGCGCGCCACTCGGTCACCACGACAATCCGGGTCCTGCCCAGTCACGTGAGACATGATCATGGCGGGGCGCCCCCTGGCGTCATCAGTCATCACGGCCATCACGGGATGCGGTCAGGGATGAGACAGCCCTCCCGCACTCCTGTACCCAACGGTAAGGCTGCCCGTACACATGGCGCAAAAAGCGACTGCCCTGTCCTATACTATCCTATCCTATCCTCTCCTGTCCGCGCCTACCCTATCCTATCCACGCCTACCTCATCCTATCCACGCCTACCCTATCCTATCCACGCCTACCTTATCCTATCCACGCCTACCTTATCCTATCCACGCCTACCTTATCCTATCCACGCCTTTCCTATCCTGTCCACGCCTTTCCTATCCTATCCACGTCTTTCCTATCCTATCCACGCCTATCCTACCCTATCCACGCCTATCCTATCCTATCCTATCCACGCCTTTCCTATCCTATCCACGCCTTTCCTATCCTATCCACACCTACCCTATCCTATCCACGCCTTTCCTATCCTATCCCACGCCTATCCTATCCTATCCACGCCTATCCTATCCTATCCTATCCACGCCTTTCCTATCCTATTCCACGCCTATCCTATCCTATCCACGCCTATCCTATCCTATCCACGCCTTTCCTATCCTATCCTATCCACGCCTTTCCTATACTATCCACGCCTATCCTATCCTATCCTATCCACGCCTTTCCTATCCTATCCACGCCTATCCTATCCTATCCACACCTACCCTATCCTATCCACGCCTTTCCTATCCTATCCCACGCCTATCCTATCCTATCCACGCCTATCCTATCCTATCCTATCCACGCCTTTCCTATCCTATTCCACGCCTATCCTACCCTATCCACGCCTATCCTATCCAAACCACCCCTTTTTTCCTATCCTACCTATCCACCCCTTTCCCTTTTACAAATCCAGCCTACCCCCTTTTCCCTTCCTATCCACCCCTTTTCCCCTATCCTATCCCCCCTTTAATCCTATTTTTCCACGCCTACCTATCCTATCCACCCCTTTTTCCTACCTTTTCCTATCACGCCAAACCTACCCATCCACCCCTACCCTCTCCAAACCACCCTACCGTCCTATCCACCCCTTTCCATCCTTTTTCCACCCCTTTTTCCTTCCTTTTCCATGCCTTTTCCTATCCGGCCCTACCCCAGGGCCTTTTCCTATCCAAATTCCACCCCTTTTCCCTATCCTGCCCTACCCAGGCCTTTTTCCTATCCTACCCCATGCCTTCCTATCCGGCCCCTATCAGGGCCTTTTCCCTATCCATCCTACCACCCCTTTTCCCCTACCCTATCCACCCCTTTTTCCTGGGCCTTATCCTACCCACCCCTTTTTCCTTTTCCTTTCCCATGCCTTTCCACCTGCCCTATCCACCCCTTTTCCCTATCCTACCCAAATTGCCTTTCCTTTTCCTGTCCTATCCATGTTTCCTTACCTACCTATCCAGCCTTTTATCCTACCACGCCTTTTTCTTTCCTACCCACGCCTTTCCTATCCTATCCACCCCTTTTCCCTACCCTACCCACGCCTTTCCAAACCTTTATCCTCCTTTTCCCAATCCGGGCCTATCCATCCCTTTTCCCTTTCCCTATCCTATCCACCCCTTTTCCAAACAAAACCACGCCTATCCTATCCAAATCCTATCCCCCCCCCGTTTCCTTTCATATCCACGCCTACCCTACCCCAAATCTCGCCTTTTCCTTCAAATTACCCACCCCTTACCCCAGTTATCCCCCCCTTTTCCCTACCCTATCCACGCCTTTTTTTCCTACCCCTGCCTTTCCTTTTCCTGCCCTATCCAGGCCTTTCCTATCCGTACCCTTCCACCCTTTTATCATACCACCCCTTTATCCTACCTATCCAAATTCCCACCCCTTTCCTATATATCCCGCCAATCCTACCCTTTTCCACGTTTTTCCATCCTGCCCCTATCCAGCCTTTTCCTACCCCATCCAGCCTTTTCCTATCCTATCCACCTACCTTTAACTATCCCCCCTCCCCTTCCCCTATCCAGGCCTTTTCCCTATCCTTATACCCGCCTTCCCAAATCCTACCCACGTTTATCCTACCCTATCCACCCCCTTTTCCCTACCTATCCACCCCTACCCTACCTTTCCTAACCAACCCACCCCTTTTTCCTTTACCCTATTTATCCCAAACCTTCCTACCCAAGTTTTTTTCCTATCCTACCCAGCCTTTCCCTCCAACCACCCCTTTTCTTACCCTACCCACCCCTTTTTCCTATCCAATCCTGCCTTTCCTACCCTGTTTTACCCCATCCCTTTCCTATCCTACCCAAATCCCTACCCCCAAATCCACCCTTTTCCCTACCTATCCACCCTATCCAGTCCTACCCCAACCCCTTTTCCCTACCCTTTTCCCAGCCTTTTTCTTATCCATCCTTTCCTACCCTGCCCTACCCAGGTTTTTTCCCTACCCAACCCTACCCACCCCCTTTCCCATCCCCCCCACGCCTTTCCTACTATCCTACCCCCACGCCTTTCCTATAAAAACCTATCACGCTTTTTCCTTTCAACCCCACCCCTACCTACCCTATCCTACCCAAAACCCCCCCTTTCCCTATCAAATCCACCCCTATGGAAACCTACCCACCCCCTTTTAAACTCTCCTTCCACCCCTTTTCCCTTTATTACCCACGCCTTTCCTATCCTATATGGCCTACCCGGGCCTATCCTTTCCCTTTCCTTCCTTTTTTATCCACCCCTTTTCCCTATCCTATCCCCCCTTTTCCCTATCCTACCCATCCACCCCTGCCCCTTTTCCTTTTCCACCCCTTTTTCCATCCTACCACCCCTATCCGTCCTTCCACCCCCTTTCCTATCCATCCACGCCTTTTTCCTATCCAAACATTTTTTTCCTATCCATCCCTTTCCCTATCCAAATTCCAAACCGCCCTTTTTTTCATATCCACGCCATCCTACCCTACCCAAACCCACCCCTTTCCTTCTTTCCCACGCCTATCCTTTTCCTATCCACCCCTTTCCCAAATCCTGTCCAAATCCAGCCGTCCTTCCTATCCCATCCACCCCTTTTTCCCCTCATATCCAGGGCTACCCTATCCAACCACGCCTTTCCTTTTCCTTTTCCTACCCACGCCTTTCCTATCCTATCCCACCCAAGCCTATCCTATCCTATCCACCCCTATCCTATCCTTTCCCTTTCATTTTCCTGCCCCTACCCACGCCTTTTACCCTTTCCCCATCCCTTTTTCCTACCCTTTCCTTCCACCCCCTTTCCCTATCCTTTTCCATCCCTTTTTCCACCCGGTCCTTCCATCCCTTTTTCCTTTTACCTATCCTATCCAGGGCCTTTCCTATCCTTTCCACCCCTTTCCCTTCATATCCCACCCACCCCTTTTCCTACCCATCCCCCGCCTTTCCAATCCTACCCACGCCTATTCAGTCAAAAACCACCCCTTTTCCCTACCCAAATCCACCCCTTTTCCCTATCCTATCCAGCCTTTCCTACCCGCCCTTTTCCTGCCTTTCCTATCCTATCCTATCCAGGGGCTTTCCTATCAAAAACCACCCCTATCCTATCCTACCCTTTTCCACCCCTTTCCTATCATTCCACCCCTATCCAAATCCTACCCCTACCCCCCCTTTTCCTTTCCGGTCTTTTCCACGCCAAATCCTACCCAAACCAAAGTCAACCTACCCAATCCCCCTACCCTATCCTATCCACCCTTTCCTATCCTATCCCCGCCTTTTCCAATCCCCCCACGCCTACCCTATCCTACCACCCCCCGCCATATCCACCCACCCCCCTATCCTTAAAATCCACCCCCAAACCTACCAAACCCACCCCTTTTCCTACCCCTATCCTTTTAAACGCCTTGTATACTACCACGTTTAAATCCAATCCTTTTCCACCCCTGCCCTACCCTATCCCCCCTTTCCTACCCAAACCTACCCTTTTCCCCCCTTTTCCCTTTCCCCTATCTATCCACCCCCTATCCTTTTTTTTCCACCCTACCCCTACCCAAACCCACGCCTTTCCTTTATCCTTTCCAGGGCCAATCCTATCCTACCCACCCCTTTTCCAAACCCTACCCACCCCTTTTTTCCTACCCTACCCAGCCTACCCCTTTATCCCCACCCCTTTTTCCTTTTCCTATCCAGGCCCTACCCTCCTTTTCCCCGCCTACCCAGTCCTATCCCCCCTTTTCCCATTTTCCAATACCCTACCCTACCCAACCATGCCTTTCCTACCCTTCCTACCCATTTTTCCCTTTTTATCCTACCCCCCCCTTTTCCCTTTACCCAAATCCACCCCTTTCCATCAGATCCACCACCCCTTTTCCTATCCTATCCTATCCCCCTTTTTCCTATATACCCAAACGCCAACCCACCCTTTCCCCTATCCACCCCTTTTTCCTATCTTTCCACGCCTATCGTTTCCTATCCACCCCTTTCCCTATAAATTTCCCTTCACCCCTTTTTCCTTTTCCTACCCGGTTTTTCCTATCCTATATACGCCTATCCAGTCCCTTTCCCTTTCCTATCCTACCCTCCACCCCTTTTTCCTTTTAAACCACCCCTTTCCCTATCCTATCCCCCACGCCAACCCCTATCCTATCCACCCCTTTTCTACCAATCCTCGCCTTTCCAGTCCTACCCCACCTTTTCCTACCCTATCCCCCCTTTTCCCTATCCTATCCATCCCTTTTCCCTACCCCATCCCTTTCCTTTTCCTATCCTATCCACGCCTTTTCCCTTTCTATCCACGCCTACCCTATCCTACCCAAACCCCCTTTCCTATCATATCCACTTTTTTTCTACCCTATCCACCCCTTTTTTCCAATCCTGTCCAACCCCACGCCTTTTATCCAACCCCATCCAGCCTATCCTACCCAAACCACGCCTATCCACCTACCCACCCCTTTTTCCTATCCTATCCACCCCTTTTCCTATCCCCCCCCACCCCTTTTTCCAACCCAACCCACGCCTCCCCAAACCTATCCACGCCTATCCTATATTTATCCAGGGGCCTATCATACCCTATCCTGTTACCCACCCCTTTCTTTTAAATCCACGCCTCCCCTATCCTATCCACCCCTTTTCTTTTAAATCCACACTTTTCCTACCCCCAACCTACCAGCCTTTTCCTTTATAAAATCCCCCGTATCCTATATTGTCCTATCCACCCCTTTCCCTATCCTACCACCCCTTTTCCTTCCTATCCACCCCCTATCCTTTTCCGCCCTACCCACGCCTCCCCTTTCCAAAATTCCACACCTTCCAAATCCACGCCTTTTCCATATACTATCCCCCCCTTTCCCCTAAAATTGTCCAATCCACCCCTTTCCTATCCTACCCAAAACGCCTACCCTACCCTATCCACCCCTTTTCCCATCCTATCCACGCCAAACCTTCCTACCCCCGCCTATCCTTTGGCCTATCCAGCACACGACATTTTGGGAAAATTTGCCCACCCCCGGGAAGCCTACACTCTCTACCGGGGGTTTTTCCGTTTAGAACTTTTTTTTTCCCCCCATCCCCCCCCAGTAAAACCGCCAATCGGCGGAGGCCTAAAGGGTCACGTGTGGGGAAACGAAAACCCGGTCAATGGTCAAAGGGAAATTTGCCCGAAACCCCATTTTCTTCACGGAAATAATTTTTTCATCTAATTTTCTTCATCTTTGTTTGGGCCCCAAAACGTCAAATTTTTTAAATTCATTCTAGCGCCTAATGCCCCAGGGGTTCGCCAAAAACCCCTAATCTTTTTTGGGGGAAAGGGAAACTTTTTCCCGTTGTGGGTTTTCCGAACCCTGGGGAAAGGATGGGGTGGAGACTGGACGGGTCGCCATTGTGTTTTTCCCAGGTTTAAAACCCCTCGGCCCATTTTTGTTGTGTTTTGTGGGAAGTCCCTCGCACCACTTCTTTTTTAAAAGGCCGCAAAAAACGATTTCATTTTTTTGCACGTTTTCCCTTTTAGGGTATTGCACCCCAAACACACCCTTTTTGAACTCCCGTAGTTATGGGAAACGGGGAGTACTTTCCAATGGGAAGAAGAATCGTCGGGTCTGTCTGTCTGCCGTGGTAAAAAATTTTTTCCGCTGCCCCTGAAAAAATTTCGGGCCCCCATCTTTTGAAAATGTGTAGGTATTTTCAATAGGGGTCAGGATGATCCCCCGATGTTTTTTTTTTTACCAGAATGGGCCGTTACTAAGGGTTTATAACCCCCCAAAAAACATTTATTCCTTCTTTATGGAAAAATTCTCAGTAAACAAAAATCATTATGACCCCCCCCTTGTTTGATTGGGAGCCCACCTACTTTAAAGGACGCATTTTTTAAATTGTGACGTTTTTCAGGAAGAAAAAATTTGGGAGTGGGTTTTTTTAAGCTTTGCCCTTGTTGACTTTTCCTTTTAGATAGTGCTGCACCCCCTTAAATTTGGTCACCGTTTTCGGAATCCCATGCTCAGGGACTGTACCCTTGTGGGTACTTCACATACCCCCTTTTTTTTTAAAAAAACAAAACCCACGGTGCTTTTGCTTTGATGGAAATTGGTATAAACAAAGTCGCCCGTCTTCTCCGTCTTATTCCATGATTTTTTAAATTTTATCCCTTCAAACCGTCAAAAAATTTCCTGCAGTAAAGATGTTATTCTCAAACTAAACGCCTTTAATGGGCATGATTTGGGTGAACCGGGCCTTTTCTGTTGTCAAGAGCCCAAACTGGAAAAAACCCTTTTTGGGCAGGGAAGAAAAATTTCAGAAGATTTCCCAAAAAGGGAACTTTTCCAAAAGGGGCAGTTTCAAGGGGGCGTATTATCGCGTACGGAAAATTTAAAGTATTGGAAGGCTAGTGTCAGGGGAAATTTTTTTAATTGCATTTAAGTTTACTATGTACATGGGGGGTTTGGCCAAAATAAATGTAATGAAGAAAAGTAAAAATAAATGAAAAAAACCTGGGGAAAATGAAACAGGGGAAAGAACTGAAATCACTCACACACGAAAACCCCCCCCCCCCCCCCCCCCCCCCCCCCCGGCGGATGAAAAAGGGGAAAAATGCCCAAAAAAAATTAAATACGGGACTAAACTTTGTTTTAAAGTAGGGGCCCAATGAACCAGGGTTTTTCACTATCGCTGGTCCCGGATCCCCCAAAACCCCTTTTGGGACACGCCTTGATAAAATACAGCATCTTTGTCCCCCCCCACCTCGTCGGTTTTTGGACCAGTTGCCAGGTTCCCGGCGAATAAAACAAAACCGCGCGGGGCCGCACCACACACACCACACACAACACCACACACCACACACAAAACACCCCACACCACCCAAAAACATACCCCACACCCCGCACCCAGACGCGCGCGCAGAGAGGAGAAAAGGGGAGGGGGAAAGAGAGGGGAGAGGGGTGGGGGGGAGTATAAAAAACATAAGGATTCATTTTTTTTCCGATTAAAATTTAAATCTGGGCGCTATTCAAGAAGTTAACAAATGGGTTTTTTTTCGTTTTTTTTGCGGTGCCCAACAAAAAACATAGACGGCATGCAATGGAAAGTGGAAAGGGAAAAATTCAAACTTTTTCCCACACGTGACATGGGGGGTCCCATCGAAAAGAAAACTTGGAAAAAAAACACGGTAAATTTTAAAAGGGAACACCCCAAAACACACACCCACCAACCACACAACACACACCCCAACCCCCAAAAACACACCCCCAACCCCCACACCCCTCCTCATTTTTTTATCACTCACTCAAACTCCACCCACGCCCGCACGCCCGCCCCGCAAATACCCCAACAACACACACCCCCACACGCACACCCACCACGCCCGGACGCACGCACCATTTTTTTTTGTATTTTCCCATCATCTCCCGTTATTTTCTATCTATCTATCTATCTTTTATCTATTTCTACCCTTCTATAAATCTATCTATATTTTCGGGCGGGTCTGTCTATCAATCTTCTATGTGCAAGTCCTACGGCTTTTGGACCCCCTTGAGGACGTTGGGGGCCCCCAAAAAAAAGAAAATTTGACTTTTTTAACAGTTGCCCCGAATACTCATTACTAATGAATCTGCACCCCCAACCATTCCCACCCCAAAGAATGGTGTTTTTTCCCAAGTTTTTTCGCCTTTTTCAGGCTTAAACAAGAGGAGAGGGGTGGGAGAATTTTTTTTTTCTGAGTGGCTGTCCCCTCTTTCTTATTTTTTTCCCCTCTCTCCCCACTCTCTCTCTCTCTCTCTCTTTTTCCCCTCCCTCCTCTCTCTCTTTTCTCCCCCTTCTTTTCTTTTTTCCCTTCTTCTTCTTTTTTCCCCTCTTCTTCTTCTTCTTTTTTTTCTTCTTTTTTCTGTTTTTTCTCTTCTACTTCTCCTTCTTTTTTTCTTCCCCTTCTTTTTCTTTTTCTTCTTTTTCCCTTCTTCTTCTTCTTCTTCTTTTTCTTCTTCGTCTTCTTAAAGGGGTTCCCAATGTCTGTACCAAACATTTTCCCGATTTTTGGGTGCATTCCTGTTTGTTTTTTGTTTTTTTTCGCGGGTGTTCCGCACCGCGGCTGCAATGACGGCGCCCTACCCCGGGCCCCCTGATGTCCCTAAACCCCCATCGTCTGTTCTTTTTTCCTCCTCATTCTTTCCGTCTTCCTCGGTTTACGTGTCCCTTTTTTTGTGCGTTCGTGAGGTTGTGGAAACATAAGACGGAGGGTTGACAAAACAGCGCTCACGTGACAAAAATTTTCGTGCCAGAGTTCCCCGAGGGATTTGATTTGGGTGATTGGGGAGCGTCCGTGTGCCCGCTCGGGAGTTAAAATTTTGTGGCCGCAAAATTAACAAACCCCATGTCAAAAAAAAAAAGGGTTAGAGAAAAAGATTTAAAACACGAATGGACATGAAAATTTGAAAGGAAGAAAGGGGAAAAATGTCATACTTAAACAGTGAAATAAATTATTATAAGTCACTTTTTTCGAGCATTTTTTTTTTTTTTCAAAAAAGAGGGGGAGAAAATTGTAAAAATTTTTGGAAAATTTTAAAAGGGATTTCCCCCCCCCCCCCCCCCCCACAAAACACCCCCCGCATTCCCCTTTCCCCCGGTTTTTTTGTTCCCCCCCCCGATGTTCTTCCAAACCCCCCGGGGGGGGGGAGTCCTTTCCCCCAAATCCCAAAAAATGAACAATCAAAAAGGGGGGAAAAAAAAAAAGAAATCATAAAGAAGAAGAAAGAAGAAGAAATAGGTGGGGAGGGAAGAAGAAGAAGAAGAAAAAGAAGAAAAGGGAGGAGGAAGGGGAGGAAAAAAGAAGAGGAAGAGGAAAAAAGAAGAAGGGAAAAAGACGGGAAAAACACTTCACGTAACGTCAAAGAAAAATTTTTCCCCCGTAATCGCAGGATGGATGAGGAGCAGTTTTGAAAAAGTCAGTGCACGCACCACAAAACACCACACACACACAAACATACACGCCCCCCGCGGCCGCGCACGCAACGGGACGCACGCACGCACGCACGCACGCAAAAGCACACACAACACCCCCCCACACACCCCGCAAGCCCCCCCCCCCCCCCCCAAAAAAGGGGAGGGGAGGGGAAAAGAGAGAGAGAGAGAGAGGGGAGAGAGGGGAGAGAGAGGAGAAGTCAGGGCCACCCACGGGGTGTCCATTTCCCCCCCCCCCCCCCCCCCTCCCTATAGGTTTTAGTACACTGTGGAACCTCATGCTTTGAAAAGTTCTTCAACCCGCTTTGTGACATGCTTGCAATCGCCCTGCTGTGCCCCCTTCCTGCCCAAAAGCAAGCAAAGGCCAAAAAAAATTCGGCGAATCACGTGCCCCCGTCGGGGTTTGATACATCAATGTTCATTAAAACACAAGAGACGGGGCAGAAACCAAAACTCACAAGTCAAGCTTCTGTTCCGCTTTTTTCCTTACCCAACCAAACATCCCCAATGCAGCCCAAATAATGTTGCCATACGCCTAAAAGGGGAAAAAAAAAAGGGACCGCAATCTCTATAATGGTTAAATATTGCCTTTTCTTTCCCAAACCCCCCCCCCCCCCCCCCCCCCCCCCCCGATTAGAAAACAGTAAAATTAAAAGGGGTGGGGGGGAGGGTTTTTTGTTTTTGTCTGAAAGGTGCACGTGAGCTTTGGCCCAAATTGTTTTTTTAAAACCCCGAGAAGGGGATTCCAGAAATAACATACCCTCCCCTCCCCCCCCCCCCCCCCCCCCCCCCCCCCCCCCCCCCCCCCCCCCCCCCCCCCCCCCCCCCCCCCCCCCCCCCCCCCCCCCCCCCCACACAAAAAAGACCACAAAAACAACAAAAAAAACCAAAAACACCTTTAAAAGGAAAAAAAAAAAAAAAAAAAAGAAAGGGGCAAACCTCGTTTTTTTTCCCCAAAAAAAGGAAACCCAAAAACCAGGAAAAACGACAAGCTTTTCCCGGAAAAAAGAAAAAAAAGGCAAATAATCACAAAAAAAAAAAAAAACCCCCAAAAAGCCCGGGGAAAAGTTTTGTTTGGGGGAAGGGAACTTTTCAAATGTTTTCTTTTTAAGCTGGAAAAAAGGGGACATAAAATGAAAAAAAATTTTTAGTTTTTTTCGTTTTTTATATTTTTTTGGTTGGGCATGTTTTTGTGGGGGGGGGGGGTAAAAGGTTTTCTAATTTTATTGCTTACGGGTAACCCCTTACCGACCTTTTTCGGGAAATTTTTTTTTAAACTTTTAAAAGTTGGTTGGAAAAAAAGCCCCCCCCGGGTTTTTTTAATAATTCAACCCCATTTCCCCAATTCCTTTCCTTTTAATAACGATCCCTTTTTTCCCGGAAATTAACTTTTTTTGGGATTCCCCCAAAACGGGAAAAAACAAAAATCCCCCCCCCCCCCTTTTTTTTTTAACCTTACCCTAAAAAAAATTCTCCTAATGTCCTTCTTTGTCCCCAGAGCCCAAGCCCCCATTTAACCGAAATTTCTTTTTTAAGGAAGAAAAAACAAAACAAAAAAATTTAAAGGGGCTTTCACAAAATTTTTTTTCCTTACAAAAACTACTTCCAAAAGGGAAAAAAAAATACCCAGGTTTAATTCTGAAAGGTTTTTTTTTTTTCCCCCCCCTCCCCTTTCCATAAATGTTCTTTTCCGTTTTTTTTAAAAAAATCCCCCTTTCATTTTCTTCCCCAATTGGTGGGGCCCCTTCATAAAATGCTTTAAAAAATCCTAAAAAATGGAAAAAAAAAGAAAGGAAACCGGCCGAAAGGGTTTTTCCCCTTTTCTTCCCCCCCCCTCCCTTTTAAATTTTTTTCCCCTTTTTTTTTTTCCCCCCCCCATTAAAAAAATAAAAAAAAGGGGAAAAACCGGGGCCAAAAACCAAAAGCCAAAAGTTTTCCCCCAAAACAAAAATAACAAATGCCCCGCATGCTGTATTTTTCCCCGACCCGTTTTAAATGTTATACAAAAAAACCCAAGGTTTTCCAATTCCCTGGGGCCAAAAATTTTTTGTCTTTTGAAAATTTATACAGATTTAAGCAAAGTTTTTAATAAAGTGTTCCAACCCGATTTGACATGGGGTTGAGTGCACAGAAAAGACAAAGGGTGGCATAAAAAAAAATTTCGGGAAAAATTTTCTTTTTAGGGTTTTTTGAAAAGCAGGAAAACAAGAAAAAAATGTCCCTTATCTTCTTTGAGCTTTGATTTCATTGGCCCTAAATTTAAAATTTCTTATTGTTGCTTTTTTTATCGATTCCAAAAATTTTTTTCATATCAGTGACCTCCCGTCGAAAAAGTCGTTTAAAAAACCACTTAATGTGTCATTTATATCAGCAGAAAAAAAGGGTTTCACAACTTCTTTTTGGGGGGAAAAAATTTTTAAAATACTGAACCCAAAAGATTTTTCACTTCGATCATTTAAAAACTTCCCCGGTTTTCCCTCTATAATCAATTAACCTTTTTATGAAAATTTATCCAGGAATCTCTTCATTTTTTGAATTCCATGATTTAAAAACATTCCCAAACCCGTAGGGATAACATTTCATGACCTAAAATACCCCAAATTATTTGCCCCTTTGGGGTCAAAATTTTAATATCGTCCCCTTTAAACATATGACTTTCCCTCAAAAAAACCGCCCCAAAAAGCTGAAGGTTTGGGGCGAATTTTTTTGGTCACAAATTGGGACAGAGTGGAAGCGAGAATTCCCAAAGTGATTTGATTTATTAAAACCGGAATGGTTTAAAAGTCTCCGCAAATGTCTTTTTTTTTGAAAATCCCAAAGGGCACGTGACAAACCCGCTTGAATCCTAATAAGTGGGGGGCCACCATTTTTTTTCCCCTTGCAACTGGGTTGGGAAACCCGGGCTCATTGAGTGGACCAGGGGGGTTGAAAGCGTCCCCTTGGCCCCCCCACCCCCACATGGAAAGAGGCCTGGTGAAGTTAGCCCCTTTTTTGCTGGGCCCTGGACGCAGGAACCCAACCCTCTGCCAAGTTCATCCCAAAAAAGTTCTATTGGGTTTTTAAAACGGGGCTGAGGGGGTGGCCCCGGGCAGCACCCTTGACGTTTTTTATGTGAGAAATTTTTTGGGGGGCCCCCCCGTGTGTGGGCTTGCTTGTTTCCCGTTGGAATGTCCCGTTTGGGTGTTGCGCAAAAAAAACACGACATGGGGGCCCGAGATGGGGGATTTTAGGGGTGATGACACCTGTCCCTGAAGGGCCAATTCTGAAAAAAGATGGTCCTATGGCGTGGTTTAAAAATTAAATTTACCCCTATTTAAGTTTGGGCCTCCCAGGGGGTTTCCCCTCTACCCCCCAGGAGTCAGCATAACGTTCCCCAGGTCGACGCCTAAAATTTTTACAAAGACCGTCAGCCAAAAGTCAATCCCAAAACGGTTCTCATCCAGAAACCCCCATGCGTCCCCACTGCTGCCTGCGCAGTTGATTTTGGGGTTGTGCCCCCCGCAGCCCGTCCTGCCGGTGTCTTGGTGCAGTACCCGGCCTCTGTGAGGACGCCTACATGCCACCCCCTTCCCTGAAGACGCCGCCGCACAGGTTGAGGTGGTTCCTTTTCGGAGATTTCCCCGGCACCCGTCGAAACAGTGTTAGCGGCGGTTTTTCCGCCTGTTTTGCAATGGTTCGAACAAAATGGCGAACCTTCTTGGTGGGTGACCCGAGGACGGCTGGCCGGGGCGTTTATCAGTGGGGACCCCGTGAACCCCCGGGTTTCGGGGCGCCGACGATGATGGTTTAGATGTGGAGTTTTTAAAAAAAGTTGGCGACCGGGCCCGGGGACCCCACCACCCCAGTGGCCGGGAAAGATTGCGTTCCTCGTCGTAGTCTTGGCATCTCTGAGCGGGTTCCCGAGGGCAAGGTCGTTAAATTTAATTGTAGGGGGGGCTTTATAAGGCTTTCTTCCTGGCGTTTCTTGTCGCTGGTTAACTTTTCTCTGCATGGTGTGCACGTGCCCACATGCAGCAACCCCGTTTTTCCATTTTTTTTTGACCCCCACGCCGGGAAAGGTGGGGTTGCTACACAATTTTTTTACTGCCCGTGAGTCTTGGAAACCCCCAAAAATTGCCCAATGGTTCAAAATTTTTTAATTTACCCCCTTTTTTAAACCCCAAAAATAGCCCTTTCAATTTTTTTGCGTTTTTTTTGGAAATCAGTTTATTAAACCAACACAAACCCTTTCCCCCCGATTAAAAATTTTTCCAAAAAAAAGTTTTCCCAGCTTTTCGTTTTCCCTTTAAAAAAAGAACTGTTTTATATATAAAATTATATATTATTAAAAAAAAATATATTAAAATATATATATATAAATAATTTTATTATAAAATTTATTTATATATAATTCATTTTCCTTTTAAAATAGTATATTTTTGTCTAACAAAAATAGTCGAGGTGCTACCACCCAAAAATCGTTATGGTCATGGGAGTAATATTTGGGGAAAATCGCTCCCTGTTGGGATTTCCCCAAAAATACAAAAATCAAACCATAGGATACGGGCATCATTTGGGGTTTCGTTTTGAAAAAAGCATGAAAAACGAATAATACATGCTTTGAATCTTGTGAATGTGCAGTGCAGAACGGCCCGGCCCCCCCCTTTATACCGAACGGAGTGGTATTTTTTCCCCTTTTGTTTAAGAAACAGGGCGGTTTACGCATTTTTTTTGCCCCCGGGGGGGTTGACGGAATTCCGTCACTACTTTTTTTTACAGCCTAAAGTTTTTAATCGCCGGCGATTTTTTTCGTCAGTTTTTAAACCAAAACCCACCTAAAAAACCCGTCTTGTCCTATCCAAAAAGGTAAAAAACCTGGACCTTTTGTTTTGCTTTTTTGGCTTTTTTTTAAACGAGGACCCCAACTTTTTCCCGATTTTTTTTTAACCCCCTGTGAAAAATCCTCCCCCCGTTAAAATTTGGATCCTCGAAAAACGAGCTGTTTTCTGTATTTCAGAAAAAAAATACCCGTCCAATTTTAAAAGGAGAGTCTGGGTTTTCTGTTTTACTTTGATTTGTCTGTCAATGGTAAAGGCCCCTATTCCATTTTTTTCCCTTTTTTGATCCTTTTACAAATCCCAAACTTAGTTGTTTCATTCTCATTTCGAGGAATACCCCAGAAAAATAAAAAATTTTTAATGTTTTTTTTTCAAACACACCCAGCCCTCTGGGCTTTTTTTCCCAAATTTTGTTTCCCCTTTCAGCAGTCTGTCGGTTTTGTTCCGGGGTTATTCTCCCAAATTTTAAGACCTGAAATCTGCTTTAAAAAGAAAAAACCCCCTCCTGTAAAAATTCAGGGTTTTTTCATTTCGCTCATGTCAGCGTTCGTTCCCAAACGAAATTAACCCGGGTTTACCATCTCCAACTCGACGGCATCTGCCACAAACGGTTTCCCTTGGGGCCGGGTTTGGGCCCCCCCAGAACCGGGTGCAGGTTTAAGAAACCCTCAGCCTTCGTTAATTTTGCCCGCTTGAGACCTCTTTTAGGTTGGGCCCGTTTGGGGCCCCGGTTTGTTCAATGTCCCCCCAAACGTTGACGTAATTGTCCGGGGAACAAAATCCCTCAGGATCAAACCTACGCCCCAAAAACCCTCCCGCCCTTTTCGGGAAATTTTAGTTCCGACAAATTTCAAGGCCCCCTTTTTGTACCGTTTGACAATAAAAAAAGGCAGCCAAAATACACACAAAGATCGCCTTTAAATGTACCCAAAAAAACAAGGCGCCCCTGGCGTTTTCGGACGACCTTGCTGAGGAAAAATACCAAAAAGTGCATGGGTTAAGGATTCAACCCTTCGTCGGAAAAACCCGGGAGCCCTTTAAAGCTTTTTCAAGCGGAAGCGGCCCCGAGAGAGAAGAGAGAGAGAGAGGGGGGAAAGGGGAAAAGAGACTCAAGGGCCAAAACTCAAAAACTTTTTTTCCCCAGGTTTGAGATTTTAGGCGTTTCCTATTTTCCAATCTGTCCTTTCTTTTTACAACATTAACCCAAAAAGACTGCCCCATATTTTAAAATGACAAAACAATGGAATCAGCAACATTATAATAAAAAAACCCAAAAAACAAAGAAAAAAGAATAAAATTTTTTTTTAAAAAAAAAAAAAAATCCCTTCCCCAAATTCCCCCAAACCCGTCCGAAAACCTACGCGGGGCGCGCCACCTCATGCCCCACGCCCACAAATTTCCCCGCACGCATGCGCATACCCACCTCCAAAACCCGAACCCCAAAAACACACCCACCCCAACACCCACACACCCCCCACACACAACCCCTTTTCATTACTAAATGAGGCAAGCATAAAAGTAGGGCGTTGGACTATGATTTAAAAAGGGTTTGATTTAATTTTTCAAGTAAAATGGGTTTTAAATACTGGGGGATTTGAGAGAGAGAGGGGGAGAAAGAAGGAGAGAGGGGAGGGGAGAATAAAAATATGTCCTTTTCCCAAAACGTTCGTTCCCCCCAAAATTAAAATCAAATACATACATACAGCAGCCCACACACATACACACAAACATACACACACATAAGCGGGCACGCGCCGGGTTGTACAATACGTGCCCACAAATCTGCTTGTTCTCTGCTGTCTGTCTGTTGTCTCTCTCTCTCTCTCTCCCCTCTTTTCTCTTCCCTTTCACCCCACACACAACACAACAAAACAAAACAAAACACACACACCAAAACAAAACCCACACACACCACCCCAAAACCCCCCCCACATAACACGTTTTTGTACCGATCGACAATACTAAAGGCACCAAATCCCACAAAAATTTCGCCTTGAAAACCCCTTTCAAAAAAAACAATGGCGTGTACTCCCGTATACGCAGGGATACATTTAAACATACTGAAGTACCATTTTTACGCCCCACATGGGAAACATGCATGCAGGAGCTGCTTGCACCAGTCCACAAAAAACAAAATGCCGCACCCCGCCAAAAAATACACAAAACATAGATACACGGGGGCGCTCGCA
>CM031606.1:72935862-72950862 GCA_018398815.1 Conus ventricosus
CCCCCCGCACACACACACACACACACACACACACACACACACACACACACACACACACACACACACAACAACAACAAAAAATACTAACAAACACATAAACAGATGAATAAATGAAGAAGAAAATGCTGTCTTAATACCCTCGTTTCACTTTTCTTTCCTTTGATAAGTTGTATATACCTCTCTTTTTCACCAAGAGACCACGTGACGAAACAGACAGCAGCTTAACAGGAAACAAGCAAAAAACGCAAATACACTATAAAAGGAAAAAAAAAAGAGAAGAAAAACGCAAAGCGCAAGCAACGCTCGTGTCAACAAACAAGAAGGAACAGACCAGAACATTTTCGACAATTATTTCTTCTTCAGACATGAGAAAAACGGACAGTAAAATGCACAAAACAATTCTTCCCAGATCTTCGTCAGCTAGAGTATTGTTTGGGGAGAATCGTTTTGTGCTATAATGTTTTCTTTCATGTCTGTTGTTCCAAAGGTGTTCCCCACATCACAGTTACGCTGACTGAAATCTGGGAAGTAGTGTTTTTGTCTGTTTGTTATATTTGTTGGTTGAAAAAGACATGTTTGTGGGGGGGAAATAATTGGCCCAATGGTCTATTCCTTATTGCTTACTGAAGTAAGCGTTACTCGCACTTTTTGTCGGAATATATATCTCTTTTAGCATTCCAAAAGTCCCGTTGAAATACCTACCTCACCCCCCCTGTTCTCTCTTTAACCTCCTCCTCCCTCACACCCCTATCCTTCTATCCTTACTTTGATACACAGAGTCCCAATTGCCGGAACATGAACAGATTTTTTTTCCATGGAGACCAAAACGACAACAACAACAACAACAGATGGAGGGCTACACAGTTGTTTTTTTAGCCATTGGAGCAAGAAGTAATACGGTTCACAGGAAAGACAAATATATAGTGTGTTCTGAAGTACTGAATGCCGTTCTCAGGTTGAATCAGCCAGCCGAAGCCTCCATTTGGAATCATGAAATGTGTCATCAGTCGAAGGACCATGTTATTTTTAAATAAATGATTATCATTATCTAAATTATTGGCTGGTGATCTGTACATCGAAAGCTGTTTCTTCTACATACTATCTCCAAGTTTTAACAAAATAAAGTACACAGTATTATGGTGATCGTGTTTCTCTCTCTCTCTCTCTCTCTCTCTCTCTCTCTCTCTCTCTCTCTCTCTCTCCTCTCTCTCTCTCTCCTCTTTCTCAGTGTGTGTGCGCGCGCGTGCATGAGTGCTTAAACATGTGTAAACATGTGCATCGGTAAACAAATGGAGAGAGAGAGAGAGAAAGAGAGAGAGAGAGAGAGAGAGAGAGAGAGAGAGAGAGAGAGAAACGGAAACGGAAACAGAAAGGGAATCTTATTCAATAAAGGCCATAGTTCCATTTGAAGGGATGATTTCACAAATGCTATATAATAATGAACAAGGCAAAACAAGCAAAGTCAAAACAAATAACAAATGCCAGCATGCTGATATTTTCCCACAGATCAGTAAAATTGTACAGAAAAGCAGGGTTTTCCAGATTCCATGGTCAAATTTGCGTGTCTTTTGAACACTTTATACAGATTTAAGCACAAGTTTTTCATAATGTGTTCCAATTGATTTGACATGAGTAGAGATGCACAGAACAGACACGGGTGTGCATAAAACTTGCGAGGAATATTATTCTTTTCTCAGGTCATTGAGAGCAGGACAACAACGTAAAATATGTAATTCATCTTCATTTGAGCTTTGATACATTGGCCATATTAAATTGCTTATTGTATGCTTTTCATATCGATTACAATATTTTGTCATATCAGTGACCTCCAGTCGAAACGTCGTCAAATGCCACTTAATGTGTCTCTCTATATCTAGCAGAAAATAGCTTTCACAACTTAAGTACTGAACCAAGAGAATATTTCACTTCGATGCATAAAATCTTCCCAGTTTGCCATCTATAATCAATCAACCTTTGATGAAATTCATTCAGGAATCTCTTAACATCTTGAATTCCATGATTTTAACGCATTAACCCAAACCCGTATGGCATAACATTTCATGAATATATATGACCCATGCTTATTTGCCCTTGGAGTCTAGATTCAATATCGTCCTGTAAGCTATACTGACTTCCATAAAAAACGCGAAAGCAAAACAAGCTGAAGGTTAGGGGCGAATTTTATTGGTCACAATTGTACAGAGTGGAAGCGAGAATTCAACGTGATTTGATTCATTACACCGGTAATGTGTGAAAATGTCATCAGCAATATGTCTTTGTGTGGAAAATCCAAGGTCACGTGACAAACCAGCTTGAAGTCCTAATACTGTGTGTGGCCACCATTTGCGTTGACAACTGCTTGACACCTGCGGCTCATTGAGTGGACCAGGTAGTTGATGCGTCCCCTTGGCACACCAGCCCACACATGGACGATGGCCTGGTGAAGTTGAGCCGCTGTTGCTGGTCGTGGACGCAGGAGGTCCAACCGTCTGCCAAGTTCATCCCAAAAATGTTCTATTGGGTTTAAATCGGGACTGAGGGCTGGCCAGGGCAGCACATTGACGTTGTTATGCTGAAGAAATTGTTGGGTGGCCCTGGCTGTGTGTGGTCTTGCATTGTCCTGTTGGAATGTCCAGTTTGGGTGTTGCGCAAAAAAAGGAACGACATGGGGTCTGAGCACCTGGTGGATGTAGTGCTGTGCACTGACACCCTGTCCGCGACCAGGACCAATGTTCTGAAAGATGACTGGTCCTATGGCGTGGTTAATGCCAATTGCACCCCATATCATAACGTTCGGGCCTCCCCAGGGGTTCCGCTCTACCACACAGGAGTCAGCATAGCGTTCACCAGGTCGACGCCACATTCTGACACGACCGTCAGCCATGTCAATACAAAAACGGCTCTCATCTGAGAACAGTATGCGTCCCCACTGCTGCCTGCGCCAGTTGATTCGGGCTTGTGCCCACTGCAGCCTGTCCTGCAGGTGTCTTGGTGTCAGTACCGGACCTCTGTGAGGACGCCTACATGCCAGCCTGTTCTCCTGAAGACGCCGCCGCACAGTGTTGAGGCTGATTCGTTGCTGGAGATTCCCAGGCACCTGTCGAGCAGTGTTAGCGGCTGTTTGCCGCCTGTCCCGCAGATGGGTTCGAACAAAATGGCGATCCTCTCTTGGTGTGGTGACCCGAGGACGGCCTGGCCGGGGACGATCATCAGTGGTACCAGTGACTCGCATGCGGTGCTGCAGACGATAGATGGTTGAGATGTGGACGTTAAAGATGTTGGCGACCTGCCTGGCATCCACACCAGCCTCCAGATGGCCTAGGGCACGATTGCGTTCCTCTGCTCGTAGTCTTGGCATCTCTGTAGCGCTCAGAGGGCAAGTCGTTACCTGAACCTTGTAGCGCGGCTTTATAAAGGCTGCATCCCTGCGTACTTGTCGCTGGTTAACTTTGCTCTGCATGGTGTGCACGTGCCTCACATGCAGCAACCAGTTTGCCATTTTTGTTGACCCTCCACTGCCGGGAATGATGTGTTGCTCACACAATTTTTTTCACTGCACGTGAGTCTTGGACCAAACAACTTGCCACAATGGTTCAATATTGTATATTCACCCATTTTCACCCGAAAAATAGCCTTTCAATTTTTCGCGTTTTTTATGGAAGTCAGTATATTATCCACACACAAACTCTTTCCCTCCAGCATATAATTTTTTCAAAAATTGTTGTCACAGCTGCGTCACTCTTAAAACAAGAACTGTTTATATATATATATATATACCAGTTTAAAATAAGGTTTTAAAATGAAGAAAGTAAAACCGACAAATTTGTTTCGAGCGCGTTGCTCTCCTCAGGATGTACAATCGGGGCACGCCACCGGTATTATATAGTGTGTTGTGTGGGTGCGTGAGCTCTGCGCGTGGTGGCACGTGGCCTGTAGATTTTTCTTTTTTGGGGCGCGTTCAGGGGGGACGTGCCAAGGAATGGTTCATTGACAAAGATTTCCATTTATGCCTGCAATTGTTTACCATTTCTACTTTAGAGTTCAGGGATGCTAGATGGGGTTTACATAGTATCAGCCACTTTTCTGTAGTACATAAGTTGCATTTTTTAGAAATGTTGTTGTATGGTGTTGCTCTTTTTATAATTTTCCATGATATGTTGTAGTCTATTTTCTTATCTTTAAGCTTCCAAATATGTTTACTTAATTCTGTTTGGTTTTTATATTTTTCATTTTTGAAGGACTGTTTATGGTTTGCATACCTGGTTTAAAGTGGTTTGCCGTAATCCCTATGTATGTTTCTTTATCACTGTCTGTGTTACCGTAGCTTGGTACACAATGTTGTTGTAGAGGCATTTGTTATTCAGAGGCACTGGTCTTTTTTTGTGCAATTACAAGATTTCCTTTCGTCACCCTCTTTGGTTGTATTATTTTGGTTTTATTGGAAGAATCAATTATATTTTTAAGGTTGGGCATACATGAGTATGATAGCTTGACGGTGTTTTTATTGAATATTTTAGATAGTACATGTTCTTTTGGGAATGATGTTTTATAAGGATTCTGAGGAATTCTTTTCCTACATTAGTTTTTGTTCCTCCATCATATGGAGGGTTATACCATATAATTTTTCTTTTCCTGTTTTTGTTATTGCTGTTCATGTTATTATCTGAGATGGAAATCATTTTCCACACTAAGAAAACCCTTCTCCATAGCAACAATGAAACTTGGATAAAAAAAAAACAGCAGAAACACCACATTCGATGTCACGATGGGATCTTATGATGGAGCGGAAACTTGTGAATTAGTTGGACTTTCATGTTGTCTCATATGCAGAAAATACTTGGTAAACAGGTTGGCTTATACAGAGATGATGGCCTTGCCATGTTAAACAATAAACCAAAAATCATGAAAACAAGAAAAAAGAACTTTGTAAACTTTTTCAAAGCCACAACCTAAAAAATCACAGTGGAAGCCAACAAAAAATAGTAAATTATTTAGACATAACATTAGACCTTAAGAACCATACATACAAACCATACAAAAAACCTAATGACATGCCTGTCTACGTAGACATCAAAGTAACCATCCACCCTCCATTTTGAAAACCATACCTAATGGTATAAACAAAAGATTATCTAAACTATCATGCAATGAGAAAGAATTTAACAGTGCAGCAGCCGAATACCAAGAGGCACTGAAAAAAAGTGGCTACAACTACAAATTACAATATAACCCAGATAATAACATGAACAGCAATAACAAAAACAGGAAAAGAAAAATTATATGGTATAACCCTCCATATGATGGAGGAACAAAAACTAATGTAGGAAAAGAATTCCTCAGAATCCTTAAAACATCATTCCCAAAAGAACATGTACTATCTAAAATATTCAATAAAAACACCGTCAAGCTATCATACTCATGTATGCCCAACCTTAAAAATATAATTGATTCTTCCAATAAAACCAAAAATAATACAACCAAAGAGGGTGACGAAAGGAAATCTTGTAATTGCACAAAAAAAGACCAGTGCCCTCTGAATAACAAATGCCTCTACAACAACATTGTGTACCAAGCTACGGTAACAACAGACAGTGATAAAGAAACATACATAGGGATTACGGCAAACCACTTTAAAACCAGGTATGCAAACCATAAACAGTCCTTCAAAAATGAAAAATATAAAAACCAAACAGAATTAAGTAAACATATTTGGAAGCTTAAAGATAAGAAAATAGACTACAACATATCATGGAAAATTATAAAAAGAGCAACACCATACAACAACATTTCTAAAAATGCAACTTATGTACTACAGAAAAGTGGCTGATACTATGTAAACCCCATCTAGCATCCCTGAACTCTAAAGTAGAAATGGTAAACAATTGCAGGCATAAATGGAAATCTTTGTCAATGAACCATTCCTTGGCACGTCCCCCCTGAACGCGCCCCAAAAAAAGAAAAATCTACAGGCCACGTGCCACACGCGCAGAGCTCACGCACCCACACAACACACTATATAATACCGGTGGCGTGCCCCGATTGTACATCCTGAGGAGAGCAACGCGCTCGAAACAAATTTGTCGGTTTTACTTTCTTCATTTTAAAACCTTATTTTAAACTGGTATGTCGCTCCCTGCTTGGTTGAGCACTCTTGGCATTCTGAGTGGCGTTTTGACTCTAACTTTATATATATATATATATATATATATATATATATATATATATATATATATATAAAATTCATTTTCATTCAAAATAGATACATTATTGTCTAACAAAGGACTAGTCGAGGTGCTACACACAAACATCGTTATGGTCATGTAGTACTATTTGGAAAGTCGCTCGTGGTTGCATTTCCCAACAATACACAATCATCCATAGAGATACCGACATCATTTCGTGCTGCGTTAGAAAACGCATGAAAATCAGAATAATACATGCATTGAATCTTGTGAATGTGCAGTGCAGACACGACTGTGCCCCCCGTCTCATACCGAACTGCACGTGGTATTTACCCTTGTGTTGATGAGCAGGCGGTCACAGCATTACCCTTTTGCACCCAGGTCAGGTTGACGGAATTCCGTCACTACTTTTTACAGCCTAAAGTCTTAACTCGCCGGCGGATTTTCTACGTCAGTTTTACCAACCTGACCTATACAGAACTGTCAGTTGTCAATGATCAAAAGATTAAAAATCATGGAACCTTTTTCGTTGTTGCTTTTGGCTTTTTTTAAGCGAGGACCTAACTTTTTCCGATTTTTTTTAACCGCTGTGAAAAATCCTCCCCTGTGAATACTTTGGATCCTCGTAAATCGAGCTGTTTTCTGTATATTCAGAAAAAGTACAAGATCCAATAACAGGAGAGTCTGCTTTTCTGTTCACTCTGAGTAGTCTGTCATATGGTACGTCATCAGTCAGTTCCAGTTTGTCCCTTATTAGATCCTGTATCAAATCCTCAAACTCTAGTCTAGTTTCATTCTCATTTCGAGGAATACCGAGAAAAATAACATTGTTAATGTTCTTTTTCAAACAGCACCCGAGATCATCTGTCTTTTGTTCTAATTTCGTCACACTTTCAGCCAGTCTGTCGGTCTGTTCCGTGAGTTCATTCTCATATTTAAGACCTGCAAACTCCTGCTTTACAGAAGAAACACCTCATGTAAATCATTCAGCGTCTCTTTCATTTCGCTCATGTCAGCGTTCGTTCCATCGAACTTAACGGTTCACCATCTCCACACTCGACATGGCATCTGCCACAAACGGTTCCTTGGGCGTTTGGGACAGCGAGACACCGGGTGCAGGTGAAGAACGTCAGCATCGTTAAGTCTTGCCTGCTTGAGAGCCTCTTTCAGGTTGCCTGCTCTGGTCCCTGTTCAGTTCAATGTCCCCACATCGTTGACGTAATTGTCCGTGGAACAAAATCGTCAGGATCAAACCTACTGCGACACCGTCCTGCCGTTTTCGAAGTTTCAGTCTCCGACAAAATACAGAGGCTTTCTGTACCGATCGACAATACATAAAGGCAGCCAAAGTACACACAAAGATACGCCTTGAAATGTACAAAAAGACAATGGCGCCACTGGCGTCTCGACGACCGTGCTGAGGAAAGTACCATGCATGACTTGGGCTTAAGGATATCAACGTTACTGTCAGAAAACCGGCAGACACAATTTACGCTTTGCAAGCGGAAGTCGGCCCCCGAGAGAGAGAGAGAGAGAGAGAGAGAGAGAGGAGAGAGAGAGAGAGAGAGAGAGAGAGAGAGAGAGAGAATAACTATGTCATCCGATGAACGTTCGTTCCCCACAAAATTAATAATCAAATACATACATACAGACACGCACACACACATACACACAAACATACACACACATACGCGTGCACGCGCGAGCTTGTACACATACGTGCCCACAGGATCTGTCTCTGTCTCTGTCTGTCTGTCTGTCTGTCTGTCTGTCTCTCTTCCTTGCACACACAACACACACACACACACACACACACACACACACACACACACACACACACACACACACATATAACACGCTTTCTGTACCGATCGACAATACATAAGGCAGCCAAAGTACACACAAAGGTACGCCTTGAACTGTACAAAAAAGACAATGGCGTGTACTCCCGTATACGCAGGGATACATTATATACATACATGTACGTACACATGTGTACGCACACATGCAAACATGCATGCAGGAGCATGCTTGCACCAGTCCACAGATCACACATAAATGCACGCACGCGCACACAAATACACACACATAGATACACGTGAGCGCTCGCACACACACACACACACACACACACACACACACACACACACACACACACACCACCGCATGCACTGGTACCCATACATGGGCTCGTGCCCACACACACACACACGCACACACGCGTGCACACATACGCAAACGCACAGAGTTGTAGTCAAGAGACCCTCGTCTGAAATCTTTTCATCTTTTAATGATTGATTTATCTGTCAGCTGTAAAACCTGCGTAGTGAGGTCTCGACATTTAACAGACGTGGTGTAGCGTGTATGGACCAGTCAATACGCAGTGACACTTCCTTGATGAAACTGAAACTGTGGACGAACTTTTTTTTTTTTTGGTTATTTTTTTCCCACATAAACACGACGCCATCTGATCAGTATAAAAAAACCTCCAAAGCATATATATATGTGGTGTGTGTGTGTGTGTGTGTGTGTGTGTGTGGTGGGGTGTGTGGGGGAGTGTGTGTGTGTGTGTGTGGTGTGTGTGTGTGTGTGTGTGTGTTGTGTGTGCGCGCGCGCGCATGTGTGTGGGTACGTAAGTAAGTGCGTAGGTGCGTGCATACGCGCGTGCGTGCGTGCGTAAGTGCGTGTGTGTGTGTGGTGTGTGTGTGTGTGTGTGTGTGTGTGTGGTGTGGTGTGCGTATGTGTGTGCGTGCGTAAGTGCGTGCGTAAGTGCGTAGGTGCGTGCATAGCGCGCGTGCGTGCGTAGGTATGTTGCTTCCCGAGCGAGGGTGGTGCGTCGTGCGTGGTGCGTGTGTGTGTGTGTGTGTGTGTGTGTGTGTGTGTGTGTGTGGTGTGTGTGTGTCGCCGCGCGCGCGCGCGCGCGCTCGCACGTGCGCGACGCGCGACCCACATCGCTAGTGCTACGCTCATGCTTGAAACAGAGAAGAATCAGGCGGTGTTAATTATCAGATTGATCGGCGCTGGCAAACCGAGCAAAAAGAACAGGGCTACAGACATCCCCTTAATTAACGCCCGATATACAATGTCAGTAATCTGATAAAGATGACCCAGGATATATGAGAGCTGCCTGCTTCGCTTGTAAGAGACCTCTTCTGCCTGGGAATCAACAAACTCGGTTTCTCAGCGGGCAGTTTGTTTGTTTTTCTCTCGGGAAACTGAGGCGTGAGAGGAGCAACGGGAAGGTCGGTGATCAGCCTAACCTCTGTGCACTTTGGGTTCGGGAATTTCTGCTGTTCTACAACCTTAGACTGTGTGGACCGTTCGACTGAACACCCACGCTGCTAGTGCTATGATCCGCTCTCACGTGGTACAGAGAAGAATGAGACTGAGTTTCTTCTCAACACACACACACACACACACACTCTCTCTCTCTCTCTCTCTCTCTCTCTCTCTCTCTCCACACACACACACACACACACACACACACACACACACACACACACACACACACACACAACACACGTATAGATGCGGACGCACGCGCGCGGGCACAGAGAGAGAGAGAGAGAGAGAGAGAGAGAGAGAGAGAGAGAGAGAAAAACTGTGTGACGCATCAGCCCAACCCGTTTCCCCCCAAAACCAAAGTTATCCGAGGCTGTGGATTTACCGTTACACTAACGGTGTAAATCTCTAATTACCCTTCTTCATCAATCACTTTACTATTCTCACGGGGATATTTATCACAAAGCTGATTCGACCGTCGTATCAATGGCAGTCGCCCTCATCCTGTCCGCGTCCCAATGGCCACACGCCGACAATTACAAATTTGCGCAACACCGTTATAATCCATGTAAGCGTTTTGAGGTGCAGGATAAATTTGAGCCCAAAACTGTGTTAAACGATAAGAACCAAATGAATGCCCCCTCCCCCCCCCCACCCCACTCCTCCACCCCCCCAATCATATCAGTCTCCCTCGGTATTGATAAGAGGTGGACACCGCCACGAGTTCCCACGCTGTCCCCTAAGATGCCTTGATGGACGCTAAGTCACCGAGCGACAGTGCAGTGCAATGTAACACGACGCAAGTGTTGGGGAAAAGGATCGATGTGAACAGTCCGCAGTACCAACAATGGGCTGTGGACATGAACAAAGGCGTTGATCTCTTTCAATGAAGCGCAGAATACAGATCCATGATCTTGCCATGGTTAATGAAAAGGATCGATGTGAACAACCCGTAGTACCAACAATGGGCTGTGGGCATGAACAAAGCCACTGATCTCTTTCAATGAAGCGCAGAATACAGATCCGTGATCTTGCCATAGTATGATATCTTACAGGCAAGCGTAGCATAGGATGCAGTAGTCCGGTTGCCAAATCCAATTTCTTGTCTGAACCTGGAAATTTTATGCAAAGTTTTTTTTTTGGTTGAGTTTGGTAGCCTAGGATCTACTCTTTCAGAATCTGCCGGGTGCACCCCGTGCACCCTTGAGCGTTATGAGAAATTCAAGATGGCGTCCAAGATGGCTGCCGTTTTCGATAACTCCCTATAACTCAGTTAGTATTTGACCTAGGATGATAATTTTGGTGTCTAACCATATGTATTGAGGGGCAAGGAATCCATTGAAACTATTTATTTGACTGGTTTGGGATTGCATCATATGGAAATGCATATGGCCGCCAATATGGCTGCTATATTACAAATTTCAAACAAAAACAAACAGACATCTGCCTAACAAAAGGATTAAGACTGCCAAACTGTGGGTGGACATGTTGATCAAACCAGTGTTCCTTATCATGAGGTTTGTCCGAGCTGAGCGGGAGGCTGATTGGCTGTTGCATCTGGAGCATGCAAACAAATGCTTCCCCATTTCTTTGCCGCTGGCCATGTGCATTATGCAAGGTATGGGATGTGTTACCTAAGGGCAATGGAAGCCCTCCCAGAAGAGGTACTAGTCCGGTTCATGAAAGGGGAGCATGTGATGAGGCACCAGCACGGGCATTGGAATGGCCTGTGGGTGATATGTTTATAGAAACTACATTCATGAGATATGGCCATGCCCCAAATGGCATCATAGGAATAACCTTGAAGCCGGATACGCTCAAGGTCTGGGCATTGAGTCTTCATACATGTAGTACTGTGGAGGCTGCTCTGGACGAAATGCTTGGAGACTCTGGAGACCAGGGAAGTGGACATAAGGAAGAGAGAAGGCACGGATAGAGAATGACAACAAGGACCGAGAAGCCATAAGGACGAAGCTTCAAAAATGTATCGATCCACTTGATCCCGAGAAACATCCACAGGATCTAGTGAACATTGCAACTGGTCAACATGGAACCCCGGCAGTGAATGTGCAGGAGGCTGTGCAGAAAGGATTCACACAGATGTGCCAATTTGGAGAGAAATTACCTGATGGCTTACATGAAACAATTCACAAGACCGTGACTACCATGGTGGCTACAAAGAAACATGTGAATGTGGGAGGTAGTAAAGTGTACGACATGAATGTCATCTACTCCAGGATCATAGGCCAACAGTCTAGTGGGCGTGATGTTGACATAAAAGATGTCCTATCCTACGAATTGGCCCCAGTACCAACGTCTATGTTTGACCCCACAGGAGAAATGAGAGCTGCAACATCAAAGTCTTCCTTTGAAGCGACAGCTTCAGGTTGAGGTATCTGCTCGGACAACAGCAAGTAACACTTCAGTAGTTGTGATTGATGGTTCAGCTCTACTCTGGGTGATTCCTTGGCCGGCAGAGGGCACCACTACAGACTACACAAACAACTTGAAACACGCCATTGCCAAGAGACTAAAAGTTGGGGACGTTCACCTAGTGTTCGATCGGTACTAACGATTACAGTACTAAGAGTGTCACCAGAAGTGCTAGGGCCACTGGAGTTAGCCGAGTCCACGAGCTGCAGTTGAACACCAAGTTACCACCTCAAAAGGCTGTGTTGACGGTGACCGAAAACAAGAAGCAGTTGATAAACCTGATTGTCAAACTTCTGATTGAAGACGAGTCATTCCATGAATGCACCCAAAGCCACAAGTTTGATAGTGATTGGTGAGGACGCTGCCCCATTTCAGATCAGCCATGGTGGTGTAGTGATCAGGCGGGCGGACCTTTCAACTAGTCATGAGGAAGCGGACAATATCATTGTCCAACAGGTGATGTGGTCTGCTCGAAATAATGAAGAGAGTGATATAACTGTGATATCCGATGACACTGACGTTTTCATTCTCTTGCTTCATTATTATCACACTGGAAGCATGAAAAATCGTATCACCATGGAATCACCATTAAGGAACGAACAGTCATTGACATTGGAAAAACCGTAGAGAAGCATGCGTCTTTTGTGAATGAACTCCTGCCAGCCCATGCTCTTACTGGTGTGATACGGTAGCATGCTGCTATGGGGTTGGCAAAGGTACTGCATTGAAGGTTCTGAAAGATGGTCACTCACTGTCACTTTTAGGGGTCATTGGTTCTCCCATAAAATCAGTGATTGAGCAGGCAACGACATTCATGCCCAGCCTGTTACGGTCAATATTCTATGAGTAAATCAATGTCCGAGACACGCTGGAGGGTATGGGCATCCAAAACGGGTCGGGCCTCCGGGGTACCACCAAAACTTTGTTCCCTTCCTCCTACAAGTGAGGCATTTAAAGAGAATGTAAGAAGGGCCCATCACCAAGCCATTGTGTGGCGTTCACTGGAAGACAGCAATCCGACTGAACTTGATGCAGAAATGTACGGATGGGTGAAAGACTCGAAACTGAAAACGCTACAACCGGTCCTCCTTCCCGCAAATGTTGAACTCGCCCCAGAAACTGTCATGCGTATGATCAGATGTGGATGCAAGAGTGACACGACAACCCCTGCAGAACGCTTTCTTGCAGCTGCACCAGGGATGGTTTGAAATGTACAATATTCTGTGCGTGTTATGCTGCAGGTTGCAGCCAGACTCTTACCTAGCATTTTAATTCAATTGGACAACGTCACAGATTTATGGACGATGTGACTTAATGACGAGATGATAACCACAACTGACTGTCCTGTGAGAGAGGCTTGTGCATTACTAATGGTAACATTTGTGAGAACTAATGGTAACATTTGTGAGTGATGTTATATGTTAGATGGTATTTCACATGCAACGTCACAGAAATAATGATTTTCTGTAAGTATTCGGCAAATATATCAGCAGCCTTTTTGAATTTTCCTGTGATGTAATTCTATGCAACTGTTTTAATCCCTTAAATGGATTCTTTGTCCACGAAACATATGGATAGACACCATAATTATCATTCTAGACCAAATACAAGTGAATAATTATGTTTGTTTTTGTTTGAAATTTGTAAAATGGTAGCCATATTGGCGGCCATATTGCATTTCTATATGATGCAATCCCCAACCAGTCAAATAAATAGTTTCAATGGATTCGTTGCTCCTCAAAACATCTGGTTAGACACCAAACTTATCATCCTAGGTCAAGTACTACCTGAGTTATAGGGAGTTATCGAAAACGGCAGCCATCTTGGACGCCATCTTGAATTTCTCAAAACCCTCAAGGGTGCACGGAGTGCACCCGGGAGATTCTGAAGGAGTAGACCCTGGGCTACCAAAATCAATCAAAAAAGAATCACATCCAAAAACATAGCATATTTAACATAATACCAACAGCAAAATAGTACACAAATACATGAAGTACAATTTACCACACAGGTGCATAATGTGTAACATACTGATCCAAATATTAACCTCACATTGGGATAGCAATGTTCACATAACATCGGCGTTTCAGTAAATTTGTTAACTAAAACACAACAGCTCGTCTCTTAAAGGCTCTATACAAATACATACACAAGCTCCTCAAAATGCCTTGGTTTTATTCGTCATCAGTAGAGTCACACGAAATTGACATGGATTCGCATAGTATTTAAATGGAATATATTCCTGTCGTAGTTCACTGAGAGCAGGACAGAAGAACAAAAAGTGTATTTCGTCATCGTTTGCCTTTTCACATAATGGGCATATCAGACTGCTGTCAGAAACTGCTCTATATGGTTGACGATTGGCTGCTTTGGGCTGCTATATCTGAATTACCAACTCTGAACTTCGTCATGTTATTCTTAATACGTCTGTCAATATCAAGTGAAAGATACATTTCGCAATTTTGAAATGATTTAAATGTTCTGTACCATGAAAACCTCGAGAGAGAGAGAGAGAGAGAGAGAGAGAGAGAGAGAGAGAGAGAGAGAGAGAGAGAGAAGAAGAAGAAGAAGTGAGCTGTGACCTCGATGATGCACATGGGAGATCATTTATTTCGTTTTCTTTTCCCTCCAGATTTCTGATTTATCCGAGTTAAGATATCTGATTAATTTGCTGATATACACTATGGTAGAAAGAAATATTGATTGATGGTCATTGTGCGATATGGAAATGTAAGTACTTTTGATGAAGTTTGATGACGAAAGTAACTTTGAAAATACGTTTTCAGGAACAAAAGATGAGGCATATATCAACGTGACACACGTCAAAATTCGTGATTGAAGGTTGTGTACTGTTAAATACAGCAAAGCATTTATTTTCTTCTTGCTGAAAACATCTTTGACCCCATGCTTTTCATGAAATGTGCTCTCTAGACCACAAGTGTTCAAATGTATTTGCATGAATTTTATTTTTTTCATGAAGTTTTTGTGTTTGCTTTGTTTGTATGATTTTCATAAAACAAGCCGAAACAAGATCCGTAGTTTCCCGACAACATGGTTGGATCAAAATATAAACTTTGTGTTAGTTCTGAAATAAGAAAAAAAA
>CM031606.1:72955862-72998362 GCA_018398815.1 Conus ventricosus
AGGTGACTGCTTGCGGAAGTTGAAACAAATTTAAAAGGAGATTGCTTGTTCCGCCTAACGAAAAGTGTCAAACAAATCACAAGGCAGAGCACGACGCGTTTCGACCTCTTTGGTCTTCCTCAGCCAAGACAGACAACATTCACGCCAATGAAAGCGAAGAACGAACAGTCGCGTGTCTTCTCAAATTAGGCGCAACATGGATGTGGATGGATGTCCCGCAAAATGGATGTCCATTTTGCGTCCCCGTTTGAGGAGACACGTGATTTCTCAAAAACTCATTCTTGTGATTTGTTTGTCTCTTTCGTTCGGCGGAACAGCAAGTCTTCTTTCAAGTTTGGAATAATGTAAATCCTTATTGTGAAGCTTTTTTTTTCTTTCGCGTGCCTGGGTTGTTTGTGTGTGTGTGTGTGTGTGTGTGTGTGTGTGTGTGTGTGTGTGTGTGTGTGTGTGTGTGTGTGAATCATTTGTGACATGAGACACTTGCCGACAAACAGACAGCCCTCATACGGCCATCGAGGTCGGCTTGGCTCTAAACAGCATGAATTGAACTGACCATGTTGTTTTTGTTTGTATTCCACTTGTGACATGCATAATATCGTCATTCACACCAAACAGCAACAACAGTAACAACAAAATACTGACCTAGTGAAACGGTGTGTGTGTGTGTGTGTGTGTGTGTGTGTGTGTGTGTGTGTGTGTGTGTGTGTGAGAGAGAGAGAGAGAGAGAGAGAGAGAGAGAGGAGAGAGAGAGAGAGAGACAGACAGACAGACAGACAGACAGACAGACAGACCAAGATTTCCACATGTTCTCAAATCTACATTGAAAACTCCGTGACTTTTGACCCCTAACACTTTCATTTTACATTCAGGGCTGTAAAACTTCATCATAAAAATGGAAATGTAATGAATTGTAGAAAACTAATAGTTTTTAAAAATTTTTTTTTAGTGGATTCAAAAAGGGTTGGTTGAAATAAGTGCCCTGATGTAAGCCTGTGTACATTTTAAATCAATCTGCAAGTCATGTGAGGCTACTGATTTTCTTCGAAATGTGCTCTGCACAGCGCTCGGTCCCAAGAGCCACTGTGCTGTCTTCTTCATATCCTCACGCCAATACAACTGTTTTCACAAATCGCGTCTGCAAACAGTACGTTATATAATAACAGGCACATTTGTGTCGTCTGTTGTTTGATGTTTGGAGCCAACCTGATCGTTACCTCACCGCATTTCTCACTTCTATACCCACCTTTCTGTACACATGTACAACAATGGTGTGTAAAACATACGATTTATTCACTGTTCAAACATGTATGTAAATCATCACAGAAACCCACACCCCAAGATTATGAAAACGTTGATCTGAGCAGCAACCGTTTCTGTGACATCGTAAATGGAAAGGTGAGGGAAATAGTGACAATCTCCTATATGTTCTTATAGAGTGTAATTTTTATGCTTTTATATTAGTTTTAGTGAACATGTATGAATAAAGGTTGGCACGGGTTTCACAAAAAATGGTGAGCTAATATTAGGTCTGCTCCAAACAGCACATACGTCAGTATATTTCATTTGCTAAATTCTGATTTTTTTTTTTTAAAGACTTCTCTTTTTCACGAGCCCCCACCCTTCACCCCCTCCTCCGCCCCCTTTCTTCCCTCTCCACAATTCTTTTCTCTGTTGGTACATCCCCACCGTTTCCCTTCTCGTACCCACATCCCTTCCGCTCTTCCCCTACTCCATCTCCCCTCTTCACCTACTTTTGTGCTTTGTTTTAGATTGTCAATCTGAAAAAAATTCGTTCTCGTCTTTTGCCCAGTGTTGCGTCATTTACACCATTTACGTTATTTACATTATTGTACCTAACTAAGACGTTTCCTCAACATGACGTTTTAATTGGCATTCAGTTCGAAGGAGGTTCCCTGAGCCGAAAAGTCCAGCATTCTACATTTAGACGACAGTGTTCCAAAAGTTTAAAATTATTAAGGCACTGATATCATTGATCCGTTGGGAATCTGGAAAAACAACATTCTTTGCGGATGTCTTGTAGCGAGAGAAAGAACAAGTGTTTGCACTCCAGTGTTCCCTGGTTCTTATAGGAGTATGCTAGCTCCACAAGCCTGCGATAGCTATTTTCCCGCAAAAAACGACTAAAATCCTTTGGGAAAACGAGGGTAAGCTGTAATCCCAGTGGATTACGACTGTTTTGCTCGGGATATAATTGCTGTTTTGCCTGAAGATCACATATATTTTGTCCTATCTTTCCGAGGGAAACGGTAACTGTTTCGTTTACTTGTGGGCTGCCGCACAGGAAGGTTCGAGTCGTAGTCCAGTCGAGTTTGTAGATCGTTAGCCTGACATTGGCCAGTCCAAGGGAAGTCACCCACTATTGTGGTTGTCGTCACTAGCAGACGCAACCTAAATACGTCACATCTCCCTGTCAACAACTGAACGTCGAAAAAAGAACAAACTTTTAACACAAAATGAACTGCCCTGGATTACAGGATTAAATCTAACATCAATAAAAACAGAAGGTGAGTTGTTTCAAGTTCAAGATGCGTTCATCACTTTCGATAAACGTAGTCTTTCAGATAGGCAGGAGTTTTCACCGTGCGACACAGGTTGGCGACAGAACAAACACCAACCTGTGTACAAACTTCATGGACACACTTTGGAAGTTGTGACCTCAACCAAATACCTTGGGTCACGATCCAAGACGACCAAAAATGGGGATCCCATATTGAGACGATCACTGCAAAAGCCAGTAAAACCCTCGGCTTCTTCGACGAAACCTCAAAATCGGAAACAAGAAGATGAAAGAAACTGCATACAAAACCCTTGTTCGACCGATTGTTGAGTACGCGTCATGCGTTTGGGACCCCCCACACCAGAAAACGAGATCCAGGAGATTGAAAAGATCCAGCGTAGAGCAGCCAGATGGGTCACACACAGCCACAGACCAACAACCAGTGTAGATGAAATCCTACGCTCTCTGAAGTGGCCCACATTAGAGAAACGAAGACAAAATGCAAGACTGGAAATGATGTATAATTCCACCACAGTCTTGTTGACATCAATTCCAAATACCTGCCTGGGAAATCCCAGACCAGAGAAGTTCAAGAAAAAACAACAGCTGCAGCTACGACATCCACAATGCAGGACAGACTACCGTCAAATGTCATTCTTCCCAAGGACCATCCCAGAGTGGAACTCATTACCAGAGGTTGTGGTGACGGCGGAGACCTGGACGCTTCAGGTCCAGACTCGCCTCTCATCAATAATACCAACGACAACATCCCAGCCCCCCCCCCCCACCCCCCCCTCCCTCGCCTCCCTCTGCACCCCCCCATCCCTCCAAACCCCCCCCCCCCCCACTTCCTACTCATCACCACTACCTCCTCCCCACCCACCCCTTAAGCTGAAATCAAAATTATGTCTGACAAACACAGCGCAAATCTTCGCAAACCCCCAAGTATACGACAGAGTCATCAGCATAATGATGTTGGTCGTGAACAGGAGAAGAAGAAGAAGACCAAATCGAGTGTTTTGGTTCTACTTGCTGGGGTGGTGATTGCTCAACAGTGTTCTCTTGATCAATTTTAGAGAGTCCTGGCAATCTGCTTGCGCCCAGCTGGTTCTGGAATTCCTTGACTGCTACTTGAAGTCGATCTTTCATCCGCTCCTGGAGTAAGCAGTCTGTAAGGCCTGTTGATTCTCTGTCTTGACTGTTTTCCGTCTGTTGCAGCATCATTTGGTCCACTCTTGATCCTGTTTGATGGACACAAGTCAGTCGTTCTGTTGGTGGGATAAAAAATGACTGTTCTTTTGTTGCCGTTGTGGTGGCTGAAACACTGGCTTGTAATTTTCATTTGTTTCTCGGACGTCACGTCGGTTTCGTCGGAATCTGCGACCATCTTCTGTTCGTATGTTGTACGACCTTATGTCGACTTGTCTTTCAACCTGAGCCTTGACCCATCTTTTACAGCCAGGTGGTCTGAACCGCACAACTTGTCCAGGTTTCAACTCGGTCAATTCTACAGCTCCACGGTTGTAGTATCTTGCCTGTTTCACCTTTCTAGCCTGAAGTCCATCTGTGGCTTGCTTCACTGACGGTTTCAACATGGACCTCGTTGTAGGCAGCTTTTGTCCTTGTTCTTCTCGAGAACAGTCTCTGCACAGGTGAACTTTCCTGTACTTCTGATGGAGTATTTCGCAGCTCGAGTAAGGCCAAATATCCATCCTCACCGCTTTGGTGACATTTCTGTATCATGTTCTTCATAACTCTCACAGCACTTTCAGCTTTCCCATTTGACTGTGGATAATGGGGCGAACTTGTTATGTGTTCAAATCCGTAAATCTGCGAAAATTTCTCAAATTCTTTAGAGTTGAATGGTGGTCCATTATCAGTGGTCAGTCCTCTGGGATTCCATGTCTTGCAAAATGGGCTTTCATCTTCTTGATGATTTCATCACTGTCCTTGGCTGTGAGCACATCAAATTCGAAAAAGTCAGAGTAGTAGTCAACCACTACCAGATAGCTTTTCTTTTTACATTCAAACAAATCGGCAGCCAGATACTGCCATGGCAACTCTGGTATTTCACTGCTTATGAGTGGTTCTTTTTGTTGTCTCTGGCTGAACTCTTGGCAGGTTTGACAATCTTTCACGAAAATCTCAATATCAGAATTCATTCCAGGCCAATATGCGACTTCTCTTCCCCGTCTGGTACATCCTTGAATACCGGCATGACTTGCGTGCATTTTCCGTAAGAAATGATTTCTCATTTCTTTTGGTACAACCACTCTGCTTGCTTTGAAAATCACACCATTTTGTACTGACAGTTCATCCCGGAATGGGAAAAATGCTTGCATGTTTTCTGATAAAACTTTCTTTTCTTCAGGCCATCCTTCCAGTATGATTTTCATCAGTAGATTCACATCTTCATCTGCCTTTGTTGCTTTTTGTAGGTTGGACATGGTTGTTTCACAGACTGAAAGCTCCTGTGTAATATCCATGTTTTCAAGCTCCGTGCAAAAAATCAATTCTGTGTGGCTCATTTTGTTTTCAGGTTTCCCACTCACTGCTCTGCTCAATGTGTCGGCCAGATACATCTCAGTTCCTTTTTTGTAAACTACTTCATAGTCATCCCTTCTGGGTGTGTAACAGCCTTCTCTGAATTCTCTTTGGAGCAGAGAGCAGACTCTTTTGTGGATAACCTCCAATGGTTTGTGGTCAGACTCCACAGTGACTTTGTGTCCAAACACGTATCTTTCAAATCGGTCAAGACCAAAAACTATCGCCAACATTTCTTTTTCAATTTGAGCATAGTTTTTTTTCAGTTTCAGACAATGCTCGAGATGCATATTGTATTGGCTGGTTTATTTTGCATAAGGCATGCGCCTAAGCCATAAGCTGATGCATCACACTGAAGAGTGATTTGAGTTTTCTCAGCTTGATCAAAGTAGCGCAGAACAGGTGGTTTGGACAGGGTGCTCTTCACTTTTTTCTAGTGATTTGCCATGCACATCAGGATCCCATTTGAAATGAACTTCTTTTTTCAGAAGTTCTCTCATTGGGGCTGCTTCTTCAGACAGATGTGGAGCAAACTTTTGGAGATAGCCCACAACCCCAGCAATCTTTGTACATCCTGCTTTGATTTAGGAGTTGGAAGCTGTTGAACTGCTGCAATCTTTTTTGGATCTGGTTTGAGTCCTTCTCTTGTAAGAATATGTCCTAGATAAGTGACCTTTGTTTGCTTCAGTTCCACTTTTTCTTTGTTCAGCTTGATTCCATTTTCCCGGCATCTTTGTAGCAACAGTTTCACATGCTCATCATGATTTTTTCCTCCTCCTTCATCAGAATCACCTTCTCCCCAAAGGATGATGTCATCATGGACAGCTACCACGCCTGGTAGGTCAGCTAGTTCTTGCTCAATCCTCTTTGAATTCTTCTGGTGCTACAGATATCCCAAATGGCATTTTGTTCCACTTGTATTTTCCAAATGGGGTTTCAAATGTTGTCAAGTAGCTACTCTTCTCGTCCAGTTCAACATGCCAAAACCCTTTCTTCAGGTCAAAGTGCGAGAAGTACTTGGCTTTTTTCAATTTTGGAAGAACATCATCTAATATTGGGGTAGGATATTCATTTCTTTTGAGCGCTTTATTCAAGGGCTTAGGATCAATGCACAGCCTTATCTTCCCATTGGGTTTCATTGCTATCACCAGACTACTGATCCAGTCTGTTGGAGTATCAACTTTGCTGACAACTTCCAATTTTTTCAATCTTTTCAGTTCATCTTTCACTTTTTTTTCTTCACTGAGAGGGGCCATTTTCTGCAGGGCATTTTGACCGGAGTTGCCTCCTTGTCTATTTGAAGATGGAGTTTCCTTTCAAACTGCCCAACTTCTCCATCAAAAACATCCTTGTACTGATCCAAAATACTAGTGCTTTCTTCTCTGCTCATAGCAGCTATATTCTCTGTGTTGACTGTGATGAGATTCATGCCTTGTACTGCTCTCAAACCCAGGATTGGTGTGCAGTTTTCCTCTGTGATGATAAATCTCACTTTGTAAGTGTTTTCATTCTTTGGGTTCTCAACTCTCAAAATGACTTCTCCCCTAGGTTCCATCTCAGATTTGTTAAACATGACTAACTTGCTTTTAGTCTTTTCCAGTTTCTTCAGGTTTGTGTCGCCTGACACTTCTCTGTAAGTTTTCTTGGACATAACATTTGTTGATGCCCCTGTGTCCAGAAGAAATCTCACTTGGTTTTCCTTTATGTTCAACCTTGCTTTGATTTTTTTCTCATGTTTCTTGTTCTCCACTGCATAGACTTCCCTTTCTGAGTCACTTTCTTCATCCGTCTCTGACATTCTGTGAACAATTCTTCCTTTAGAATATTTCTGTGGTGCTTTACATACAGTGGAAAAATGATTTCTTCCTCCGCAGTTCAGGCAAGTTTTCCCAAAGGCAGGGCATTCTTCTTTTCTCTGTCTGTGCTGTTTTCCACAGTATGTGCATCTTTTCAAGAGGGTTTCCTTTTTATGGCTAGCTTTCTCATTCTTCCTTGGACGAAAAGCATGTACAGCTTCAACATCAGTCACGTCTTCACTTTTCATAGCCATGCTTTGTTGTTGGCTCATCTCAAATGCTCTGCAAATATCCAAGCACTTGCTCAGAGTCAGCTTTCGCTCTTCCAAAAGTTTTATTCTCAGATTTTCATTTTTAACACCCAAAACAATCTGATCTTTCAGGAAGCCTCTCTTCAGCTGAATGCTGCCAAAATTGCAGGACTTGATGAGCTTCCTCAAGTCACAAACAAACTGTTCAACTGATTCCCCTGCTGCTTGATGTCTTTTGTGAAAAACATAAGATTCATATGTCTCATTCTTTTCTCCGATGCAAAACTTTTCAAATTTCTGCAAAATCTCATCCAAGTTTTTTCTTTCCTCTTCACTTTCGAATGGCAAACCTTCAAAAATGTCCAATCCTTCTGATCCAACACAGGACAGAAACGTTGCTGTTCTGAACTCTTGTTCCTCTTCTTTCAATTCAGTCACTATTTCATAACTGTCCCAAAGCCTTCTAAACTTTTTCCAGTTACTCTGCAGATCACCTGATGTCACTTCCAATTTGGGCGGTAACGGTATATTTTCTTCGTCTTCTCGGCCGCCTAGCCGGTCCTGGCCTTTCTTCTGCATCTTCGTTAGCGCTCATGCTTACACTAGTTACAGCTTAGCAACTGACGTCACTGGCTTACTACTGTCGACTTCACGTAGGTTTTTTTTCTTTCTCAGTTCTGACTTTTCACTCTTCTGGTGAATTAAAAAGTTCTCACTGGACTAATCCCGATTCTGACACCATGTTTCGTTTTACTTGTGGGCTGCCGCACAGGAAGGTTCGAGTCGTAGTCCAGTCGAGTTTGTAGATCGTTAGCCTGACATTGGCCAGTCCAAGGGAAGTCACCCACTATTGTGGTTGTCGTCACTAGCAGACGCAACCTAAATACGTCACAGTAACCATCAGTGTGAACCCTTGGGATCACGATTCTTTTTCTTTTATTTTCGGAGGGAAAATAGTTACCTTTGGACTTGTCGTGTTGAGGAACGGTCACAACTGTTTTCCACATTAAAGACCTTTCCCTCGCGGTAATAATGTTTACCTCAAGAGATCAAGGATAACCGTTATTATCCTAAGGGGAAAAAAAGGGGAAAACAGTTGTTACTCTCAGGAAAACCGTTAGAATAGTCATTATCCTTTGGAGGAAAAGGGAAAACATTTATGGTCCTTGGAAAATAGTGGTGATCCTAGGATAACTGTTTTCCTTCATTTCGCAGTTTTTCTCAAGGATCACAACTGTTTTCCTAAGAAGAAATAGCTGGTACTGGCTGAAGACGGTAGTTATGTTTACAGTAGGTTCTTTTTCTCATTTTGGGTCGGGGGGGGGGAGAGGAAAGGGATGTCATGTTTTAACAAGCAAGGGAGCCGACTCAAACAGAAGATAATACGTTTCAGTGTGCAGAGACGCATCTCGGTGTGTATAATCGCTAGTTGAGTGTGCGTGGACCCGAAATGTCTTCCAAATCTACAAATTACATCACCGGCAAACCCACTATTGATACTGATACCAGTTGTATTCAAGAAATGCACAAGCAAGACTACTGAAACTGCATTTATGGCGTAAGCAAGACTCTACTGAAACTGCAGTTTGGATGTGTTTGCATACTGCATTAAAAAAAAATCAGTTTGTATCTATCTGGATGATTTTAATTTCAGAGCTTTTTTGTTTGTTGTTTTTTGTTTTTGTTACACGGCGAGGGTCGGATTGGTAAGGGATGGGGAATGGGGAGAGGAGGGGCATTCTGACACTGAGACCGATTTTCAAAGATTCAGGAACATTGAAATCCTACTGCCCTGCGTGCATTAAAGATTAGAAGTAATCAATCTTTAATGGACATTTGGTCGCAACTGGAGGTAGCTTCTGCGAAAGCTAAACGAACTCGTGTGGGGGAGGTGGAGGTAGGATGGTAATGGGGGGGGGGGGGGGGGGGGGGGTGGGGTGATGCGGTGTATGGGATCCCGAGGGAGGCAGAGTGCCCTAGGAGTGTGAGAAAACTCTCCTGTCACTATCCGCAGTGAAAACCCATTTACTCCATTCCACCAACAACCACACGCCCAGGCCGAAACAGTGCGGAAATCGATCTTGACCAGCCATGGCCTTGACCTTGACCTCCTTTCTGATCTTTACACTCTCCCTTTCCTTCCATCGTCTCCCTCCCTTCCCTCTATGGTTTCTACCTTATGAATATGCAATTTATTTATCTAAATAAAAGAATGTGTGATGAAGACTAAGAAACAACAAAAAAGGACTTTTCTTAACGAACAATAGCACGTCATTGAACAACTACAGAAATGAGGAGGGGGGGGGGGGGGGGGGGGGGGAAGGGGGGAGACAGACAAAAGCTATGTCCGAATCCCATCTCACACCCACACATGGCAAGAGCACCAAATAGATCAAACTGCTCCATCGTCTCTACCCTTCCTTCTTAAAAAAAAAAAAAAAAAAAAGAGTACGTGCAGGTGAAGGACAGGTAGAATGCCGGCGGTTGTTCTTGCCAAACATTATCTGATGATCATTATTTCTTTATTTTTTTTCGGTAGCAGTTGGACAAAACAATGCTGAACATAATCGGAGAGATTTCTTTCTACATCCGCTCAACAAGTCAACAAGATAACATTTTTCTGTCCAAATCGAAGAGGAACACAACTCCAAGACGCTAATTTTGAAAAGCGGTTGTTTAAAACTTCGTTCCTGTTTTCACTTAGGTATATTTACAAACATCAGTTAAAAAAAAAAAAAAAAAAAAAAAAAAAAATCGAAAACATTAAGCCATCCACAAGAACCCCCCCCCCCCCCCCCCCCCCCAAGAAAAACAAGTGGAAAAAAAAAACAAAAGAAAAAAACGAAAATATACAAATTGGAAATAATGAACGAACGGAGGGAGGAGAGAGAGAGAGGAGAGAGAGAGAGAGAGAGAGAGAGAGAGAGAGGAGAGAGAGAGAGAGAATAGAGGAATGAAAGTAAAATTAAGAGCTTGAAGAAAAGAAAGAGAAGAAAAAAAAGGAAGAGAGAGAGAGAAGAGTTACGCACAGTATGCACGTTGTCAAAAGCATATTAAGCACAGTACGCTTGTTGTTAAGGGCAACACAACACTGGTATCCCTTTCATTCTATTACATTCACTCGCATCCACGCACACCGAGCATGCACCTGATGAACGTGACTTTATATCAAATAGATCTTCCCAAGGGACCCTCCCAGAGTGGGAACTCAATTACCAGAGGTTGTGGTGACGGGCGGAGACCCTGCGACCGCTTCAGGTCCAGACTCGCCTATATAATAATACCAACGTCAACATCCCAGGCCCCCCCCCCCCCACCCCCCCTCCCTCGCCTCCTCTCGCACACCATCCCTCCAACCCCCCCACCCACCCACTTCCTACTCATCACCACTACCTCATCACACACACCCCTTATGCTGAAATCAATATTATGTCTGACAAACACTGCGCATCATCTTCGCAAACCCCCAAGTATACGGACAGGAGTCTTCAGCATATAATGATGTTGGTCGAGTAATCTGGAGAAGAAGAAGAAGACCAAAATCGAGTGTTTTGGTTCTACTTGTGGGGTGGTGATTGCTCAACAGTGTTCTCTTGATCCAATTAGAGAGTCCTGGCAATCTGCTTGCGCACCTGTGGTTTCTGGAATTTCCTTGACTGCTACTGAGTCGTGCTTTCATCCGCTCTGGAGTAAGCTGTCTGTAAGGCCTGTTGAATTCTCTGTCGTGACTGTTTTCGTCTGTTGCGCATCATTTGGTCCACCTCTTGATCCTGTTTGGATGGACACAGTCAGTCGTTCTGTTGGTGGGTATAAAAAATGACTGTTCTTTTGTTGCCGTGTGGTGGCTGAAACAACTGGCTTGTAATTTTATTTGTTTCTCCGGACGTCACGTCGGTTTCGTGGAATCTGCGACCATCTTCTGTTTATGTTGTAAGGACCTTATGACGAATTGTATTTCAACTGAGCCTTGACCTCTCTTTTCAGAAGGTGGTCTGCTGAACCGCACAACTTGTCCAGCGTTTCAACTCGGTCAATTCTACAAGCTCCACGGTTTGAGTATCTTGCCTGTTTACCTTTTAGCCTGAAAGTCCATCTGTGCTTGCTTCACTGAGAGTTTCAAATGGTCATCGTTGTAGGCAAAGCTGTGTCCTTGTTTCTTCTCGAGAACAGTCTCTGCACTGGTGAATTCATGTACTTCTGATGGAGTATTTCGCAGCTCGAGGTAAGGCCCAAATATCCATTCCTCACCGCTTTGGTGACATTACTGTATCATGTTCTTCATAACTCTCACAGCACTGGCAGCTTTTCCCATTTGTAATGTGATACATGGGGCGAACCTTGTTATGTGTTCAAATCCGTAAATCTGCGAAAATTTCTCAAATTCTTTAGAGGTTGAATGGTGGTCCTTTATCAGTGGTCAGTCTATATGGGATTCCATTGTACTTGCAAAATGGGCTTTCATCTTCTTGATGATTTCATCACTGTCCTTGGCTGTGAGCACATCATATTCGAAAAAGTCAGTGTTGTAGTCATCCACTACCAGATAGCTTTTCTTTTTACATTTCAACAAATCGGCAGCATGATACTGCCATGGCAACTCTGGTCATTTCACTGCTTATGAGGTGGTTCTTTTGTTGTCTCTGGCTGATCTCTTGGCAGGTTCTGACTATCTTTCCGAAAATTTCCAATTTCAGAATTCATTTCCAGGCAAATTATGCGACTTCTATTCCCCGTATGGGACATCCTTAATACCGGCTGGTCTTGCGTGCATTTTCCGTAGAAATGATCTTATCCATTTCTTTTGGTACAACACTCTGCTTTGCTTGAAAATCACAACATTTTGTACTGTCAGTTCATCCCGCAGTGGGGAAAATAATGCTTGCTGTTTTCTGATTAAAACTTTATTTTCTATATGGCTCATTCCAGTATGATTTTCATCAGTAGATTCACATCTTCATCTGCCTTTGTTGCTTTTTGTAGGTGGGAATGGTTGTTTCATCAGATGAAAGCTCCGGTGTTAATTCCTTGTTTTCATAGCTCCGTGCAAAAAATCAATTCTGTGTGGCTATGTGTTCGTTATGGTTTACCAGTAACTGTCGCTCAATGTGTCGGCCCTGATACGTCTCAGTTCTCTTTTTTGTAAACTACTTCATAGTAACCTATTGGGGGGTTTTATGCATTCTCTGAATTCTCTTTGGTGCTGAGAGCAGACTTCTTCTTGTGGATAACCTACAAGGGTTGGTGGTCTGACTCAACAGTGACTTTGTGCCAGAACAGTATCATTTCAAAATCGGTCTAGGACACAAATAACTTTCGCCATCATTTCTTTTTCAATTTGAGCATAGTTTTTTTCAGGTTTCTGTCAATGCTACGTGATGCATATTGTTTTGGTGGTGATTTTGCTCATAAAAGGCATGCGCCTATGCCTTAAGCGGTGGCTTCACACTGAAGCGTGTCTTTGAGGTTTTCTCAGCTTGATCACAACAGTAGCGCAGAACTGGTGGTTTGGACAGGGTGACTCTTCACCTTTTTTTCTAGTGATTTCGGCATGCACATCAGGACTCCCATTTGAAATGATCTTCTTTTTTAGAAGTTCTCTCATTGGTGGCTGCTTCTTCGACGATGTGGAGCAACTTTGGAGATAGCCCACAAACACTGCAATCTTTGTACATCTGCCTTTGATTTAGGAGTTGGATGCTGTTGAAACTGCCTGCATTTTTTTTGGATTGGTTTGAGTCCTTCTCTTGTGAGAAATATGTCCTTTAGATAAGTGACCTTTGTTGGCTTCTGTTCACTTTTTCTTTGTTCAGCTTGGTGCACCATTTTCCCGGCATCTTTGATAGCCAAACTGTTTCACATGGCTAATCATGTTTTTTTCATCCTCCTTTCAATCAGATTCCACCTTCTCCCCAAAGGATGATGTGTTCATGGACAGCGCTACCACGCCTGGTAGGTCAGCTAGTTCTTGCTCAATCCTTCTTTGGGAATTCTTATTGGTGCTACTGATTTCAAAATGCATTTTTTCCACTTGTATTTCCAAATGGGGCTTTCAAATGTTTGTCAAGTTGCTTCTTCTTCTCGTCCAGTTCAAAGGCCAAAACCCTTTTCTTCAGGTCAAAGTGCGAGAAGTACTTGCTTTTTTCAATTTTGGAAGTAACATATCTAATTATTGGGGTGTGTTATTCATTTCTTTTGAAGCGCTTTAGTCAAGGGCTTAGGATCAATGCACAGCCTAATCTTCCCTTGGGTTTCATTGCTATCCCAGACTACTGATCCAGTCTGTTGGAGTATCAACTTTGCTGACAACTTCCAATTTTTTCCAATCTTTTCAGTTTCATCTTTCACTTTTTTTTTCACTGAGTGGGGCCATTTTCTGCAGGGCATTTTGACCGGAGTTGCCTCCTTGTCTATTTGAAGATGGTGTTTCCTTTCAAAACTGCCCACACTTTCATCAAAACACTCTGTATGATCCAAAATACTAAGTGCTTTCTTCTCTGCTCATAAGAGCTATATTTCTCTGTGTTGACTGTGATGTGATTCATGCCTTGTACTGCTCTCAAACCCAGGATTTGTGTGCAGTTTTCTCTGTGATGAGAAATTCTCCACTTTGTAAATGTGTTTCATCTCTTTGGAGTTCTCAACTCTCAAATGACTTCTCACCCTAGGTTTAATCTCCAGATTGTTAAACCTGACTACTTGCTTTTAGTCTTTTCAGTTTCTTTCAGGTTTGTTTCGCCTGACCTTCTCTGTAAGTTTTCTTGGACATAAATTTGTTGATGCCCCTGTGTCCAGAAGAAATCTCACTTGGTTTTCCTTTTATGTTCAACTGGCTTTGATTTTATTTCATGTTTCTTGTTCTCCACTGATAGACTTCCCTTTCTGAGTCCTTTCTTCATCCGTCTCTGACATTCTGTGAACCATTCTTCCTTTAGAATATTTCTGTGGTGCTTTACATAAGTGGAAAAATGATTTACTGCCTACGCCGTCACGGCAAGTTTTCCAATTGGGCAGGCATTCTTCTTTTCTCTGTCTGTGCGTTTTCCACAGTATGTGCATCTTTCAAGAGGGTTTCTTTTTATGGACTAGCATTCTCATTCTTCCCTTGGAACGAAAAGCATGTACAGGCTTCACATCAGTCACGTCTTCACTTTTCCATAGCCATTGCTTTGTTGTTGGGTCTCTCAAATGGTCTGCAAATATCCAAGCACTTGCTCAGAGTCAAGCTTTCGGCTCTCTCCTATAAGTTTTATTCTCTGATTTTCATTTTTAACACCAAAATCAATCTGATCTTTCAGGAAGCCTCTCTTCAAGTGAATGCTGCCAAATTGCCAAGGAATTGATAGATATTTCCTCAAGTCACAAAATACAAACTGTTCAACTGATTCCCCTGCTGCTTGATGTTTTTTGTGAAAAACATAAGATTCATATGTCTCATTCTTTTCTCGATGCAAAAACTTTTCAAATTTCTGCAAACTCTCATCCATGTTTTTTCTTTCCTCTTCACTTTCGAATGGCAAACTTCAAAAAATGTAAATCATTCTGATCCAACAAGGACAGCAAAACGTTGCTGATCTGAACTCTGTTCCTATTTCTTTCTATTCAGTCACTATTTCATAACTGTCCCAAAGCCTTTTCTAAACTTTTTCAGTTTACTCTGCAGATCACCTGATGTCACTTCCAATTGGGCGGTAACGGTATATTTCTTGTCTTCTTCGGCCGCCTATGCCGGTCTACTGGCCTTTCTTCTGCATTCTCGTTAGCGCTCATGCTTACACTAGTTAAGATTCATAGAATACTGACGTCCACTGGCTTACTTACTGTCGACTCACGAGGTTTTTTTTCTTGTTCAGTTCTGACTTTTCACTCTTCTGGTGAATTAATAAGTTCTAACTGGATATCCCGATTCTGACACCATGTTTCGTTTTACTTGTGGGCTGCCGCACAGGAAGGTGCGAGTCCGTAGTCCGCGAGTTTGTAGATCGTTAGCCTGACATTGGCAGTCCATGGGAAGTTCACCCACTATTGTGGTTGTCGTAACTAGCAGACGGCAACCTAATACGTCACAGAACCTTTCAGTGTGAACCCTTGGGATCACGATTCTTTTTCTTTATTTTCGGAGGTAAATTAGTTACCTTTGGACTTGTCGTTGTTGAGGACACGGTCCACAACGTAGTTTCCACATTAAAGCCTTTCCCTCGCGTTAATACATGTTTCCTTCAATGAGATCAAGGGAACCGTTATTTTCCTAAGGGGGGAAAAAAGAGGGGGAAATTCAGTTGTTACTCTCAGGAAAACGTTAGAATAGTCATTATCCTTTGGAGGAAAAGGGGGGAAATACATTTATGGTCCTTGGAAATTTAGGTGGTGATCCTAGGATTCTGTTTTCCTTCTTTCGCCTGTTTTTTATCTCTAAGGGATCTCAACTGTTTTCCTAAGAAAGAACATAGCTGTGGTATGGCTGAAGACGGTAGTTATGTTACAGTAGGTTCTTTTTCTCATTTTTGGTACGGGGTGGAGGCGGAGGAGGAAAGGGATGTTCATTGTTTTAACAAGCAAGGAGCCGACTCAAACAGAAAGATAAATTACGTTTCAGTGTGCAGAGACGCATCTCGGTGTGTATTATTCGCTAGTTGAGTGTGCGTGGACCGAAATGTTTCCAATCTACAAATTACAATCAACGGGCAAACCCTCTATTGATTACTGATACCAGTTGTATTCAAGAAATGCACAAGCAAGACCTACTGATAATAATTTCTTTTATGGCGTAAGCAAAGTCTCTACTGAAAACTGCAGTTTGGGGATGTGTTTGCATACTGCATTAAAAAAAATCAGTTTGGATCTATCTGGATGATTTTAATTTAGAGCTTTTTTGTTTGTTTGTTTTTTGTTTTTGTTACACGGCGAGGGGGTCGGAATTGTAAGGGATGGGGAATGGGTAGAAGTGGAAGGGGCATTCTGACACTGAGACGGATTTTCCCCAAAGATTCAGGAACATTGAAATCCTACTGCCCCTGCGGGCATTAAAAGATTAGAAGTAATTCAAATCTTTAATGGACATTTGTCGCAACTGGAGGTAGTTCTGCCGAAAGCTAAAACGAACTCGTTTGTGGGGGAGGTGGAGGTTGGATGGTTAATGGCGGGGGGGTGGGGGGGGGGGGGGGGTGATGCTGTTGTATGGGATCCCGAGGGAGGCAGAGTGCCACTAGGAGGTGAGAAACTCTCCTGTCACTATCGCAGTGAAAACCCATATACTCCATTCCACAAAAACAACACAGCCACAGGCCGCAAACAGTGCGGAAATCGATTCTTGACCAGCCACTGGCGCCTTGACCTTGACCTCTTTTGATCTTTACACTCTCCCTTTCCTTCCATCGTCTCCCTCCCTTCCTCTATGGTTTACTTAACCTTATGAATATCGCAATTTTTTTATCTATAAAAGAATGTGTGAATGAAGACTATGAAGAAACAACAAAAGGACTTTTCTTAACGAAACAATAGCACGTCATTGAACAACTAATGATTAATGAGGAGGGGGGGGGAGGGAGGGGGGAGACTGACAAAAGCTATGTCCGAATCCTCTCACACCCACACATGGCAAAGAGCCACCAAATAGATCAAAACTGATCCATCGTCTCATACCCTTCCTTCTTCGTAAAAAAAAAAAAAAAAAAAATAATGAGTAAGTGCAGGTGAAGACAGGTAGATGCCGGAGGTTGTTCTTGCAAACATTTATCAGAGGATCATTATTTCTTTTATTTTTTTCGGTAGCAGTTGGGAACAAAACTAGCCTGAACATAATCGGAAGGTGATTTCTTTCTACATCGATCAACAGTCATACAAGATAACATTTTTTCTGTCCAAAATCGAAGAGGAACAAACAACTCCAATGACGCAATTGTGGAAATAAGCGGTTGTTTATAAACTTCGTTCTGTTTTTCACTTAGGTATATTTACAAACCTTTCAGTTATAAAAAAATTTAAAATATAAAAATAAAAAAATAATAAAAAAAAAAAAAAAAAAAAAAAATAAAAAAAAAAAAAAAAAAGAAAAAAAAAAAATAAAAAAAAAAAAAAAAAAAAAAAAAAAAAAAAAAAAAAAAAAAAAAAAAAAAAAAAAAATAAAAAAAAAAAAAAAAATATAAAAAAAAAAAAAAAAAAAAAAAAAAAAAAAAAAAAAAAAATAAAAAAAAAAAAATAAAAAAAAAAAAAAAAAAATAAAAAAAAAAAAAAAAAAAAAAAAAAAATAAAAAAAAAAAAAATCGAAACCATTAAAGCCATATCAAAACACAATTCACAAGAAACCCCCCCCCCCCCCCCCCCCCCCCCCCCCCCCCCCCCCCCACCCCCCCCCCCCCCCCCCTACCCCCCAAGAAGAAAAGAAGGGAAAAAATAAAAAAAAAGAAAGGAAGAAAAGGAAAAAAGGAAAGGAGGAGCAAAGAAGACAGAAATACAAAGAAGAAAAAGAAGAGAAAGGGGTAAAGGGAAGGAAGAAAAGACGAGATAAGGGAACAACAAGAAAGGAAAAAGGAAAAGAAAGAAAGGAAAGGAAAGGAAGGGGGGGAAGCCAAAAGGGAAATAAAAAAGATAACAAAAGGAAAAAAGAAAAAAAAAAGAAAACAAGAAAGAAAGGAAAAGTAGAAAAAGAAGGAAAAAAAAAGAGAATAAAGGGAAAAAAAAGGAAAGAAAAGAGGATAATAGAGAAGAAGAAAGAAAAAGGGGAAAAAAATAAGGAAAGAGAAGGAAAAGGAAAGGAAAGAATTAGGTAAAAAGGAAGAAAAAAGGAAAAGTAAAAGGGGAAGGGAAGAAAAAATGAAAATCAAATGAAAAGAAGGAGGAAAAAGAGGAAAAAAACCTAGAAGGAAAGGGAAAAAGTAAAAGATAAGAAGAAGAAGAGAAAAGAACAAGAAAAATAAGAAGGGAAAGGGGAAGGGGAGGGAAAAAAAGAGAAGAAGAAAAGAAGATAGGAACTAAAAGGGAAAAAAAGAAAAAAGATAACAAAAAGGAGTTAAAGAAAAGATAAAAAAGACAAGAAAAGAAAAAAGAAAGAAAGAGAAGAAAGAAACAAGAAGAAAAGGAGGGAGAAAGGAAGAAATAGAAGAGGGAGAAAAGGAAAAAGAAAAGAAAAAGGAGAAAGCAGAAAGGAAGAAAAAAGAAATAAAAAGAAGAAAAAGGAAAAAGAAAGAAGGAAAAAAAAGGAAAAAGATAAAAACGAAGAATGAAGGAAAAAAAAGGAGAAAGGGAAAGAAAAAGAAAGATAGGGGAAGAAAAAAGAAAAAAAGAGAAAAAGAAAAAAAAATAGGAAGGAAAAAAGATAAAGAAGAAAAGGGATAATAGGAAAAAAAAGGAAAAGAAAAAATGGGGGAAAAAAAAGGGAAAAAAAGGAAAGAAAAAAAAAAAAAAAAGGAAAAAAAAAGGGAAGAAAGGGGGGAAAGGAAAAAAAATAAAGAAGAAAAAAAGGGGGGAAAAGGGAGAAAGGTGAAAGGGGAAGAAGAAAAGAAAAAAAGAAAAAAGAAAAGAAAAGGAAAAAGCAAAGGAAAAAAAAGAAATAAGAATAAAGAAAAAGAAAAAAGGGGGAAACAAAAAAGGAAAAGGAAAAAGAGGAAAGGAATAAAAAACAAGGGAAAGGGGCAAAAGAAGAAAAGGAGAAAGGAAGGGAGAAGAGAGGAAGGAGAAAGAAGAGAAAAGGAAGAGAAAGGAAAAGAAAGAAGAAAAGAGAAAAGAAGAGAAGGAAGAAGAAGAAGAACAAAGAGAAAGGGAAAGAAAGAAGAGAAACGGAGAGAGAAGAAAGAAAAAAAGAAAAAGGGAAAAGAAAAAGAAGGGAGAAATGAAAGGAAGGAAAAAAAAAAAAAAAGGGGAAAAGAAAAAAAAAGAAAGAAAGAGTAGAAAATAGAAGGAATGGAAGGAAAAAAGAAAGAAAGGAAAGAAGAAACAAAAAAGGGAAGGAGACAGAAAAGAGAGAAAGGAAATGAAGAAGAATGAAGAGAAAAAGGAAAAATAAAGGGGAATGAAAGGGAAGGGAAGGAAGATGAAGGAGAAGAGAAGGAAAGAGAAAAAAACATGTTGGGGAAAAAAACAAAAAAAACAACAAAGAAAAAAAACGAAAGGAAGAGGGGGGGAGGCGACCGAATAATATACATAATTGGAAAATATTGAAAACGTAACGGAGGGGGATACTGAGAAGAGGGGAGGAAGGGGAGAGGAGTATAGGAGAGAGAGATGAGACGAAGGGGATTTTGAGTCGGAGGAGTTATTGAGGAGTGGAAGACGAGAGAGAGGAGAGGGGAGAGAGACGAGAGAGAAGGAGGAGAGAGAGGGAGTGGGTGGATATATGGAGAGGATTAGGAGACGGGAGAGAGAGAGAGAGAGAGAAGATGAGGGAGAGGTGAGATTAGAGAGAGGAGAAGAGATGAAGGAGAAGTGGAATGAGGGGGTAGAAGAAGGAGGATGAGGAGAGTGAGACGAGAGAGTGGCGAGAAGAGGAGGTGAGAGAGAGAGGAGGGGAGAGGGAAGAGAGAGGAGAGAGAGGGAGAGACGAGAATAGAGAGGAGAGTGAGAGAGAGATGAGAGAAGAGAGGGATTGCTAAAGTATTAACATTTTTAAGATTGAAAGAAAGAAAGAGCGAAGCAGAATGAAAGGAAAAAAAAAGGAGAAGAGAGAGCGAAGAGTTACGCACGTATGCTCGTTGTCAAAAGCATAAAAAGCACTGTACGCTTGTTGTTAAGGGCATCACAACACTGGTATACCCTTTCTTCCATTACATTCACTCGCATCCACGCCACACGTGCATGCCCTAGATGTAAACGTGCATCATGATGCAAATACGCATGAAGATATTTATATTCAAAAAGCAGTTGAGAAAAAAAAAAATTTGTGAGTACAAACTGTTTTTAGTAATGTTTCAGATACTTGATAAACTGGTTTCTGTCCTTTATTCTTCAAAACTTGTTCGTAACCTGTTCCATTTTGTTCCGCTGGATTTTGAATTTTGAAAGATTAATTTTTTTTTCTCCATCTGATCTGAGATTTGACAGGTAGAAAGATTTTTTAACAAATTTTCGGTTGGTCTTTTTAGAAGTCGGCTGAGCTATAAGCAACTTTACCTTACCTTACTTTTTCCGCTGGAAAAAGTTGAAAACTAGATTCATAAAGTCATTCTTGGTCTAATGAACGATAGAAAATAAATCTATTGAGGTTAGTTTTAAATGTGTCCTGTCATTGTTTCTGTGGAGGTCAGTTTTAAGTTGTCCTCCATATTTTAGGAGCTTTTCCGTTTATAACAGTTTGCATGCTTACTGCTTTGTTGAACAAAAGTCTGTCGGGAGAGTTAGTATATCAGTTGTTTGTAATCTTCAGTAGTTTCGGAGTTTGATTTTAAAACAAAACTAGTGTGTGTGCTCTTTTACACATAGTGAATCATTTAAATATTGATCCACCTGCGGCTTTGTCCCATAACGTCGATGCGTTTTTGTAACTCCTAGTTGTTCTAGAATAGAGAGTACTTTACTAATGGGGAACGAATAAATGCCATCTGTGTGTCTAGTGTGTGTGTGTCTGTGTCTGTCGTGGTCAAAATGTGTCCATCTCGCTCCAGAAATAACTTCTGGGCGATTATTCTGAAAATTTGAGTATATTTATTATGGGTCACGTATGATGCCGGATGTTTTTATTTTACCAGAATAGCCGTTATCAGGGCTATAAACGGCCCAAACGGTTTTTCTTCTTGATGGAATGTGACTGAAAGTACTCGGTGTTCAAGATAAACTGGCAGTACGTTTAATGTTTGCATCTTGTTAAATTGTTCCACTGGAGCTTTCCCAGAATGTCGGACGCAAATCAGTCCACTGATGTAAGTGAGCGGAGAAAAAAAGTGAAAATAACTTTTTTGATAGACATACAAATGATTTTTGACTGCTGTTCTTCTGTTTCAATCTAATACAATCTATTTTGGGGATGCTCAGAAGATTTGCAGTATAAACAAACACAAACAAAACAACAACATTATTAACAAAACAAAAAAACAACAACAATAGTACAAACACACAGAACATAAATCTTCAATGGTTTCGGCCATAGACTCTTCAGGACTGATGACATCAAATGAAAACGTAAAAAGAAACAAGATGCGAAGAGTATAAACGTACTCCAGTTTCCAAAAAACCGCTTATAATCGGCCAAGTGCTTTATGAGATAAGAAATATTGGCAAAAATAACTGATTTCTTTAACGGTTATTTAACCGATGTACACTTGTGAAACCGCGTATTTTAGTCTCACTGGGTTTTAAAGCTGTGTGCATACCAAATTTCATCCAAATCGGACAATATGTCAAGAATAACTGTTTTTAACGCGTCAGATTTTGAACACTTGCATGGAAGTGCCTTTTGTGTGTGATGACCTATCTATATACAAAATTGCATTAAAATCCACCATTATATAAAAAAATTACGGCAAAATAACGGTTTACGGTTATATAAACCGATATGCACTTTAGAAAACGGGTATTTTTTAGTCTTCATGGGCTAAAGCCTGTGGTACATATCATATTTCATCCAAATGGGCAATATGACAAGATTAACGTTTTAACGGTTCAAATTTTTCGGAAACTATATAGAAGTGCCATTTGTGTGTGATAACCCTTTCTAATATAAAACCAATTTTCATTAAAAAAATCCACCTATATATAGAAATAACGCAGAAATAACGGTTTTTTTTTTATCGGTGGTTTAATCCATGTTCTGCATTACATCACTTACATACGGACTGAGGATGGATCGATTTGTACTAGTTCATCCAAAAACCGCTTATAAATTGGCCAAGTACTTTCTGTGATAATTACATATAGAAGAAAAACCTGTTACAAGCCGTTACAACCGTTCGTTACGGCTATAACGGGGCAAACTAAAACAAATGGCATCATCTGTGACCATAATGAACATGCATGCTAATTTTCATAATGGTTCGACTAGTATGTCTGAGATTTTCATAATAGAAGAAAACTGTACTGGCCGTTACAGCGTTAGTAACGGTGTATACGGTGTAAAAACTCAAACATCGCAGGCATTATTCGCTGACACATAATTGAACATACTACAAATTTTCAGAAAGATCGGCCAAGAACTTTCTGAGATATCTCAAATAATGAAGAAAATAGCGTTACAGGCCGTTACGCCGTTTGTAGCGGCTGTAACGGTAACTAAAACGTCGGGCATTGCATCTTGACCCATAATGACATACATACATATTTTCAGGAAAGATCGACCCAGTAGTTTTGTCTGGAGCGAGTGGAAAACATTTTTTGACACGGACATCACACACACACACACACACACACACACACACACACCCACGGGGTAGGGGGGGTAGAAGCAATCCCTTTGAAATCCTGTACGTTTTTAAGGCATTATAAATCTTTTGAATCTTGAATCTTGAATACACACACTCACACACACACACACCACACACACACAGAGCATATTTCGTTCCCATTCCAAAGTACTCCATGTCTTTAGACTGGGAGTAAAAAACAAGAAACATCTGCAGGAATCACAAACTTCACACGTGTCTGGTCGGGTCCAATCTTTTATAACATCAGAGATGTGGTCTGCTGTTCTTCAATATTCTGGTGTACTTGATTGACTGTGCTGCGTGTTCATGATGGCAGTATGTTGGGGAGACAGGCAATCAATACCCTGGAGGAGCGCTTCTATTCGCCCACAGGTATGGACATCAGGCACTAAGAAGGACACTTTGGTTGCCAAACACTTCAAGGGCCCCGGTCACAGTTGACTGACTCCGCTGCACAGTCATCGAACTGTATGAAAAAATATGGACATCATTAAACCGAAGAGAGTGGGAGAGGTTTGGAGATACAAGCTCAAGACGAAACCTATCACAAGGGCTCCGTGTGTGTCTGAGTGTACCAGAGAAACGAGGATGATGGAGTTGTGCACGAGAGAGAGAGAGAGAGAGAGAGATGATGCACAATGTCACCTATGGAGTATTTTTCATTGCGTCATTGTTGTCATGCGGCCTGCATGAAGAAGAGCAGTGCTCGAATGCTTGAGCTTAATCAGACGGTGTTTTGAGTTCTTTATTGAATTCAGTAAAAAAAGGCCAGATTAGACAATGAGTATAAAAATATAGTAAACGGACGACTGTGTGTTTAAAGGTGTGTGTCGTTTGTGTGGTGTGTGTGTGATGTGTGTGGGTGTGCTTGTGTGTGTGTGTGCGTGTAGTGCGTGATGTGCGTTCGTGCGTGCGCGCGCATGTGCGCGCGTGCGTGCGTGTGTGAGATGTGGTGGTGTGTGTGGTGTGTGTGTGACCTTTTGTCAGTACACCGTGAGTATCTGTCAATAAATTCGGTTTCTAGTCGTCAGTGACTAAACAGTATTCTTCCGTTTTTAAGTTTATGTTTTTATACGTCAGTGTGTATATATTTTTTTGTTGGTTTGTTTTCTTTCATTCGACGTTCATAACTCCAGAAGACAAGTCTCTGACCGAAACGTTGATGGACTTCTGTTCTCTGTGTGTGTGTGAGTGTGTGTGTGTGTGTGTGTTGTGTGTGTGTTTCCTTCCTTACTGTAATTCTTCAGGGATAGTTCGTATTGTTGAAAGACGTTTCTTGCAGGAACGCTGTGTAGTCAGTACAAGATAATCCATTGTCATAATGACACCAGCATTTTGTGTGAGTCGACTCTTTAATTCTATTGTTTTTTCGTTTTTAAACACTTGTATGAAACATCAGTTTGAAACTTGCCTTTTCGGCGTGCAGGCACTACATACATAGGTTGTGTTGCTCTAAGGACATGTGATTAGTTTGGTCCATTCAGTTAGTCTTGAACATACATCTTGGAATTCATTTGCTTGTTTCTGGGTATCTGAATCGCTGGAATGAGAGGTTATCATCTGCAAACATTTTCGCTTTTACATTACAGAACTTGGCAAACATTAATAAGGCAGAAAAATAAACAAAGAAAAAAAGACAAAAAATGATTATAAAGATCCTTTTAGGTATTCCATGTCTGACAGGGACATTGAGGTTTGACTATTTCACTAAAACCTCCTGCTGATGATGAATGATTTTTACGGATTCATCATTGTTCTTGCGTGGATTAATTGTTTTTTTGACCAAGTGAGAATAGGAATGATTATTGCATATGTTTTCACTGGATTTAGTTGTGGATAAAATAGAAATGGTCCATAATATGGTGGATATAATGACGAGTCGCCAGGCATAAAATTGTCGGCGCGGGATTGCATTTTTTAGAACTATCTCCAAGGTATTGAGTTGTCAGTGGATAACTCTGTTGGAAAAAAATTGTACACCCCCCCCCTCTCTCTCTCTTTCGCTGTGCGTGCATGTGTGTGTGTGTGTGTGTTTGTGTGTGTGTGTTGTGTGTGTGTGTTGCGGCGCGCGGCGCGCGTTGTGTGTGTGTGTGTGTATGTGTGTGATCCGAATTTTACCTTGGATAACGTTTTTTGTAGCCTTTGGTTCATCAGATGCTGCTTTTGCCGAATTCGATTAGGAAAAAAACAACATACAAACAAACAAACAAATAAACCTTGCTGCCGAGATAATTTTTCAAAGGGTAATGTGATGAAGGTTCGTTAGAAATAAGGAAAAAGGAGGGGGGGGGGGGGATAAGGAGGAGGAGGTTGGGACCTGAGTCCGCGTTGGTCTCGACATGAACTGGGGGGGTCCAGGTTCACAGATGGGTGGTGCTCTTTCACTATACCACCCTTGACTCAGGTGTTTTTCTTTGTTGTCGGTCCCCTATTGTCTTCCTTCCCGCCACCCCCCCCCCCCCCCCCCCACCCCTCCCCCCCCCCCCCCCCCCCCCCCTCCTTTCCGACTACCGTCTCCCCTTACAACTAGTTGGATGCGGCGAGTTTGACCCTGGAGAATAAAGAACTAGTTTGTTTTTCGTGGTCAGATTGATAATGCTATTCATTGATATGCAGAGAGGGTTACTTCTTTTATTCTCGAAGTCTATTGTGAGCGCATAAACATGCAGACGTGAGTTTGGGGTTTGTGTCGTCGATATTGTGTGGTTTGTTTTGTGCGGTAATTTCCGGTTGGAGATCGTTTCTTCTATCTCTCTCTCTCTCTCTTCTCTCGTTTTAAAACAAGTTACTTATTGCCCTAAATGATGAATGAAAGCGAGAAAATAAACAATTCAATGAATTAATCGTTTAAGATCTTTTTTTTTCTTTTTTAGGATATGCATTACTAGATCTAATTGAAAGGTGGGGCGTTGAGGTGGAAATCTAAACAAATTGTTAAATGCTAAGTAATAGCGCACCGCCAAAAACATCAAAAAAAAAAAAAAAAAGTAGACAAAACGAATCATAAGACAGAACAAGCGCGTTCGACTTTTGGGTCCTTATATAGGCAAGATACAAACCACTTAGGACATGGAATGAACGAGCAATACTTATCTTCATCCCTTGGCGCAAGATGGGCGTTGAATGCTTTTACTGTTTCTTTATTCCAGTTGAAAATACATTCTTTAAAGTGGAATGATCGTTTAGCAGTGCGTGATTATGAAGGGTTCTGGTTCTCTCTGTCTTTTCTGTCTCTCATGTCCTCTGTCTCTATCTCTCCCCCCAACCTCCGCCCGCGCGCTTGTCTCTTTCTAACGCTCTGTTGTGTTTTTCCTCCCTCTTTTTCTGTCGTCTCTCTCTCTCTCTCTCTCTCTCTCTCTCTCTCTCTCTATCTCTCCCTCTCTCTCTCAGCGATGCGCCTGTCTGTCTCCCTCTCTCTTCTATGTTTCCTCCCTCCGTGTTCCGATTTCTGCCTCTCTATGTTGTCTCTGTCCCTGTCTCTCCTCTCTCTTCTCTCTCTTCGCGGTCCGCTCGCTATCTCTCCTCTATCTTTCACGCGCGCGGCGCGCACGCGGGACTATACATGTGCTGCAGTTTTAATGTACATAATGGATGTAATCATTGGCTCTTGGAAACTAAGGTCACTGCTGAGTGAGAAACAAGGTGCCCAAGGCCAGAGATTAGCACGTGAAGTTGTGACACCCACAGGGCGGCAGTCGCTTCACAAGTCTCACAGGCTTCTTCCAACGGGCTTTAAACCAGACAAATTCAAGATTACACAGAATATTGTTATTTGTTTGGTGGTGTGTGAAGTATTCATCACCGAAACACATGAAAAGACACAAGAGTTAGGGTGGGGGTGGGGTGGGGAGGATGGGGACAGGTGTAAAGTAAAAGGATTACAGTATCATGTAAAATCTTTCCGTTTTTTTCCCTTCGTTTTTCTAATGCACCACATGCCCCTCTTCTTCGGTCGTAAAAAAAAAAAAAAAATTATATTTGCTTTCATTTTGTTTTGTGTGTACCATTGTTTTGTAAGGTGCTACAAGAATGGACTGTTGGAAAATTGTTTACTTGTGTTTCTATTTTAAAGTACTTGTCTCGGCCGTCTGTTCCATCCCCCCCCCCCCCCCCTCCACCGTCCCCACCTCACGCTCTACAGCTTTTTATTCGAGTGAAAAACACAAACAGGCAAAAATAAAAATCCAGGCTTTTCAACATCTAAATCAGTGCAAGCTTTGGATATCTTTTTTTTTTTTCCTTTTCTTTCTTTCTTTCTTTCTTTTTTTTTTTTGTTTTTTTTTTTGCGAGTGGGGGTGGGGTTCGCCTTTCCGCTTGTACGGGTGTCTGTTCCCAGTGAGGTTCCACCTGTCCTTGCCGTCTTCGTTTTCTTCTTCTTCTTCTTCTTTTCTTCTCTCTCTCTCTCTCTCTCTCTCTCCTCTCTCTCTCTCTCTCCTTCTATCTCTCTCTTTTTGTTTTGTTACGAAGCCAAAGTGCCTGTCGCGCACGGAATTTTTGTTTTTGTTTCGTCTCAAAAACACACAACACAACACACAACAACACACAACTCACACACACCTACTGAACTCTCATCATTCCACGAAATACCTTGTGGAAAGAGGGACAGAGAGTGATGGGTGGAGTGAGAGGGGGCGGGATGAAGGGGAGGGGGTGGAGGTGCGTGGAAAATCGGGGGAACGTTTTTTGATTGAAAAAAAAAGAAGTTATTGAGTCTCGGAAATTGAGACTTAGAGATTTTTGGCTTGAGGGTGGGTGATGTGACCTTCTACTCCACCTCTGCACTATGACTCTGGCTCTTCTTTTAAACGGATCTGGAGCTACGAATTTTAAGAGTCGTACTGTAGCGTCTAGCCTTAGGGTGTGTGCTGTACACCAATAAACTTCTCTACGCTGACGTGGTTGGCCTTAGACTGACAGTGGACTTCGCGACCACTCTGTCATGGTCGGCTTTCAGGAAGGGAGGGGGTTATCTCCCCGCCTGCGTTTTCACACGGTTATGTCTCGGGTCCGTCCTAGAGGGTCACTACACAGGCTTGGTTTTATTTTGGACCATTTCCAAGAGCAGAGAGAAGCGCTGTTTTTCTGTTATTCTGCATTCCGTTATAGTGTGTATCGTTACGTTTAAACGACACGCTTGCATGACGTGAATCTGCCGTTTTGATGTGAGCGTCAAGCGGCGGCATGTTGAATGTAGAATGTTTTTTTGGTGTGTGCTTGAATGGAAAAGTCCATGGCTGACGGATTGATGGCCTCAATCCCATAAAGGGACAACTTCTGATGTTGGAATGGATCACACGAAACAAAACGTAAGGGAGAGAATATGTTGCTTATAGCCCCAGCTGGACCGCAAAAGGGCGTTATCAGGGCCTGTCACCGCGTTGAAGCAACTAACAAAGTATAAAAAGGGGGGAATAAAATTCATCTTACAACACGAAAAATTACACCTTCTAAAAACGCATCGGAAATTTCGTTCAAAATCTTTCTTCCCTAAAATTATTTAGATCAGATGAAAACTGTTGATCTCTTTCAGAAATCAAAGATCAAATATCAATGGACATCTCTGAACAAGGTTTTCATGGAGTCTTACTGGTGCGAAAGTATTTATGCTCCCTAATCATACAAGTCCCAATTCTCTGAAAGAACATGCTTTCACTTTGTGAGTGGTACATGACATTGGAATGCACACAGGCTTTTCAACTTTTAAAAGATAAGAATTGGTGTAAAGGAGTGGACTGTGTGCAATCGGACTAGGACTGTTTCTTCTTTACGGCCCCTTGGAAATGGTAAAAAACTCTCTCAGGGTTGGACGGATTGGAAAAGAGTTTTTTCACAGACGGAGAGTTTTGTTCCTCTTGCAGATTAAGCCTGGCTTTCCAGGTCAGTGTAGAGGATAGACAATTGCTCACCTCTTTCTTTGTGGCACTCGTGGCAAAGTTGAGCATACCACATTATCGCCTCGAATGCCACATGGCGGGACCCAAGCAAAAATGGTATTTATTCATCAGAGTCAGGAGAGGAGTACAGTTTCAAACAATTTCAGCGGTTGAAGGTATTTGTGGCTAGGACGGCAAATGGCGTACAAAGCAGAAAGGGAGGAAGAGTCCGGCAAAATGAGGACATCTTTATGGTTGATTTAGAGTCCATTTCAAGAGCCAGGACCAAGGCTGTCACCAAGCAGTGTAGATGGAGCTGTCAGTGGGACCGTGTTTTGAACATCTTTGGGAAGGACTATAGTGCAAAACACAGCAGAGGCAAGAAAGTAAGGCAAAAAGCAGGAAACGAAGGAGAATGGTAGTAGACTTACGTAAAGAGGTAAGAAAGAAAGAAAGAAAGAAAAAGGCGAGGAAAAGAACGAACGAAAGCAGAAAAGGGACACAAAGAAGATTTGCCGAGTCGGGTAATGAATTAGTCACGGCAGATGATCGACCATTTGTGTCATTTCCGTGCAGACCCCTTTTCTCCGTGCCTTCATTAGCTGAACGTATGCATAATTAAAACGGCAGTACTGGCCTTTGGTTCTCGTCCTTTCTGTCCTCAGTCGTCGACGAGCATGCATCTTTTACCGTCGTCGCTGACTTGTGATCAAGACCAGCACCCACAGCAGCTTTTCTTACCAAGCGCCGCGAGTTTAAAGCAGTGGCCGTTCCGAAGATGGTGAAGTGGAGCGAACTAAACTTGTTCCCATCTGTGATCAGCACTTGAGCTTGATAGTGTGGATGCCTCTGCGGTTCTTTCCTCCGCCTTCCCGTACCATTGTTGAATGGTTGACGGACTGATGGCAGAACAGTTTATGTCAGATTAACTATGGGCGACACTGACACTTTTCGACATAAAGGGCCAGATGTGAAGGAATATATGTTACAGAAATTTCAAATGATTTTTTTTTTTTTGTCGAAAGATCAGCAGTTATAATTATAAGCAGGTCAGTCAGTTTGACTCGTTTATTCCGATAAAATTATGATCCTCTCTCTCTCTCTCTCTCCTCTCTATCTCTCTCTCTCTCTCTCTCTCTGTAGCTTCCTCATGTTGTAATCCCTTCCATAACTCTTCCCTTTCACGCTTCTCCTCGCACCTTCGGGGTGTGTCCTTTTCTTCTTTCTCCTTCACGTTGTGATGGCTGGATCATCAAACGGGCTTGTCTTCTCGTCTGTCCAGAGTGATCGGGGACATGACATCCGTTTCACTCGTCCACCATTCGAGGATCTCAGCAGTGAATTAGTCTTCTTCCTGTGAGCCCGTTGGACTCGGAGATGTAGTGGAAGTGTGTGTTGTGTGTGCTGTGTGTTGTGTGTGTGTGTGTGTGTGTGTTGTTGTGTGAGTGAGTTGAGTTGTGGAATCGGAGATCTGCTGTTGTGTGTGTATGTGGGGGTGTGTGTTGTGTGTGGTGGGTGTGTGGGTGTGTGTGTGTGAAAGAGGTTGTGGACTCGGAGTCGGTGTGTGTGTGTGTGTGTAGTGTGTGATTGTGTGTGTTCTTTGGACTCTAAGGGGCGACCAAAAACGGCTGGTTCAGTCTAGTGGCTTTGCGGACACCAGCGCCATTAGTCTAACAGTTTAGTCTGTCTGTCACAAGGAATTAGTTCTCGCTGTCCTGTCCCGCAGTCGCGTGAGACTTTATATCGGTTAACTTACGGCTTCCGCACCCACTCTCCCTGAGCAGCCCAGTATTGGGCTTAAACATTTCCCCCCTTTCGCACATGGGGATTGATTGGAGCTACAGTTGGGTTCGCCTTCGTTATCGGAGATGCTTTATCTTCTGATACTGAATAAATGGATTTTATCATCTTCTCCATTATTCGCGGATATGGGACTTTTATGTGCATTTGTTGGCTTGTTTGGAAGATTTGGGGAAGTGTGCTATTTCCGTTCAGTTATCAACAGTGAGGGATTTAGAATATGTTCACGTTTTGGTGGAAATTCTCATATCCAACTCCACGCCATCGTGGCCTTTGGAAATGGTATTGATTTTGCTCCCACATATGACGGACAGAGCATGAAGACCACAAAAAGCACAATTCTCGGGGGAAGAAGTTAGAACGACATGTCTGTGGAGAAGATGAGAACTTCACAGTAGTCTCGTGCCATTACTATGAATGTTTATTGGAAAGATGGCAGCAACGGCAGTGGTCAATACGAAAACCCGTTATCCTTCTGGGGTTTCTTGGTTGTGATTTTATCATAATCGGGTAACTGGCCTCTCACTCAGTCCATCAGAAAATGGTATCGGATGTATTTCTCCGCTGTAGGCAGGCTTCAACAAGGACTATGGGTCTGCTTCAGTTGCTCCCTAGATGTTTTTATTTTCGGTACTAATAGGAGTCATAGCGCTGTGAAGATGTCTTGGATAGAGAGCTGGTTCGAAGTTGTGTTTTATGCGAGTGGTTTTCTCATCCTGATAACAGGACTGTCAATGACTAATCGGGATTTTTTTTCCCTCAGGACACGTTCGGAGTTAATCAGTGGCAAGAAAGATTCAGATTTGAAACGTCCTTCATATCGAGTTTGTTTTCTTTTAGCTAAAGGCTTGCTGTTGTTCCCCTTAGAAAAAAAAAAAATTGTTTCCATATTTGTATGGAAGTGATGTTTCACATCGAAAGTTTTCCACGATGAAGGATGGGTCTGTTCATTGGTCCACCAGGATGAGGCTCGAGGGGCGAATCAGCATTTCAACGGTTATGAGAGATTCGAGGACGATCAGATTTCACCGAGTTATGAGAGGCCCGAGGACGATCAGAATTACGCCGAGTTATGAGCAACATTGAAATGGTCACAAAAGTGGTCCTTTACTAAGGTCTGGTTTGCATATTGTACCAACAGCGTCTTGCGCCTCATTCCTGACAGATTAGAAGGCGCGCAAACAAAATGGAAAAGGAATGAGGCAAAAAATGTGAGTGAAATGCAAACAGCGGTTCAAACGGCAAACTAATGACTTCATCTACAGTTTTGTTTTTTTTGGTTTTTGGCCGCTTCAGTGGCCTAATCCCACGGGCTCATTCTCGTCCCATGTTCACAGCCGTCCAGTATTGTCCAGTCCTAGGCCCCACCAGCGGCAATTCCACAGGGACGATCAGTTGAAGTCGTCATCAGGTAACCCGCCGTAGGTAGCTACGGAGGAACACTGCCTGCTGCAAGTCACGTCGAGGGTTCAGTGGTGCCCGTTGTGAGTTCCAAACACAGTCAGATGCCACCACTTGCGTAAATCACAGAAGCAGAGAAGGGGGGAGAGAACTTCGAAAACTGAAGTCATCGTGAAAGCAGGCATGAAGGGCCACATAAATTCAGACATTTTAATGCTGATCTATGAGGATGATGAAGGATGATGCTATGACGTTCAGTTCTGATTGAAGACACATGACTGGGCCGCGCTGTACCACTTCCATGATATATCCACGTCAACCAGGCTTGAGTGATACAGACACTGCAGTACTTGTCAGGTAATTTGCGCAAACTTTCAGGGTAAGCCCATTATGTGACGAAACCCGACTGTGAGTCTGTCCGGCTGAGTCCACAGCAAACTCAACTCTCGGTATGAGCATTCAGGCAAAGAAAATTCACCAAATAATTGGCTCTGATTGGATCGAACCCACGAACCTCCTAGCCCGGAGTCGCTGTGCTAACGCTGGGCTGGGCTGTGCTGATATTTTGTTTTCTGTGATGTGTGTATTTTTTTTTATTCTTTTTGAGAAATGAAAGTAAAGTAATTCATTGCCATTTTGCCGTTACACTTTCATATTAAATTAACAAGACTCATACAACTGAACATCAATCTTTACCCTTCTAAATAAGTAATTTGAATGAAATTATAACAACAAGCCCCCCCCCCCCCCCCCCCCCCCCCCCCCCCCCCCCCCACACACCCACCCCCCCCCCCTCCCCCCCCCCCCCCCCCCCCCCCCCCCCCCCCCCCCCCCCCCCCCCCCCCCCCCCCCCCCCCCCCCCCCCCCCCCCCCCCCCCCCCCCCCCCCCCCCCCCCCCCCCCCCCCCCCCCCCCCCCCCCCCCCCGACGCAGATATAACATTCAGCTTTCGTAATCGTCTGCTTACCGAGTTTATCTTTTCTATGAAGAAGGGCAAATCACGAAAAGTGAAACCACTTTCTCCCACTATAATATTGATCCAAATTTTCTTAGCATTCGGCTTTTGGCTCTCCAGGCCTGCTGTTGCTTTGAATTAACAGTTGAACTTTTCCTCTCTAGTCGTAGACACAGCACTGGATTTTTTTTCTCCATTTAGAGTCGAGGAGTGGTTGGCATGCCATGCATTACCTGTAGGTGTGGCAAAATTTTGTTCCATTGAAATATTCGGTCAAATTAAACTAGATAACTTTTGACTAATATTCGTTTCATTTGCTGTGTTTTTTTTTACCCCTCACATGTGTTGGTTATTTTACTATTTTTTCAGGGTATAATATTTTCTAAGGCTGTTGCATATTTAGCTTGCTAGTTACCTCAATATAGGATTGTATTTACAGATCGGAGACGCTCACGCAAGATGGACATAGCCGGGTGTGAAGAAGTGTGGTGAAATTGTTTAATCCAATTGAACTTCCCCGAAGTCTGGAGTTTGGTTGCCTTATTGGCGGGTTAAAAAAACGATCAGTGCCACAAAACTCACCTCGTTTGTCGGGTAGATGGGATTAATACAGGGCGTGTCCTCAGGAGTTTATTAGGCCCTTGCGCACGCAGAAAAAACGAAAATCCTGTTGAACAGAGAGACATGAACTTACAACATACACTATGGTGAGAGAATATCTGGTCCTCGTAGTAAGCATCTAAGAGCTTAAAGTTAATCTCTTGTGGTTCTTCCTAGGGAGCTATGACCAGTATGGAAAATGGGTAAAAAATATGAATGGAAGTGAGAACGAAAAGTTCGTATAAAAAACAAACAAGAAGAAGAAAAATCACATCCTCAAGAGAAAAGGCGGTTTAGGACATCCAGCTCATTAGAGTGATTGTTGTAACTGAATGTCAGTTCGGATGGTTCGATTCCCCAATTACACTAAATCTAAACAATGCCAGTGGCAGACTATTGGACATCTTAAGCGTGGCTGGTTGTTTCACCGGTATTTAATGAAATAGAATTTGATATAAACACGATTCATGCGGGCAGTGTGGATCTGGGCAGGTAACCTAAGTTGTAAAGTTTGGGGAGAAAATCCAGGATTCGAAAGTACGACCCCACATAGGTTTCGAATTCTTTCTTTGTTCACAGATGCTTGAACTATTGCAATAACTTCCTTCACAATGGGGTTAACTATGGTGAGAGAATGCCTGAAGTGAATGCTCTAATGGAGCTAATTTGAGGTTGGTGAGGGACAGGTGTGAAACGAATGTCACAGATGAGATCGATATGGTTGAGAGAAAGGCGTGCACATCATACAAAAAAGAGATAATTTGGGCGAAGAACAGGTATACAATAGGACTGACTGGAGTAAGGGGAAAGTATAAAATGAACTTCACGTGTGAGGTTAATATAAATGAGAGACTCGTATGACTGTCACTGCTATGATCACCTGGATTATGATCAGTCATGAAACGAATGTCACAGTGAGAGTAGTAAGATCTAGAGACAGGCATGAATGTTCAATGCTGACTATGGGCGAGGGACAAGTATGAAATGGAATGCACGGTTGCCGTTAGTTGGAGTAAGGAGCAGCTCTGACATAAACGGCGCAGATGGACTGAATGTGGATGTGTTAAATTAATTTTCGTTCATAAGCATAACTGTAATGAAGGACAGATATGAAGTGAAGGGATTAACAGGGTTGAGAGGCAGAAAGACGCTGTTTGTATAGAGCTAAGTGGTGTGAGGGATTAAAAAACATGTACATATGTATGTATATATGTATGTATATTTGCATGTACAACACACACACACACACACACACACCACACACACACACACACACACATATTATATATATATATATATATATATATATATATATATATATTATATATATAAGAACAAATAAAAACTCAAAATCCAGGTTGTTATTTATTTGTTCTTATCAAGTCTTCCGACTTCCAACTCAGTTCCTTGGCCATGAGTGCTGGTGCGGCAGTGTGCGAGTGATTTTTCTTGTGTTATATATATATATATATATATATATATATATATATATATATATATATATATATATATATGTATGTATGTATGTGTGTGTGTGTGTGTGTGTGTGTGTGTGTCACGGTCAAAAATAAGCACAACCAAATTCGTGTCAATCGCCACCAGCCCAGTCGGACTTAAGCCGAACTCAAATATTCTAGGCGTCAGGCAGACAGGCCCATGTGTCGGATCCAGCCAATTAAGCATAGGGGAGAGGCTCCACAGAGACGGACTAAGTAGCTGACCGACGCCTCGATGTCTGGTCAAACGAGTCTCGACGCCCGGATCAGACTCATCCAGCCAATTTGAGCACAGCGAGAGGCTAACCCTAATCTTCCACGTAGACAGTCAGAGTGGTTGACCAACGTCTCGGCGCCTACCCAGACTCATCTAGCCAATTTACGACCAGTGCCCACAACTAGGGTGACGTCGCCGGAAAGGGAGAGGGAGAAGGTAGTGTGTGGTGGGGGTGAAATCTAGCTAATCAATTAAATGACCAGTTGACCACCACAGAGAGTAAGGCGTGTAGGCGTGACTGTCACGATTTGAATATCCAACGGAATTAGAGGGAGATAACTTCGGGTACGAGGCGGTAAAAATACTGACCAATGGTACTGGCCCTTGGACACTGAGTTAGGGCATAAAGTAATGCGTGAGTGAGAGAGGGGGGAACGAACAGATGGGAACGAGAGAGAACGAACAGAGAGAGAGAGAGGGGAGGTTCGGAGTGTAAGCTCTGCAGGAGAGGGGCAGAGAGAGAGATGAGGTGAGGAGAGAAGAGAACCAAGTTGAGAGATTAGCACGAGATAGTCTGCAGAGGAAGGACTAAAGAGAGATATGGAGAGAGAGAGTTGCTAACTAATGAAGAGGAAAAGAAAGAAAAGAAAAAAAAAAGAAAAGAAAAGCAACCATGTCCATTTGAGAGCAGACTAGGAGAGAGAGAGAGAGAGAGAGTGCAATGCGTTAATGCAGGAAGAAAGAAAGGAGAACAGATCGATGTTGATAGTCACTGTTCCATCTTAACCGGGGTTCGACCTCATACCTGGCAGCGTCACTTCGTCAAGCAGAACCACAGACCAACGCCAGTGCCAGCAGACCAATTCCAGTGCCAGCAGTTGTGTCGTGCTTGTGAAAGTGACAGTGAAAAGGAAAAAAAAAGAAAAGAAAAAGACAGTGATTCGTGAATAGTTAAGATCACCTGGCCAGGTAAAGTAGAAATCTATTCATACCCGGGTTAGTTAATGATGTTTTAGATAAATGATTTTGTGAAGTTCACGGAAAGAGAGAATGTTTTATTTTGTTTGATTCCATATGCATTGATGTTTCGTTCTATGATCATGTGTAGTAAAGTTATAGACTTACTAGTGGTTTGATGTGACGAATGCATGATATATGAATGAGATTGTAAGCAAGCTGTGAGTGTGTTTGGGCTGTGCGCTAGTCCTTCCTCCACTGAAACACCCCGAGGTTGACAATTTATTGGCGAGCCTGCCAGGATATTCTGGCCCATTTATTATAATTGTTCAACTTCTCAGAGAGGAAGCTGGGTGGGATTCAAGTATTGTAATCCTAAGACAAGGGGTTGTCTTACTGTATGTTCCCAAGATAGTTAAATACTAGGCTTGGCATTGCTTCCAAGATAGTTAATACTAGGCTTGGCATTTCAGCCCCAGAGTACTTATTTCGCACAGATTTCCTATAATTCGCTCTCATAGTTGGGTCAGGCGCTGGGCGTCTTATAAAAACTAATTACGTTGTCCCAAGCTAATATTATCATTCATAGGATTGTGCTATTACGTCACTCGTGTTGGTAACCACCAGTTTGGCTGTCGTAGTTATAAAATCTTGTTAAAAAAAAAAAGAAGATATAATGGCGGAAGAAAAGAAACCCCTATTGAACAACTTGTGAGCGTCGCTCGTGATTTAGGTTACTCGGGAGAAGAGCTGCGAGCATTCGTTGAAAACCAACAAAAGATGGAAAGAGATGAACGCGCGGAAAGACGCCGTGTCGCAGTGGAAAGGAAGAAACAGAAAGATTAAGGATTCAGGCTAATCAGGCTAGTGAAGCGCAGGAAACAGAAAGATTAGCGCAGGAAACAGAAAGATTAAGGATTCAGGCTAATCAGGCTAGCGAAGCGCAGGAAACAGAAAGACTAAAAGCTAGGGAAACGCAGGAAACAGAAAGATTAAGGATTCAATTAGAGTTAGAAAGGTGAGAACACAAAGGGAGACCACGATGATGGGTAGTTCGGATTCCAGTGACTCTGTGCGCAGTTATGCCCCCGACCAAAGTTGCCAAAATTCTCTGAAGGAACAGATTCGATTGATGCATACATCAGTCGTTTCGAAACGTTTGCGACCAGTCAGGGTTGGCCTTCAGAAGAGTGGGCAGTCATTTTGTCAGCGCTATTGACGGGTAAGGCATTACAGATTTTCACTGCGTTACCAGCGGAACAACAATCTGATTTTGGTGCTGTGAAGGAATCGTTGATGAAGGGATTTGACCTCACAGAGGAGGGGTTCAGGAAGAAATTTCGGTCAGCTAAATTACAAGCAGGTGAGACGTACACTCAGTTTGGTGCACGTTTAGATCACTATTTTGAGAAGTGGCTAGAGTTGAGTGGTACGAAGAAGGAGTTCGCTGAATTGAAAGAGCTGGTTATGAAGGAACAGATTTTGTCAGGTTGCGGCCTGAGTTAACCATACATTTGAAAGAGCGACAGCCAGAGACAGCAGGGGAGTTGTTGAAGTTCGCAGAGGTGTATAGAGAGGCACGTCTGGGCACTAAGGTGCAGGAGAACAGGTGCCAGGCACAGGTGAGAAGAGTGCAAGGAGACTAGGGGAGTTTTCTGCACAGTCTGCAAACCAGTGGTGGGGCAGAAAGGAGGACAAAGGGACAATAGGTGTTTCATTTGTCACAAGAAGGGACATGTGGCGAGGGACTGTCGCATGAGGTTCCAGAAGGCAGCAGCCTTGCAAGAGGTTGATAAGGGTCGCCAGGGGAAACGACCTGCAGTGGAACCAAAAGGGATCAATCTGAAGAGGGTGGAGTGCGGCCTATGGCTAGCACTGGACAGCAGTCAGTGTCAGGGATGGGGGCACTAGGCTGAGTGGTTCATTACCGGTGGAAGAAGGGTGGATTGGCCAGCAGAGGGTGAAAGTGTTACGAGACACTGGTTGTTCGTGTGGTGTAGTACGAACAACGCTGGTCGAGAAAGGGGATTTGACAGGGCAAATCCAGACCTGTACTCTAATCGATGGCACTGTGAGGGAGTTTCCAGTTGCTAAGATAGAAGTACGTACCCCTTACTTCTCAGGCGAGTTGTCTGCTGCTGGTGATAGGAGAAACCCTTTATGATTTGATCATTGGAAATATTCCAGGTGCAAGGGATCCAGGGGATCTGAGTTGTTGACTGCTTCAGGGGCAGCAGTTCAAACAAGGAGCAAGAAGGAGGAAAAGGTTGATAACGTTAGTCGTTCCAGCAAGGAAGTCAGGCATAGATGTGTCGCCTGATGAGTTTTAGGGCAGCGCAGGAACAAGACCCTTCGCTCTGTGAAGTCTTGGGAGTTGGCAAGAGGTGGAGAGAAACGGTGGTTAGAGGAGGTGAGACAGAATTTCTTGTGAAAGGCGGGCTGTTGTACCGAGTGTTCACCAAGGGGAAGACAGGTAAGGTGACAACTCAGTTAGAGGTACCAGCAGGTTATCGTGACACTGTCATGTCAGTAGGTCACGAGTCGCTCATGGCGGGTCATCTCGGCACCAGCAAAACAGCTGACCGAATCTTTGATGACTTTCATTGGCCAGGAGCAATGGCAGACATCAAGCGTTTCTGCATGTCATGTGACGTGTGTCAAAGGTCAGCCACAAGAGGGGTGAAGAGGAAGGCGCTTCTTAAACATCCCCTTTAATTGACACACCATTCAGGAGAGTGGCTGTTGATCCGATTGGCCCAATCTCGCCTGTTCCAAAGGTGGGCACAGGTATGAGACGTGTAGGGTTGCAAAGGAAAGTTTGCAGAAGGCTAGGGTCGTTCAGAAGAAGCAATATGGCAGGAAGGTAAGGAAGCAATCCTCAAGGTTGGGAGATCAAGTCCTGGTACTGCTTCCCACGGGTCACAACAAGCTGCTGATGCATTGGAAGGGACCATTCACCATCACTGAAAAGGTCGATCGGGATTACCGAATTGATGTGAATGGGAAACTAAACTTTTTCCATGCCAATTTTCTCCGCAAATATATTCAGCGTGAGACTCAGCACATAGGCGCAGCAGCAATCATTGTTGGAGGTGAAGGAGACCCAGCAGAAGAAGGGGAGATTTTGTTGCCTGAGTTTCCAGGAGAAGAGTCATACAGGGATGTGTCACTGTATGAAGGGCTAGACAGTAGGAGACAGGAGGAAGTTAGGGGGCTCCTAGAACAGTATAGGGCGTCCCTGACTGATAAACCAGGCAGGACAACTCTAGAGACATGTACGGTGGAGTTAACATCGCAAAAACCCGTACATGTGAAAGCCTACCGATCCCATATGCCACCAAGCAAGTGATCGAGGAGGAGGTAGAAAGATGTTGGACCTTGGGGTGATTGAACCGTCCAAATCATCGTATAGTGCACCCGTCGTCTTAGTGAGGAAAAAGTCAGGTGAGCATCGATTCTGTGTTGACTATAGACGTCTGAACAGTGTCACCAAGGTCGATGCAGAGGTCATACCGAACATGGAAGACCTGTTCGCTCAGATCGCCACAAGCAAGAGCCAGTATTTCACCAGGATAGATCTGAGCAAGGGTTATTGGCAAATAGCCTTGAGTGAGGACTCAAAGGAAGTCACAGCATTCTCCACTCCATGGGGCTATACCAGTGGCGAGTACTTCCTTTTGGTATGGTCAACGCACCCGCAGTCTTCTCTCGGATGATGAGGAAGTTATTGACGGGATTGGAAGGCGTTGTGAATTTTATGGATGACATTCTGATAGTATCCGAGACATGGGAGGAGCATATGAGGCAGCTAGGAGCAGTTTTAGAGAGGTTGAGACAAGCCAATCTCACAGCCAGACCAACAAAGTGCCAGGTTGGTTTTCCAAGCTGGAGTTCCTAGGTTTTGTTATCGGAGGCGACACAAAGCAGCCAGAAAGGGGAAAGGTGGAGAAGATGATGAATTCAGAGAGACCAAGACCAAACAGAAGTCAGGAATCTGCTAGGTTTTATTGGTTTCTATAGGGAGTTTGTACCAAATTTCGCAGCAATCACGAGTCCTCTCAGTGATTTGGTCAAGGCAGGGAAACCGGCAGTGGTCGAGTGGTCAGACGCTGCAGAGCAAGCACTGCAGACGGTGTTGGAAAGACTAGGTTCCCGTCCCATCTTGAAGCTACCAGATATGTCCAAACCATTTTTGTTGCGGACAGATGCATCAGGCGGTGGAGTAGGTGCAGTATTGTTGCAGGAGCACGATGGGGTCGAGTTTCCTGTGAAGTATGCCAGCAGGAAGCTGACAAAGTGTGAAGAAGGGTACGCAACAGTAGAGAAGGAGTGTTTAGCTGTCGTGTGGGCCGTGCAGAAGTTCCACAAATACTTGTATGGGAAAGAGTTCGTGATAGAGACAGATCATCAACCACTCAAATTCCTGCAGGAGGCACAGCTGAAAACAGCAGAGTTCTGCGTTGGGCAATGGCACTGCAGCCCTACAGGTATCGAGTGCAGTACATTCCAGGTCGACAGAATGTCGGAGCTGACTATTTAAGTCGCGTAGTCTAGCAAGCTGCAACTCAGAGGAAGTCAGTCATATCCGGGGTGCTTTGTTGATAATAGTGTTGATTACAGTTATGTTGATTGGATATGGGTTCATTCCAGTTGGCTATGGTTCATATTTTTGTGTGAGACTTGTTCATATTTTCTTTGTGAACTTGTTCATGTGAATGTAGTTATGCTTGGAGCATACAGTCGCTTGTGTAGTGATGCATTATTTGCAATAAGTGAGGATGGAGATTCCTCAGTGAAGTGTCATGGATCGTGATCATATTATATTGTGCTTTTCATAAGAATTGTGAAGAGAAGATATGGCAAATCCGCAGGTAGGGGAATATGCATAGGTGCGCACAGAGGTCGTTATAAAATGAGTTGAAATAACGCAAGAGCGCACGTCAATGATAAACTCATTGGAGTGGTATTCACTAATGATATATATATATTTTATAATTTATAAACTGTTGGTTGTAAAGTAATTTTCAAGCTTTGCACGTGTAGCTGTGTAGCTGTGTGTCAGCAAATTCGGTTTGTTGTCTTTTTTGTACCGTTGTTTGAGACAATGCGGTGCATAGTCTTTTGCAAGGGGAAATTGTCACGGTCAAAATAAGCACAACCAAATTCGTGTCAATCGCCACCAGCCCAGTCGGACTTAAGCCGAACTCAAATATTCTAGGCGTCAGGCAGACAGGCCATGTGTCGGATCCAGCCAATTAAGCATAGGGGAGAGGTCCACAGAGACGGACTAAGTAGCTGACCGACGCCTCGATGTCTGGTTCAAACGAGTCTCGATGCCGGATCAGACTCATCCGGCCAATTTGAGCACAGCGAGAGGCTAACCCTAATCTTCCACGTAGACAGTCAGAGTGGTTGACCAACGTCTCGGCGCCTACCCAGACTCATCTAGCCAATTTACGACCAGTGCCACAACTAGGGTGACGTCGCCGGAAAGGGAGAGGGAGAAGGTAGTGTGTGGTGGGGGTGAAATCTAGCTAATCAATTAATGACCAGTTGACACCACAGAGAGTAAGGCGTGTAGGCGTGACTGTCACGATTTGAATATCCAACGGAATTAGAGGGAGATAACTTCGGGTACGAGGCGGTAAAATACTGACCAATGGTACTGGCCCTTGGACACTGAGTTAGGGCATAAAGTAATGCGTGAGTGAGAGAGGGGGGAACGAACAGATGGGAACGAGAGAGAACGAACAGAGAGAGGAGAGGGGAGGTTCGGAGTGTAAGGTCTGCAGGAGAGGGGCAGAGAGAGAGATGAGGGGAGGAGAGAAGAGAACCAAGTTGAGAGATTAGCACGAGATAGTCTGCAGAGGAAGGACTAAAGAGAGATATGGAGAGAGAGAGTTGCTAACTAATGAAGAGGAAAAGAAAGAAAAGAAAAAAAAAAGAAAAGAAAAGCAACCATGTCCATTTGAGAGCAGACTAGGAGAGAGAGAGAGAGAGAGTGCAATGCGTTAATGCAGGAAGAAAGAAAGGAGAACAGATCGATGTTGATAGTCACTGTTCCATTTTAACCGGGGTTCGACCTCATACCTGGCAGCGTCACTTCGTCAAGCAGAACCACAGACCAACGCCAGTGCAGCAGACCAATACCAGTGCCAGCAGTTGTGTCGTGCTTGTGAAAGTGACAGTGAAAAGGAAAAAAAAGAAAAGAAAAGACAGTGATTCGTGAATAGTTAAGATCACCTGGCCAGGTAAAGTAGAAATCTATTCATACCCGGGTTAGTTAATGATGTTTTAGATAAATGATTTTGTGAAGTTCACGGAAAGAGAGAATGTTTTATTTTGTTTGATTCCATATGCATTGATGTTTCGTTCTATGATCATGTGTAGTAAAGTTATAGACTTACTAGTGGTTTGATGTGACGAATGCATGATATATGAATGAGATTGTAAGCAAGCTGTGAGTGTGTTTGGGCTGTGCGCTAGTCCTTCCTCCACTGAAACACCCCGAGGTTGACAGTGTGTGTCAGCGCAATACATTTTAAGGCAGATGTGAAAGTAATATTAGACGGTCGAGTGAGGGACAAATATAAAACGAATGCCACGGCCAGGGACAACTGGGCTGAGGGGCGGGTATGAAATGAAAACGACCGTCAGGGCTAATCCGAGCGACGGGCAGGTACGAAACTAACGCCACATGTGGAGTTAATCTGAGCGAGAGTCAGACGTGACGTCACCGCCACAGAAAG
>CM031606.1:73000862-73018362 GCA_018398815.1 Conus ventricosus
TGTCCGGGGTGTGTTCAAGGACAAACCTGTTGAATGCGTGACCGCATCAACCTACTCAGCTGCTCCTAAAGATTCCGTCACTCTACACCTATCACCATTTAAAATTCCGCTATGCTCCAGGCTTCACAAAGACTTCTCCATCTGTAACAAAAGCAAATAGCGTTTTATCATCTCCACTGGTAAAAGAATGATTACGAGCAACCAAATCTCCTTCGTCCAATTTCCACATACAACATCACACACGTCCACAACCACTGACATTCTGTCCAGCTGTCACAAAAGTTGCCGATGCTGATATTTTTGTCTGTTAGTATAATTGACCGCGCCACCATATCCTTCGGTGATTAAAAGACTGTGACGCTATTCTCCTAATTACTCAATTACCTGTGCCCCATATTCATCATCTTTACACGGTATCCTGTCTTTAACCAATGCTTTAGCACAGCTCTCAGGCATCAGCTGAACCTGACCATCCTCACGAACATCATGGTATGCCCGGAAATGCAATAACCCCTCCGACGTGGTCATTTTGACAGCGACTCAAGTCTGTTTTTGATGACAGTAAAATTGAAATATTAACCAAATTGTGCTTGTAGATGCTAATCTATTCATTCTGTAAGCGTTATTATATAATTGATTATCGAATTGTTCACCTATCCACCATCGAAGAATGTAACACACTATGTTCTTCGGCGTAGTTCACTTTGTTGATGTTAAGACATAATAGCATAAAGGTATAGTGACTTCGATTCTTCAGTTCCATTGACCTTGCCCTCCAATGGTCTGCTCAGTCGTTCTGGTTTTGTCAGTGAAGTGTCACGTGCAGTGTTCTCTCTCTCTCTCTCTCTCTCTCTCTCTCTCTCTCTCTCTCTCTCTCTCTCTCTCTCTCTCTCTCTTCTCAGACCGCCATGTTCGCTGGCCAAAACACCAGAAGCAGACGTTGACGTGAAACGTGAATGAACCCATCCACCAGAGAAGACACCGAGTCGATCCTGCTGGTTTCTGAACAGGACAGCGTCCTCCGAAACCGCGTGGCGCAAGGTTGTTCTGCTCCACTCTACTCATGGAATCGGACAAGGAGTACTCCCAGGGCATGCTCACCAGCGGCCGCCGGAAACACAGCAGAGACCTGAGTCCCGTGGGACTGGGGGGCGGGGGCGGGATAGGGGTAGGGGGCGGCGGCGGTGGTGCTGGAGGAGGGGCGATGGGGATCGGGGCCATCTCGGCGCTGGGCGTGGTGGCCATGGGGACGTTCCTGACGGGCCTGTTCCTGTTCCTGGTGGCCTTCGCCTCCACCGACTGGCTGGGCATCGAGCGGGGCCTGGCCCTGTCCCTGTGGAGAACCTGCTCCCGCAGCTACATGGACGGCGAGTGGAAGTGCGAGCCCTGGGAACGCATTCCAGGTAATGGGAAAGAGAGAGAGAGAGAGAGAGAGAGAGAGAGAGAGAGAGAGAGAGAAACAGACAGACAGACAGACTGAGACAGAGAGGGAAAGAGAGACAGACAGAGACACAGAGGGAAAGAGAGACAGACACAGAGAGACAGAGAGAGAGAGAGAGTATGGTGGTCGCGGATATGTTGCTACGCCTGCTCAAATCCCGTGTTCTTTCAAAGACAAGAACCTCTCGTAATAGTTATTTTCATGCCCCCCACCCCTCCCCTTCCCCTTCTCTTTATCACTCTCCCCTCTCTCCACGTCCTCTGCCCTGTCTCCTCCCACTGGAGGCTGGGTGGTTCCTGGCAAACAAACGGTTGTCAGCCGCTGCACTAACCGGTGATTGTGGGCCCGGGGTGTCTTACTGTGCGTCAATACACTGCAACTAACCTGCCTGAAATCGACCGCTGGTACCCATCACGGGACCTACAGCCGCAAAAAGACATCGTGTTTAGAGAGAGAGAGAGAGAGAGTGAGAAGGATAGGAATCAGCAATGACTTCTAACCCGTTTGATATGTTGCACACTGTTGAAATAACGCTGAATAAAACAAAAGAACTTCTTGGTAGGGACGAGACAGGCAGACAGACAGAGAGCCAGGAATCGATAATCCTCCAACTGATCGATTCGTGCATTCATTCCTCCAACCTAGCCCACCTCCTATAACAACCCCCCCCCCTCCGACACACACACACCCTACTCCCACCCACCCCCCTCTGTCTCTACCGCCCACATCCCTTTGCCCTGCGGATCTTGTTTCACCGCAGGACGCGGTGAAGGGGGTGGCTATTCGTGGAGTCGGGACAAGTGGCACGCGAAAGTTTCTCATTATCCTGCGCGCTCGCGAAGCAGTGCTGAGCAGGGTAATTGTCCCTTTCCTGTCGCACACTTTTGACTCTGAATTCCTACAGCTTCCTTTACCGTCGTCCGCGTTTGTTTGATTGTAAAGGAATCAGTTGTTTGGATCTCCGAAATGTTGACGCTCTTTTTGAATTGTGCGCTTGCGAAGCAGTGTTAAACAGAATAATTTTCTCTTTCCTGTCGCTCAGTTTGACTCTGATTTTCCATACTTTGCTGTCTTGCGTTGTTTTTTTCGGCATGAATGATACCTTTTTTTTTTCCTCCGAAATTTTGACACACTTTTTTTTTCTTAATATCCTTTTTTTTTTTTACAATTTATAACATGCCATCTTCTGTGCTGTAAATGAGGTTATCAGGGAGTTTAGTGACCGCCCCGAGTCGACACAAACCGTCCGTTGTACATTTCTGTTTGCTTATACTACTTTTAATTTTTTTTTTATTGTATCATTAACGTCATCGTCATCATCATCGTCGTCATCATCGTCATCATCATCATCATCAGCAGCAGCAGCAGCAGCAGCAGCGTCATCGTTATCATCGTCATCATCGTCGTCGTGGTCGTCATCATCATCATCATCATCATCATCATCATCATCAACATCAACATCATCGTTATTATTATTACTACTGTTATTATTTATAATATTTTTTGTTACGTTTCAGTGTTTTGATTATCATCGTTACTTTTGTTATTTCAAGTGAGCGTAACAAACGGATTGACTGGCGTCCTAAGTCTGCTCCTCTGCATTCAGAACGTCGTCAGTTCAATTGCTGCGGTACGAATCGGTGTAGACGAACTATGCACAGAAGTGTTTGTTGTATGCATTTGTTTTTCATCTTTCAACAAATCTTTTTTTTTTCGTGTGGTGACATCCCTGCAAAGACCGTGTGGGTCAAGTCACAATGTGTGTAGGCCAGCCGACCACGAAGGGCTGGTGGAAACGTGCGCTCAGGTTAAAATGCCGAGACTTCACGCTCAAAGCAAGCTGAGTGCAGACACTGAAAGGCTGGCCCTGAAACAAGGTAGACAACCGATTATGTTTCAGTTAAAAGGGCGCCGCGTAGCTGGCTGGGCACACACACACACACACACACACACACGTGTGCACGCACGCACGCTCTCAAAACACAATTCTGAAACAATGTCCTGCTGAGCAGCTGTGTGTGTGTGTGTGTGTGTGTGTGCGCGCGCGCGCGCGCGAGCGCGTATACCTATAAGCCAGATAACTGAGAAGCAGTTGGGCAGATCTTTGTCCATTGTACCAGAATTGCGTCCACGGCCAACTCATCTAGTTATTTTTCAAGTCTTTAGACGCAAACCTAACGAAAAGTTGGAAGGCAAAGCCGTTTGCAGGCAAGTGTGGAAAACAAACAAACAAACAACATGGAGATCGATAGAGAGGACGGGTTTTCTTTTGTTTTTGTTTTTTGTTTATTTATTTATTTATCTATCTATTTTTTGTAAAGAGGGAATTGCATAAGCGCGCAGGTTTAGCCGTCTCCTTTCGGGGCACTGTTTTCATTAGTTGTGGGTTCGGGGTGTCCAAAGAATGTCTCTGAGCAAGTTTCTGAGACTATTCACGATCAACGGTCTGTTTATGTGTCTCTATTTTCGTACTCCCATCCCTACCCCCTCTTCTTTCTTCCACGGTCCGTTCCCCGCCGCTCTCTCTCTCTCTCTCTCTCTCTCTCTCTCTCTCTCTCTCTCTCTTTTCTCTCTCTCTCTCTCTCTCTCTCTCTCTCTCTCTCTCTCTCTCTCTCTCTCTCTCTCCACATACACACGGATGAACAGCTGTGTGTTCCTGGCCCACAAACGCAAGCCCACCATTTGGGGCCTTGTCGCATTTGCGGTGCCCCGAGGAGCCCAAATTTTGCTCGGTCCTATGGAAATCCGGTACAACTGCAGGGATGAACAGGATCGAAGCCGCGGAGTGCGGACTTCCCACGACACTCCAGACTCACCGTCTCAGACGGAAGGGAACGCAGAAGAAGAAGAAGAAGAAGAAGGAGAAGAGCAAGAAGAAGAAGAAGGAGAAGGAGGAGGAGAAGAAGAAGAGGAAGAAGAAGGAGGAGGAGGAGAAGAAGAAGAAGAGGAAGGAGGAGGGAGGAGGAGAAGAAGAAGAAGAGAAGAAGAAGAAAAAGAAGAAGAAGAAGAAGAGAAGAAGAAGGAGGAGAAGAAGAAGAGCCGAACTGAGACAGAAGTTTGTGTTTGCAAAAACTGATATGATCACTTCAGCCATGACGATATTCCACGCACCTCTGTTGGGTTTTCTGTCAACGAGATGATACAAAATCCGCCGTAAGTGAACTGATTTCAACCATTTTTGTGGAACGGCGAGCAGTTAGATTTTGATACGGATCCGGATACATTGTCGGATCCAGTATCCGTTGGACCTAGGCGGAGGTCTTTGCTCTCCTGAATGTCCTTGTTCATAATACTTTCATGGCAGACTGTTTACAAGGACGAATTTGCATACATGTCTGGTGAAAATACGAAGAATACGATGAACTAAACAAACAAACAAACAAAAAAGTGTCGAAGAAAAATCGTCAAGACAAAGTTCTTGAGTGCGCCGCACTTGCAGTGTATGACCATTGTGTTTTGCGCCTGACCAAAGAGCAACAACTCTCGCTAATTCGTGCGCGCAAACTCACGTCTGGGTGACGTTGGAACAATAGCGGGGACGACTTGCTCTGAAATATTGGAGGGGGGGGGGGGGGGGGGGGGGAACTGGCAAGAGAGCCTGAATTTGTATTTGTGCCCGAGTATGCTGATGAGTCGGTTTTGAAAGCAGTTTGTATTGGGAGAAACCTTTTTACGGTACGTACTGTAAGATAGGTATCTACTGTCTACCCTCTGCCTTGTAATGCCTGTAAATTAAAAAAAAGAACCCCCCCCCCCCCACGAAATCACCCTCCTCCCCTCCTTGCTTGTGTAAAAATTCGGAAAATGAATACACACATTTCGTAGAAAATACGCTCGTTTTAGTTGAAAAGTGCACCAATAGCAGTTTCCAGAGTAAACAGGTCCGCTGTCATGGTCATTATTGTGATGATGTTTGGTATAACAACACCTACTACTATAAGATGATGATGATGAGGAGGAGGAGGATGTGATGATGATAACAAAGACCACCTGGATGATGATAAAGATGACGGTGATGATGGTGATGTCTCTGAAGACACGTTGCAGATTTTGTGATGATGATGAAGGTGACAATGATGACGATCGTGATGTCTCTGACGACACGTTGCAGACTTTGTGATGATGGTAAAGATGACGGTGATGATGATGGTGATGTCTCTGACGACACGATGCAGACTTTTTGATAATGATAAGGTGATAATGATGACGATCGTGATGTCTCTGATGACACGTTGCAGACTTTGTGATGATGATAAAGGTGACATGATGACGATCGTGATGTCTCTGACGACACGTTGCAGACTTTGTGATGATGATAAAGGTGACAATGATGACGATGTGATGTCTCTGACGACACGTTGCAGACTTTGTGATGATGATAAAGGTGACAATGATGACGATCGTGATGTCTCTGACGACACGTTGCAGACTTTGTGATGATGATAAAGGTGACAATGATGACGATCGTGATGTCTCTGACGACACGTTGCAGACTTTGTGTATGATGATAAAGGTGACAATGATGACGATCGTGATGTCTCTGACGATACGTTGCAGACTTTGTGCGGGCCTCCCAGGGGTTCTGCGTGGTGGGTCTGCTGACGTACGCCGTCTCCATGGTGATTCTGGTGGCTTACCTGGCCGTGCCGTTTCTACAGGAGACCCGCGGGGTCCTCATCGCCCTCTGCCTCCTCACTTTCTCCGCAGGTAGGCACGAGGGGGCTGGGATGGGGTGGGGAATGGATTCTCATCTCTCTCTCGATCATCTGTGCAGGTAGACAGCAGTTTAGGGGGGGGGGGGGGGGGGGGGGGAGTTCGTCACTCTATCCTCTCTGCAGGTAGACAGCAGGGGGGTGGGGCGAGTTCTCATTGTAGGCAGGAGGAGGGCAGGGGGGGGGGGGGGGGGGGGAGTTCTGATTACTCCAGGAGGAGGGGTCGGGTCTGATTACTCTATCGTCTCTGCAGGTAGGCAGGAGGAGGTTCTGTCTCTGTATCTTCTCTGCAGGTTGGGTAAAATGGGAGGGTCCCCCGTAGAGATGCAGGGATTCCTTCAGTACAAAACAGCTCTACCACCTTCTGGACGTCTGTGCTGGCAACCTCCTCTGTCCTCTCACTCTCTTTGACTCTGCTCTTGTTGTTGTTGTTCTTGTTGTTATTGTCGTTGTTTGTTGTTCCTGTTCATTGTCTTGTTTTACTGTTTCAGGCTATTTTTCTCCTTTGTGGACATTTTTGTTGTTGTTTTTCTGGAAACGCTCGTACATTTCATTTTTGTATCTGCAGTTTGTGATATGCGGCTTTTTTTGTTTGTTTGTTTTTAAATTGCGTTTTAAGTAAAAGAAATGTAAACACTGGCCTGAGGGACACAATGTTTTGCTCGCATGGCCTTTAAAGATTTTTGTGACGATTAACCTTTCTCATAAATTTCTCCATTTTTTTTTTAATCTGGGGAGCGATAAATCAAAGGAAATATCAGGCGATCTCAGCACAGCCTGATTTTGTTTTACGTAACGTTTTTTTTCAGGACATGGTTTTGGGTTTTTTTTTTGTCGTTTTGTTTTTTGCATGGTCTGACTTGTTTTGCGTTGTGCATTTTTATTGTGTGTGAGTTTGATAGTGGCGTGTCTCTGTGTGGTCGCCTGAGCTATAATGATTAAGCTTAAGAGGAGGGGAGGGGGGAGGGTATCATCGCTCTATCTGCTCATCATTGTCTCTGCATGGTAAGTAACAGGAGATGGGGGGGGGGGGGGGGGGGGAGGGGGGGGGGCTTATTGCTCTATCTGCTCATCTTCTCTGCAGGTAATAACAGGAGAATGGGGGGGGGGGTGAGAGGAGACTCATTGCTCTATCTCTCATCTTTCTTTTTTCTGTCCTATTGTCTGTGCCACCACAATGGCAGTGAACTCACGCCGCTCATTCCGACACCCCGTCCACAGCCACAGCCCCGCCCGGCCCGGCCCGCTGCAGCCCGGCACCGACAATTCACAGGGAGCAGTCAATGTCAAGCTGTTCAAGAGGCAACCCACCAGAAGAGACACTGCATGCTGCGAGTCACTTCGTGGTGTTCAGTGGCGCCGATTCTGATCCAACATACGCAGGATACACATTCTAATGAGGTAACCATGAGAGCAGGGCATAAAGGATCACAGAATTTGAGACTTTTTTGTTTTTAATGCTGATCGATGAGAATGAGGAAGATGAAGATGATGCTACGGATTTCCATTTCGGTCTGAACTGTATGACAGGGCTGTACTCTACGCTTCCTTTCATAATAATCCGGCCGTCAACCAGGCCTGAGAGATACAGGCACCTGCAGTGTTGGTCAGGAAATTTGAGCAACACTTCAGAGACGCACCCTAGTGGATGAAACTCGACTGTGTGGTCCCAGTCTTCCCAACTGAGTCCGTAGCAAACTCAACGCTGGATAGGAGCCGGTTGGGGCAGAAAAATCCACATGGCTCTGATGGCAATCGAACCACGATCTCCCAGCCAGAAGTCCGCGACGCTAATAACCACTTTCAACGGCGGCTGGTTCTCATCTTCTCTGCGGGTAGGTAACAGGAAATAGGATGGGTGGGTGGGGCGGGGGGGGGGGGGGGAGACTCGCCGCTCGGCATCATAATCTCCTTTGCAGGGAGGTGACAGGAAAAGGAGGGGGGGACTCGTTGCTTCTTCCTCATCTTGAGTGCAGGAAGTTAACAGGGATGGGGGGGGGGAGTGGAGGGGGAGATACTCGTTGCTTCTCTCTCATCTTCTCTGCAGGAAGTTAGGAGATGGGGTGTAAGGGGTGGGGTGAGACTCGTTGTTACACAATCTTGTTGCAGGAATAAAGGGAGATGAGGTTGTATAGGGGTGAAAGTGGGGAGACTAATGATTTCTGTATTCATCTCTTGCAAATTAAAGGGATATCTGGTGTTAAGGTTGGAGCGGATTGAGGAATGCACTCTTTATACTTCACTCTCAAGGTGATTTTAGTGGAAGGGAGTCCTAAAAGCGGGTTAAGAAATGCTTACTGTATACAATGCAGAGCTGGAAAAAAAAAAAAGCACCTTTGTTTGAGAAATTTCATAGAATTTGTAAAGTGCCAAATGACTGAAAATTTAATGTTTCATAACCGACTTTTTGCTAATAAGGAAATCCATTTTGTAAATTTTTCCTCTAAAAAGAGTCTTCTTTAAACAAAATCCTTCCAAGGCTCTTCATCAAATAATTTTAGTCATAAATTGGTTTAAGTTCAAATCATTCCTGCCACATAATTTGCAGTTAGAATGCAGAGTGCATAGATTTTGGTCACGAACTTTCATAGGAACAATACATTGGATTGCTGAGCCTTCGATGCTATGACCATGATCTCTCTCATGAAAACGCACTTTGTATTGCGTACCTGCGAAAATCTGTCAATCTTTTGTCATTTTTCTCGCCAAAAGAGACGGATCGTTTTTAAGACTTTTTTTGGTCCTCTTTCATGCCAATAAATTTTGAAGTCGCCAAAGATTCAGTCTTAGGTTCAATACTAATTACTATGTACGTAATTGATCTCTGCAGATATTGTCTTAAATGCATGCTTCTAAAGATCGTCTCTAGAAGTAAATTCTTATGAATAACTATAAATCTGTCTCTTGAACTCAAAATGACTCGTTATGAAATACGTCGATAATGTTAAAAATGCGCACGATTTTGCTGCTACACTATCTCCGTGAGAACATTTCAGTACGAGATGCTCAAAATAAAAGCACGGTATATATCCCCGCCAAAGCATTGATCTGTTCATGACATCTCGCACAAGTGCACGTGAAAAACTGATAAGTAAATGTCCAGAGAACATCAAAAACAAACGGGGAGGGGGGGGGGGGGGGGTTCTATAAGTGAAAAAATAAGATCTGAGATATACAGTGGAACAACTGTGCATATCGTTTCTTTCCCTCGCAGTGGCACCATCAACAATACTTTTTAGAACTCGCCATTCGTCTTTCTCTTCCCCTACACCCACATCCGTTCCAGCAGCGTCCACTCTCTTGTTTTCAATTTTTTCGTGCGTGCGCGCGCGCGTGTGTGTATGTGTGTGTGTGTGTTTGTTTGTTTGTTTGTATGTGTAGTGTGTGTGTGTGTGTGTGTGTGTGTGTGTGTGTGTGTGTGTGTGTGTGTGTGTGTGTGTTTTGGGTAAGTTAAGTTAGAGGGAAAACGGCGAGTGGGAGAGATCACTACTTGGTCAGATGATCACTTGGATGGTGGTGCGTGGTATCAACTCTCTCTCTCTCTCTCTCTCTCTCTCTCTCTCTCTCTCTCTCTCTCTCTCTCTCTCTCTCACACACACACACACACACACACACACACACACCACACACATGCCACACACACACGCACACACACACACACACACACACACACACACACACACACACACACACACACACAGACACGCACGCACACGCACGCACACACACACACACACACACACACACACACACACACACACACACACACACACACACACACACACACACATATATATATATTACTTTCCACTCCTCAGCAACTTTTTACCCTTCGAAAACACTACTCACTAAAAACATCCTATCACACGACACCAGATCTTGCCTTTCAGCTTCCTTGAATGCTCATCTTGTGGCAACGACTATGCACGAGAACATGATCCATTTCCCAAAAAGGGCTCATGACGTCATGTGCGTAACAGATGTCTTCAAGTCTTTGATTTATGTATTTAAGGGGATAAAGATTTACTTATTTATCTATCTATTTATTCATCCATTTATTTATGTATTCATATATTTAATATTTCTAAGTTTTCTTTCCTTATCGCAGGTAGCATGATTCTGATGTCAGTGATCGTGATGGGGGTCAAAGGTCACGACTTCTGTGACGACATCAAGCGTGACGCCTGGAGGGTGCTGACGTATTTTGCCGAGGGCGTGGACACGCTGGGCCCGTTCTACGTCGGCTGGTCCTTCATCGTCGCCGTCGTCGCCTCTCTCCTCACGCTGGCCAGCTTCGGCTTCTGCATGGTCGAGTTCATCGTGTGAACGATGTGGTCGAGTGAGTCTTGTCTGTCGGTATGGGAGCTTGCTACCAGCTTCAGAGGACCAGAGTGACTCATTTCTGCGTCAAAATATAGTCGGTGTCTTCAACAACAACAACAACAACAAAGCAACAAAGCAACAAATTACGAATTGATCCAAATTTTCTTGCTTCAGAACACTTCGTTTTCTACTTAGTCGATCTGATTTAGCGGCCAAACATGATTACAAAGAGAGTAGATAACCGCGAAGGTAGAGACTATGACTCGCATTAAATCGTCGTGCAGTTTCAGTGACCGTCCGAACGCAAGTAACGTCACGTAAGGGTTGCAAGCAAGTTAAATATAGAACCACGTGCAAGCTGCATCGTGAAAACAGAGAACTGTGATTCGTTTAAACAGGTGAGTGTGATTCTTTTTCCCGGGCACTATAGTTATGGCGTGGACTGTATGCTTTGAAAAGACTGCTTTGCGTGTCGCGTGATGCCAGAAACAACTGGCAAAAAAGTAACGGTTTTCACTCCTCTATAGTTCATAGGTCAGATGGTTGGCTTTCTTTCGTTCCTTTTGTCACTTATTATGTGTTGTATTAAGAGCGTCAAAACCGACAAAAATAATCGTGATGTAGGTGAAAATTCGGTTTCAACATCATAATTACTGTTTTCTTATACAAAAATAATCATGATTTAGGTGAAAATGTAGGTTTTACATATTACTTACTGCTGTCTTATACAAACAGTTATTGTGAATGTTTTCTTCATGTAGTTGACAATTCTCATCGTGAACACGGTGGTCACGGTCTTTTGAAGCCAGGAGGCGCCCATACCTCTGACAGACCAGTCGTCTTGAGATCGTCGGCTTTGCTCTGTGCTTTATGAATCGTCTGCATCAACGATAGTTATGAACCTTGTCGCGTTGTGAAGACGTTCGGTCATTTTTGGCAGAGAGGTGTCTCTGTATCCATGTACACTAGCTCTGTGACGAAAAGATCGGCTGTCTATTGAACTGTGTGTTGTCAACGCAAAGCTGACATTTGAGCCGAGCTAGAAAACTGGCTGAGTTGAATTATGCATCACGCTGTTCATCCCGCCCTGAGAATTACGTCAGAGAACAGTAGATTGTCTGTTACTTCTCATCCTTGTTTTCGGTAAAGAATGGGTGACTTCGTCATAGAAAGAATGTTTCACTTTGCTTCGTTCTGTTCACAGTGACGTTATCGGTGACTTCAGCAAGGAAAACTTACAAGCCTCGTGTCTGAATTGCACAACCATGCTGTCTTAACTTCAGCAAGGAAAACTAACAAGCCATGTGTTTGAATTGCACAGCCATGCTGTCTTAACTTCAGCAAGGAAAACTAACAAACCATGTGTTTGAATTGCACAGCCTGCTGTCTTGACTTCAGCAAGGAAAACTAACAAACCATGTGTTTGAATTGCACAGCCATGCTGTTTAACTTCAGCAGAAAACTACAAGCCATGTTTTGATTGCAAGCCTGTGTATTAACTTCGAAGGAAACTAACAAGCCATGTGTTTGAATTGCACAGCCATGCTGTCTTAACTTCAGCAAGGAAAACTAACAAGCCATGTGTTTAAGGAACACAACCACTCTGTCTTCAAACCACCCAGCACATTTTATCACGAGCCGTTTATACTTCATAACACTGTTGGCACGGGTTCCATGCTTTTAGTGTGTTCTTCGGAGAGGCTTTGGGCTAGCGAAAACCGGCGGTGATCGGAACACTAGACAAATACTTAGTTTGCTCACACCAGTCTGATCTAACCTAAGTAGATGATGTGGAGAACATCGACCTCAGAGTGTTCATGATCCAAAAGAAATGAACTTACTTGGCTCTCCTCTTCGTGATATATTCGCCAGGGCGGATCGGCTGTCTAAGGAGGGCGTGAGAGTGAGGGGAGAAAGAATGGATGTGATGGTATTGCCGGAACGATTTCGTTTAGCGAATCAATTCAGCTCACAAAAAAGAGAAGGGAGGAAAAGAAAAGAAGAAATGAAAAGACAAAAAAAAGAAAAGGAAAACTTGAGATAGGAAAAGGGATGGGGATTAAGGGGAGGGGAATGGGTGAAAAGATTGGGAGGGGAGGAAGGGAGGGGGTCATTGCATAACCCACACCATTGTCTATGGTAGTAATTGCTGATGATGTGCTTTATGATGGTTTTGATTTTTTCGTTCCGTTTTATTTGCAGAACTCTTTAAAACCCAAACCTCATCCCACAGAATCCTGCGATTTTCGAGTAGTCAAACTGAACTTAGACCACTTACCTCCCTAAACTGTAAGCTTCTTAACACTGTGATGTAGCCATTTTATAATATTGTGCATAATTAGCCTCTTATAGACTGACTTAAAACATTGAAATCAACGAGGCACGACTTATATATGAATAGCTAAGCCGTATTTTTGCTCTGCAAAATAAAGACATTCACGCAACACATTTTTTATTTGTTTACCGATTGATGTCAAAATATAAGTAATTGAATTAAACCTAGTTTATCAAGCAATAATATATCTGAGTAGAATAATTGCACATGCGCAAAATTCCTTTTTTTTAAAAACCTTTTTTAATTGATAATTCGGGAAGAAAAAATGAGAACTAATGCCGACATCGTCCTTTTGCTAGTTTCGAATTATGCACGCTGTTTGGCTCATTTGTTTCCGTTTCATTATAAGTAAACATGGAGCAAACACTACTTGATGTGCTTTACAAGTCAAACAACCAAATTAATCAAAACTAAACAAAAATGACCTGATCATAACTTTTTGTCATGGCGTATAATTTTCAGAAGATTTGAATGATTAATCTTTTTATTTCCTATTTAGTCTTTTTGTATTATCGTGTCAGTTCACGTGCCACTAATATTATTTTAATGCTCATATTCAAATCACATTGGGTTTCACGTTATGAACAAAATATGGAGGGAAAAGTTAAAACCGTTTCGGTTTCTGCCGCGAGTCTCTCACAACAGGTTACAATCTTTCTTCTTCCCTTTCCACATGTCCTCATCCAGTTGGCAGACACAACAGTTTTGTAATTTGCACAGACCTTGTGCAACTGAACAACACACGCTTTCGTAATCAATCACGAATTTAAGTCTCACACGGGTGGGGTCAGAAAATGGAATGCTTTGCGTTTCTCATAGGCTCAGAAAGGCCACTAACCTTTTTGTCTTACGCGATTTAGAATTATTTATGGCGTTTTCCCCGATTCTCTGACGTCTCATCTCCACCACAAACCAACATCAGATGTATTTGGGATGTCGCAGACTTTTAGAAAGGGTTTTGTCTACGGTTGAGGACTTTCTGACAGTGTAGGAAGTTATGCACCCTGATTTATGAAAATGGACGATCACCAGCCAACTAAACTCAGAGGCCTGCGATTTTTAATTTTTTTTTTTCGAAAGGAAAGCCGTAATTTTTATTAGAAAGAGGATATTTTGAAGTTTCTGTTCATTCCTTTCTCTAAAGTTCGTATGATGAATCACATTTTTGGTCCGGGTGTGTTTGCAGAGAGAGAGAGAGAGGAGAGAGAGAGAGAGAAGAGAGAGAGAGAGAGCACAACGACGGATTGCACATACTTATGCTTTTATCAGCTGTGAACTTGTGTACACATTTTCAGCCATATTTCATCGGGAGTGTGCTCTTAACGTTCATAAGGCTGGGTGGTGATTCCACCCCTCCAGTGATAAATGATGTCAGACGGTTGTGAATCATGTGTATAGCTGTGTGCACATATGCGGAGTGTTTCCTTGACTGAGTCGTGTTCCACCCCCTTTACAATTAGCATTTTCATCTTCCATGCTGTCGATTGGTGTTGTTTTAGTAAATGATTTTATGAGATGTCCCGATTAGGTGAATTGAGTGTGAACTGAGCGGGTCCTACTTTTTCTCCCTCCCCCCCCCCCCCCCCCCTCCCCCCCCCATTTTCTTCTCTCCGTTTTTTTTTATGTGAGTTTCGAGTCATGGTTAGAAGGGATGCAATGCAAATGAATGTACCATTAACAAAGAGTGAATGTTAATTGTGATGATCACATCAACATGATATGATTAGGATTTTTTTTTTTTTTTTTTTTTTTTGTAGCAGTCACACGTGCTGATACTCACAGTGACATATTTACACGATTTACACATATACAGTTAATGAGTATCTATACAGGTGAGGGAGGGTGAGGGGGGGGGGGGGGGGGCAAAAGCACGCTAGGAGCTTGGTTTACCGAATCTCGAGAGTACGTCCTTTCCGAAAGGCTAGTACACAGACCAGTCTGTGAAGATCTCATGACAACGCGGAAGGTGACACAGACTGGGAAGGAGGCAGGAGAGAAAGGGGATGAGACAGGAGTGTGAGGTGGGGGGGGGGGGGGATGCTGAGAGACAGCCTTGTTCCTAAAGAACAGGCCTAATGAAGTCATTTATTATGGATCTCTCTCTTCTCTCTCTCTCTCTCTCTCTCTCTCTCTCTCTCTCTCTCTCTCTCTCTCTCTCTCTCGTGTCTCTGTCTTGTTGTCTGTCTCTCTCTCTCTACTTACTCATTCGATTTGATCTGATTATATTTTTGTTTATATGCACTCCATCATGAGGGGCAATGGCCTATACATGAATAAACTATTCGTAACCCCCCCCCCCCCCCCCCTCTCCCCTCTCTCTCTCTCTCTCTCTCTCTTTCTCTCCTCCCCTGAAAACTGGAGTAAGATTCATTAGAACAGACACAAAACAACAGTTGAAAAAATATCTGTCATTGGCAATATCGCCAGTTCGATCTTTTCCATGCACGCAACTATTGTGGTGAAAGTGACGGGCACTTGCTGTTCATATACTTGTATGTGGCGGTTTCATTCTTGCCTTTGTGAGTTTTCTTGCCTCCACCGCTTCTGCTCAGCGATGTTGATAGACATTTTGCAATAAAAGTGCGGACCGATTTTTGTTTTGTTGTGTTATAATATGTTTGTGTTGATTTTGTTTAAATTAATGTATTTGGAGTTGACTCGTGAACCTCAAAGATCTCAAAGGTGATGCCAGGCATAGCATGTTGTTGCATAGGATCTCAGTGCATATATCAACGTGACGATATAAGCGCGCTTCTTCTGTTCTGTTGAGATTTATCATCCAAAAATATTCAAACTTCTTGTAGGGAAGCTGCGAAAAACGACAGATTTAGAAAATTATTTCTTGCTGGCAGTGTAACTGGCATAAATACTATGACGACGTGTGCGGCTATTTTCTGAAACATACGGAGTTAAATTCACTTTCCCCCTTCTTGTTTAGTGTCCTAAATGTTAATATGTGCGTTTTTTTTTTTTTTTTTTTTGGCAAAGAAGATCGAAGAATTGGTATTTGTCCTGGGCTATGTTATGTCAATGTCCTTGGCGGAACTAACCACCTCTTATCGAATTAATTGAAGGCGATGTTAAAGCTACACAAAACGACACGCCGATGTAAATTACCAGCCAACTCGCCCCACCCCCAATGTCTAGTGAATGAACCAATGCATTCCCTACTACATATCGGCGAATGATGGATGAACAGAGGTTTGGAAAGTGGTAACGTTAACATGGAAGCGCAAAATTAAATTAATAATCAAAGTAACAGCAACCTGACGGAACGGCCCTGAGAAGGGAACGCCAGCAAACTTCGGGAGGCAGACGAGTGCTATTGTGATGACCCATGGCCATTGCCGTGGAGAGGTTGAAAAATATGAGGACGTTAGTTGAAAAATACAAGGCGTGACCTGGCAACTGCTAGGTGAGGTCGGCTGTGTAACAGCAGCGCGGGGAGCCTGCATGGACGCAGGCGCAGAGCCACACCTCTTGTGAAGACTGGATCAAGAGGATGTAACTGGCTGTGACAGACGGCCATTGAGAGGGCGCAGTTGCCTCTCTTTACTGTGCCTTCTGGCCACGAAAGGGTAAATTGTTGGGTGTGACGGACGAACGAACGATCCGCTCGTTTTCACTGCGTCTTCCACGACTTCAGGAAGCGCCTCCTAAACGAAAGGGGAAAGGATATGTGCTTCAAGAGAGAGGGGGGTAGTTTTCACAAGAAGGCAAGAGAGAGAGGGGGGATAGTTTCCACAAGAAGGCAAGAGAGAGAGGGGGTGGTTTTCCACAAGAAGGCAAAGAGAGAGAGGGGTAGTTTTCCACAAGAAGGCAAGAGAGAGAGGGAGAGAGAGAGGGATAGTTTTCCACAAGAAGGCAAGAGAGAGAGAGAGAGAGAGAGAGAGAGAGGGGGGGATAGTTTTCCACAAGAAACAAGAGAGGAGGAGGTAGTTTTCCACAAGAAGGTAAGAGAGAGAGAGAGAGAGGAGAGAGAGAGAGGGGAGAGAGAGAGAGAGAGAGGGGGGTAGTTTCCACAAGAAGGCAAGAGAGAGGGAGGGGGGGGGTAGTTTTCCACAAGAAGGCAATAGAGAGAGGGGGGGGGGTAGTTTTCCACAAGAAAAAAGAGAGAGAGGGAGTAGTTTTCCACAAGAAGGGAAGAGAGAGAGAAAGAGAGAGAGGGGGTGTTTTCCGCAAGAAGGCAAGAGAGAGAGAGAGGGGGGGGGGGGGTAGTTTTCCACAAGAAGGCAAGAGAGAGAGAGAGAGAAGGGGGGGTTAGTTTTCTACAAGAAGGCAAGAGAGAGTGGGGTAGTTTTCCACAAGAAGGCAAGAGAGAGTGGGGTAGTTTTCCACAAGAAGGCAAGAGAGAGAGAGAGAAGAGGAGAGAGAGAGGAGGGGGGGGGGTAGTTTTCCACAAGAAGGTAAGAGAGAGAGGGGGGGGGGGGGGTAGTTTTCCACAGAAGGCCTTCCCTGCTGAGGTGTGGAGGCTGGACAGGAGAAGCGTGTTCCTTGTCTTACACGGCCCGCCCCTCGCCTTCATGACACATGAGGGCAGAGGGACAAGTGTGCTCTGTATTGTTGGCCGACCAAAGACTTGGACGTTGTCAGATTCTCCCTGTCCCGAGGGGCTGGAGCTCAACGACAAGGGCTGGAATCCGAGGACTGCCAGTGCAGACAGCAAAGGACTGGACCCGGACCAGCGCA
>CM031606.1:73028362-73130862 GCA_018398815.1 Conus ventricosus
TTTAGCATTTTATATATATATATATATTATATATATATATATATATATATATATATATATATATATTATATATATATATATATATTATATATATATATATTGAATTATAAAACAAAGCTTGCTCTTATGTCTTAGGTACTTATCCTTGGAATTTATTAGTTTGTTATACACACACACACACACACACATAACACACACCACACACACACCACACATATATTATTATATATAATTATAATAATATTATATATATATATTTATATATATTATATATTTTATATTATATTATATATATCAATCATATATATACGAAACTTTGCATGGGGTAGGGGCTTGGGCTGGGGTGTAAGAGGGTATGTATGCTGTATGCATGTATGCATGTGTGTTTGTGTGTGTGTGTGCGGGGTGGGGGTGGGGGGGGGGAGGATGGATACGAAGGATTTGTGTGGAAAGAAGATCATAAGGCGAGAGAGAGGCAGGGTGGAGTTGGAGCGGAAGGAAAGGGTCTGTGCACATGCGTGTTGTCGTTAGCGGGCTCTGTCACAAATGGAGGAAAACCAAACACGCGTACGGAAAGAGCAAGTGAACACCGTCCCTGATGCGTACACAACCTTTAACTGCACAATTCTGACGTAAAATTACTTGAAATATAGCCAGGAGTGATTGACCTAAACTGATCGACTCGTGATTTCCAATTAAAATGTTTACCAGCGTGACGGAACAATGTTGGCCTACACATTTTTAAAAACTATTAGGCCACACTTATGTAGGACCTGTCTTTGGTTCGAGACCCAGTTCTAAGCGCTTTACAATCATCTCTTTCGCCAGCTTCGACAATGTGGCGCGGTGGAAATTTCTAGCGCACTTTACACACACAAAACACACACACACACACACACAATCTGTATTTGTGTCCTTTTGCGTTTGTTTTCAATAATGCTGTAGTTTTTCATTTTCCTCAAGGGCCTACTATTCATCACATGGTCCAGAGCCCACCACCAACATTGATTTCCTCTGCTGTCATTAGTGTTTTCTTTTTGCGCATTCCTGTCAACTGTTGGTAAAATCTAAAGATGACATGTTTGTCGAAAATGTACCTGTCTGTGTCCTGCATACGATCTTCGTGGGTTTACACCTTCTTTTGTGGGTTCATTTGTATTTTGCCTTCTTTACTTCTCTTCCATTTTCTCCCACCGCCTTACCCTCCATACCCACTCCACAACTACGCTGCATCCACCGGAAATTCGATTTCAAAAATCGGAATCGGAATAGCCGCAAAGAAGAGGGAACGGGGTGGGAGGTAGGGGAGGGGGGTGGGTGGGGGAGTGGAGTGGCAGGACAAGAAGAAGGTGGATCTGAACCTCGTAATATTTTACAAAAAAACATCTGTGAGTGAATACAAGGCGAAAGGCGTTTATTCTTCAAGCACCTGTTGGAACACCCCCATTTCCTCCAGCACCTTCACCTCCATCCCCATCCCGCCCGATCTCTCCGTAGCCCATGGCGAGGAAAACGGATCGATATCACCGACTAAAATTCTTCCGACTCCCGTGCGAGAACGAACAGGCGCATGCGCAGTGACCGCGATCGACATCCTTCAGTACGTCCGCACTCCAGCAGGCTTGTTAGCAAAGAATCGGCGTTCTCTGTTATTACCAAACTGTCTTTGGCACTTGCAGTGGGGTGTGCGAAACTCTGCCACCCTTGTTCGTTGCTGTCTTCATCGTTTGCTGGCACGCGCTTGGCAGTGGTACCTGTGTTCAGTGGATGTCCACGTGAGTGTAGGTTAAATATAGTGCCAGCGTGCAACGCGCCACAGTTCTGGCTCTGTGTTGGTCTCGTGCGGACCGTGGTGCGCGTTCATGTGTCTCCTGCTGATCGGTTGCTTGTGTTCACGGGTTCAGTGTAAGCCGCACGTGAATGACGGAGCTGGTTAGTTTGCGAGAGAGAGGCCCCCTGTTTGTCGGTTCCAGTCAATAGGAGAGCAGGTCCGAGAATATAGGTCAGTTCGGTTGGTGTAGGCCCTATCCTTATCGATTTGAAGACGCTACAGCGAGAAGATCGAACGGGTTCAATGCTGTGTGTTCCACCTGGCTTTGTTGGATGATCGGTGTGCTGCCAGCTGTATTTTCCTGCTTAGCTTTGGAGGTGAGCCGTGTGTGTGGTGTGTGTGTGTGTGTGTGTGTGTGTTCATTCTTTTTCGGTTTAACGGCTATTCACTAAAAGTGGTTTTAGACATTGAAAAGAAATACTCTGTGTGTGTGTGTGTGTGTGTGTGTGTGTGTGTGTGTGTGTGTGTTCTTTTTTTCAGTTTAACGGCTGTTCACTAAAAGTGGTTTTAGACATTGAAAAAAAATACTGTGTGTGTGTGTGTGTGTGTGGTGGTGCGCGCGCGCTGTGTGTGTGAATGCCCCTGCGCCTGATTGTGTATGTCGTGTGCGTGTGTGTGTGTGTGTGTGTGTGTGTGTGTGTGGTGTGGTGTGTGTGTGTGTGTGTGTGTGCGCGCACGTGTGTGTGTGAATGCCCCTGCGCCTGATTGTGTCTTTTGTGTGTGTGTGTGTGTGTGTGTGTGTGTGTGTGTGTGTGTGTGTGTGTGTTGTGCGTGCGCGCGCGCACGCGCGCGCGAAGAGAGAGAGAAAGAGGGAGGTAGAGAGAGTGTGTCTATATTAAATGCATATTTCAGGAAGGCTGTGTGTGTGTGTGTGTGTGTGTGTGTGTGTTGTGTGTGTGTGTGTTTAACATGCGTGACCTCGTGTGTGCCTGCGTGGGCGCGCGATTTTTAGCCCTGGTGTGTGTGTGTGTGTGTGTGTGTGTGTGTGTGGTGTGTGTTGTAAGCGCGCGTACGTGCGCACGAGTGGTTATCGAAGGTACCCTCGGGTATTAGGCAGTAGTTGCATTCGCCATGTACAAACATCTGTGCACAGATGCGCACATATTTGCGCCGCACACCTTGTCTGTCGGTCTGTGTGTGTGTGTCTCTCCTCTTTCTTACTCACAGTTGAACTGTGAAGGTGAACGATTTTTCTTCTTAATTCCCCCCCCCCCCCCCCCCCCCACCCCACAAGCTTTTATCCGTCTTCTTCTTTGCTAAATCAACGTTCGGTCAGACCTGGTGCTCAGTTTACTCTACTTATTTATTACAGGTGAATGTGTCTTGCTCCTAAACGACGGGAGGCCAGGATGATAAAGGGAAGGGATGGTATAGTTGGGAGTATGCGAGTGCCCCACCCCTCTTGAACTGTGTTCAAAAACAGGGCCACTTGCTTGTAAAGGGAAAGGAATTTGATGATTAGGAGTGGGGGCGAGGACGGGGTTGGGATAGGGAAGGGGGTGGGGTGGGGGATAAGTATCGTTTCAACGTCTCTCCCATTTTTTTGTTTTTGTTTTAGTGAAATGTGTGTTAGCTTGTAGTTATCGACATCTTGTTTGTCTGTGTGTCTGTGTCTGCCTGTCTCTTTCTCTCTTTCTTTCTGTCTGTCACTCTCTGTCTCTCCCTCCCTCCCTCCCCTGTCCCTCTCACTCTCTGTCTCACTCATTCTCTCTCTCTCTCCTCTCTCTCTCTCTCTCTCTCTCTCTCTCTCTCTCTCTCTGTAGTTTGATCTGATGACAGTGCATTTCCCGCTTAGGAAATCGATGCTAACATTAAAAACTGTTGGTGCGCCAGCCTGACATTATTTTCCATCTGGAGTTCTACCTGAAACGAAGCGACCGCATTTCGAGCCATCATTGCATGATTAGCCCGGAAATGCTAAGGTTAAAAATTTACCCAGGACACTCGCATGCTCGTACACGCGCGCGCGCGCGCACACACACACACACACAGAGTCTACACACGCCCGCTCGCGTGTGTGCACACGCACACATGCTCACACACAAACACGCGCGCGCACGCACGAATGCACGCACGCGCGCGCGCGCGCACACACACACACACACACACCACACACACACACAAAAACGCGCGAGCTCATGCGCACAAACACGCGCGCATGCGTGCGTGAGCGAGCGCACACACAGACACGCACGCACGCACGCACACACACGCACGCACGCACACACGCGGACATACACACACACACGCACACCCATACACAGCTCGCGCGCGCGCGCACCACACACACACACACCAACCACACACATCAGAGAGAGAGAGAGAGAGAGAGAGAGAGAGAGAGAGAGAGGGCATGCATATTTTTTTAAATTGCAGGAAGTAAACAAGCCCTGTTGGCAAGGGTATTACAATCACTGCATCACGAGGCTGCGGTGGAAAGATGTAACTGAGAGAAAGAGAACTTGTATGATGTAATAAATGTTTCAGTTCTATAGTGGACAACAGACAGACACACACACACACACACACACACACACGCGCACACACACACACAAACACACACACTCACACACATGCATACACACACAAACACACACACACACTCACACACATGCACACACACACACGCATGCACACTGTCACACACGCATGCATGTGCGCGCGCGGGCTCACTCACACACACACACACACACACACACACACACACACACACACACAACACACCACAAACACCACACACGCGCGCGCGCATTTTTATAATCCATTTTCTTCGACCATCAAGCCATGAATAGTAAGAGTATACATTCTGAATATGAATTTGAATATCGTCACGAAATTTCAGCCCAGCGGACAGTGTGCTCAGCAGGTTGTTTGTGATATTTTCTCGGAAATCAGTAGTTTCTGAGCAGGCTATATACTGTACAATTGGTACGTGAGTTTTGATTGTTCTTCCGAGAGTTTAACAGTGAAAATGAAGAACGATAAACCACTTCTCATGTTCGCCGTTCGACCGGAAAAAAAAAGGGAAAAAAAGAAGGAAAAAAAAAATCTGGTCGTGCGGCGGACATGACAAGATAAGTGGTTTCTCGTTCTTAGTTTTCACTGTCCTAAATGTTATTTGTTTTTGCCTGAAAAAGACCCAAGAGGTCGAAATGCATTGTGTCTTGTCCTGTGCTTTTTTTTTCTATGTCCTTGGCGGTAACTAACCCCCTTTCTTTCTAAATTTTGCTTCATATTTATTCCATTTATTTGTTACAATCATTAAAAAAAATTCGTTTAGAAATGTCAGTATTTTTACACGAGAAAAAGCATTCATGCTGGAAAGCTACTTGTCTGCAAGGACAATTTAAACCATCTTTGAAATCGAAAATAACTTGTGCAGTTTTGCCTACCTCTGCAAACGACAAATTACACCGAAACCATGTCAGAATTTTCTTTACATCAGAAACCCAGTTATAATTTTCCTACAATATCAAGAGTATTTTCCTGTTGTAGCAAGCGCATTTGTACGCCTGACTGTTGAGTCTGGCCGTAAGTGAATGAACTAATCTTAAGGTCTACTTTAGAGATTTTCGATAATTTGTTAAAAACAGGTCCACATGTCATATAACTACAGTATGGTATTCATTTTTCAAAGAAAATCGCCGGAAGAATTTAATAGATAATTTAAAAAACGAGTTTTGCACACCTGTTCAAACCCCGAGCGGTAGACCGAAAACCGTGACGTCACTTGATGGACTGGCCGTCAGCCGCGACCTACACAACAAGCCAACGCCAAGTGAAATCAACACGAGTTGCGATCCCCCACAGCCAAAAAAGTCACGAAGGGTGGCAGATATTGTGCTGTAGGCGAGTGCAGCAGCTCAGCAGGAGACGGATATTCTTTGCACACATTTCCATCTGATCCAGATACTCGAAAGAAGTGGATTCGGTTCGTGCAACCATGCCGTTCCACAAAGTTCTTTTTACCACGTCAGTTTCAGCTGGACCACGGAAACGAGCTATTCCGACAATTGCCGAGCCCGTTCGAGTGGATCAAAAACTTCGTCAGACGGTCTGCATTGTGCGCGTATACTTCAAAAACTTCGTCTGCATTGTGCGCGTATACTTTGAAGGCGGAGTGGTAAGCTCGCACAGATGAGTACGACAGTCGCACGTTTATTCTGTTCTTACCTATGGACAGATCACACTTGTTAATTTGAATGAACACGTTAAGGCTTGAGGAAGGAGAATCTCCGCTCGCCGTCCACGCGTGATCGCATCTAGAAGTAAGTCGGTAGCCTCCTCGAGACTTCGGTAAAGTCCGTACGCCTTCGGAATGGTGTGTTCGGGCGTCCAGCTGGAACTGACGTGGTAAAAAGAACTTAGCGTTCAAACTGATAAGGTAAAGGCCTTGCAGAAACATCCCAGAGTCACATTGGCTGTCGCAATCATAGTCACTGCATTTACATGATAAATTAAATACCGATCGAGATGTGCAAGAACCATCAGAATCGCTTTCTGTCGCCGTTGGCTTGTTGTGTAGGTCGCGGCTGACGGCCAGTCCATCATGTGACGTCACATCCAAGAGTAGTTAAGCCATGCCAAGATTTAGTTGATTACCTCCCGTTTTCTTGATTACAGGTGAAAATGCCCACTTTCGCGGATCGATTTCGTGTGATCGGGAGCGAATCGGATGTTTATTTTACCAATTTATCAAACATTTCATATTTCTGCATAAGCTGACCAATTATCGAAAACCTCTAAAGTAGACCTTTAACCAGTATTTGATTGACTTGACGTAAGCTGAGAGAGAGAGAGAGAGAGAGAGAGAGAGAGAGAGAGATGGGGGAGGGGCACGGTCTATTTGTCATCGTGGTAACGATAAGTTTAGTGTGAATTTTGTAGAATAAGTTTCATGCAGTGGTGACAGTTGAGCCTAGCAACAAAACAACAATAACGATGATGATATTAACAGTGGCAACAACAATAATGATAAGGACAATAATAATGATAATGATAGGCAGCAACAACAACAGTAGGTAGTAGTGGTAGTAGTAGTTGTTGTAGTAGTAGCAGAGGAAGAATGATGAATTGTAAGTAGGCTATCTCATCATTTTTGAGCTCGAGGTATTACAGAATAGTGAAGAATCCTTAAAAAAAAAGAAAAGAGAGACCACCAGCGGTCGAACGCCCGTCCCAGTGACGGTAGGGAAGATGTCGCGCGCATGTGCAGTCCGCAGTTTTAGCCATACCGTGATCAGCTAGGACTAAGGGAGAGCTACAGAGAACTGTTTCGTATTCAAGGAACGTCGAAACTGGCTGCTGCTTCAGCTTTAACACTGAAAAAAAGCTTTTCTTTTGTTTTCTGCACCTTACTTGTCAGGGAAATAAATTTCCGATGACGAGGATCGTTTTCACAGCCGGGAGTGAGAAAGAAGTTAGCTCAGTTGGTAGAGCGCCGGACTCGTGATCCTGGGGTTGCGGGTTCGAATTTCGGTATAGGGGGATTTTTCCCTCGGAGTTAACATTGGTTCTGACTCCATTCCCCATATAGTCGTTCGGATGGGACTATAAACCGAGGTCTAGTCTGTGTCACATGCACTAAGATCATACACGGACTCTAAAGATCCCGATGCTCATGTCCTAAGACGGGTGAGTACCGGCTACACGAAAATACACAATGCATGCAACCTGTGTGCCAGAATAGTCTACGTGAAGACTGTGGGCGCGGGGCAGGTTTAAACATCCCCATCTGGAAGAAGAAGAAGAAATATGTGTTCTAGGTCTTTGGCATGACGTCGGATTTCTGACGTTCTGTGGGAAATACGTCACTTCGTCAACGTAAGCTGTTCTTTTCTAGAAAAAAAAAAAGAAAAAAAAAATTCTAACGCTGAGCAAGCCTCGGACTGAAGAGCACCATGGGAGGACATGGCGGCGCAAGCCGCGTGGAGATGGCAAACGTGTGTGGTGATTTTACCCAGCGGCGTAAAAGCGCATCAGATGAGCCAGTCTCCGTGTCTGAGAAAAAAACTTTCTTGAGGTTCAAGCGAACAGGGACATCATTGACTAGTAAGTTTCCCCTTGTGATTATCTTCTATATAACAACTCTGTCGAATTGTAGTGAAAGAGGCGTGATAGTATTAGTAGGCCTACAATATAGACCTACTAGAGATCAGTGGGATGCAACTTGGCGTGAGAGCTCTCGTCAGTCTTCCTTTTACCTTTATCATTCTGGTCAGCTGGTTTACAACTCTTGCTGTGAGTTGGCTATACTATCAGTTTTGCTTCTTGGCAGCAATTTATTATGAACGTCATTGTTGTTTCTCATATTATAATTTGATCAGTGTGATTGCAGTTTAGCCCTTCGTATTCAGATTCAGGGCACTCGTGAATTCTATCAAGAAGACACGGACGTTTTACTTCGAACACACTGGAACATTGTGCGCCCTCATCCAGTCACAGTGACATCGCCGAGAACCAACTATGAGCAATGAGTGCAATCAAAGTCGACTTCCGACAAAGACAAGGACTGAAGAGCAAGGGAAATTACTCAGAAGACGAGTAAAAATCTGGCATCACTGTTAAAGCCACCAGAACCAATGCATACCTAACACTGGTACGCCCTCACCTGGAGTATTGCTCATCAGTGTGGGAGTCCGTACAAAGCAGGCCAGAAGAGAAAAAGATCGAAATGGTGCAAAGAAGAGCAGCCCGATATGTATGCAACAAATATGATTGGACCAGCAGCGTAACAGCCATGCTGCAAGATCTGGAACCCCTTGAAGCACGAAGAAACAGACAGAGGCTAACTTCATGTACAAGATCGTCCATGGCGCTGTGGACATACCCCCTGACAAATTCCTTAAGAAAGGACCTGCCAGAACCAGATCAAACCACAAACACAAACTTGCTCATCTCGGCACTTCCTCTGACCCATACAATACAGCTTCTTTCCATCACCCATCCCAGCCTGGAACTCCCTGCCTGCAACAGCAGCAGAGGCTCCCTCCTTGGTATCATTCAAGAGGGAGCTGAACAAAGTCCCAGCCAAGATCCCAATCCCAACTAGCCGAACGGTAAATGAAGGGCCAGGGTTGTGCCGGTCCAGGTCATGACCTGGGGGTCGCCACGATTACCGGGTAAGCCTCCCCAGATACTAATTAGGCTAGTTGAGTCCCCCCTTTTTTTTCTATTTTTTTTCCCCTGCCGCAACACGCTGCCCCGGAGCTGAACTCGGGGGTATGCGGTTTGGGTACTAAGGCGACTTTGCATCTCTTTAGCTATCTTTTTGTTGTCCCTATTAGATCTTTGTTTATCTTACGCCTCTGTGCACACAGGTCAATAATAGTCAACAATGACGGCTGACCTACAAATTTGAAGATTGACGAATAGGCTAATTAGTAAGCACAACAGTTCATAACCTAGACAGGATCACAAACGAAATCGATTTAGATCTCAGATTAGCCACGATCCATGTTTGCCCAAAGTGCTGATCTGAATCCACTTTAATAGTATCTTTGAATCAGTATTGGCTTATTCTGACTTCTTCCTCAAAATTATTGAAAGATGCAGCAATACACAGTTAAGAAAATAAACAAATCAAAAACAAGCGAACAAAATAAGATTTTATTCGTGGCCCGAGTTCTGTCTGTAGCCAAAGTATTCATTACGCTTCGCTGCTTAGTTGAAACTGAAGAGAAACATCCTGTCTTGCTAGTTTGCAAATTAATGTACTGAATAAATATTTGTTGCATTATTTTGAATTAAACATAATTTCATACATCAGTTATCCGTGTAATAAGCAAGAAATGTTGCTGGTCACATTCTCTGAAAATTTTGCTCAAAGCACCCCTCCACTAAACCCATACTGTACATTAGTTAGTTAGGTTAGGTAGGTAAGGGTGGGGGTCGGGTCCCCCCCTGTTTTTTTTTTTTTTTTTGGCTTGGCACTACCTTCTGTAGGGTCAGGGCCGGAAATTTTACAGGCTTGCCTGTATGTGCAATGTGAAAAGTAGTGGCGATCCGGCAGCTCCACACCTAGCTAGTCTTAAAGAGAAAAAGAGAAGGAAAGAGAAATGAAGAAGGGAATTTTTTTTTTTTTTTTTTTTTGCGCTCTCCCTGTTTTCCGTCGCAATATGATCAAGTTGGTTTCAGCGACGTATGCATCCAGATCCAGATCCAAAACATTTGTTGAAGACTTCATCAGTCGCCATAGAGTTTAGCTGCCCCTCCTCCTCCTCTTTCCCTCCTGCGAGATAGCACCCCTTCCCTCTCTTTTCTTCTCTTCTCTGACCTTTTCTCTGCTCTCCTTCCCTCTCCTCTCTTTTCTTCCGTTTTCCTTCAGTCGCCTTCCCTTTCCTCCCTCTCCTTCACTCAAACTCTCTTTTCCTTTTTTTTTTTTTTTTTTTTAAATGTGCAGCGAACAATTGACTCAGTGGGATTAAAAGCAGTTGAAGGAAGGATGTTGATGATGGAGAACGATGCAGACGAAAGAAGACTGTATATTAATCATACGAGCCGTTGGTGAAGTGTGATTGTTAGTTCCTACCGTCCGCGTTGTCCACCTTTTCAACCCGTGACGCAGTTCGTCGTTGCCAAGCAACCTTTTTAAACCAATACCACCCACAAACACAGCAACGGACTGTGTGCTTCATTAATGCGAGAGGCCAGAATTCTGGCGAGTGGGGTTGTTGTTTTTTTTCCCCTTTTGTTGCGACCTCTTGCAAAGATAGTTACACAATGGAGAGGATTAATGAATTTTGAGCTTATGCTGTGTTTAAGATCAAAGATGAATCAGTCAGGTCAGTCAGCTTTTGTAGTTTTTGTTTTGGTTTTGTTGTTTGTTTTATTTTGTTTTGCCTTTGGTCGCTGTCATCAAAATTCAGATGCAACGGTCGCAGTTTTAACTGGGAAACCGGATCCACATATGCACACCATATTTGTCCAAAAACAACAAAAAAAAAGCCAACTAAGTCAGCTTCCGTTCGGCGCTGTCTCTTTGTCGTTTTTCTTTGGATAGTCTTGCTGACATCACCTCGCTGTGACATAGCTAGGAACTTGTCACAGTTAAGAAAGTCATCTCAGAAGACAAATCAAGTCGCACAAAATTTTCGGATCGCACAAGACAGAAAACACAACAACAACAACAACAACAACATCGACGACGACGACAACGACGACGAATCTTTCGTCTGAGCCAATGAAAATAGCCTGTGAAGATTTGCACAGCTGTATACTGCAGATGTCGGCGACAAAAGTAGACTATATAGCTGGCGCTGTAACTTCGGGGTACATGATTAGCATGTCACTGTCTGCTTGGTGCTGCTGACAGGGGTTGGAATGTTTGGCGTAATTTATATCTACCTGCAGAAAGGTCAAATGGGCGTGGTCACAGTTCTGCAGGAATGGCCCAGTCAAGACAGTGGAAGACGCTCCAGTGTGTGTTCCTGATCATTTGCAGCTTTGGGTATAGCTCCGGGAGTGTGCTGTGAGTGTGTGCATTTTCGTCTGTAACTTATTCATCCGTTATCATGAATAGGTTTCCGAGTGTTATAAAAATGGTCAGTGCTGTTCATATGACGACTGGCGTGTTGTGTGTGCAGCCACATAAATCTGCTGCCAATGTTTTGTTGCACTTTCAGACATGAAGTTTGTATGTTTAAATTTTATGCTACGAAAGTTCCATAGTTCTTATCCCTGATGGGATTGTAATGGGGATGAGTGTGCTATAAGTTCTAATGAGTAAACTGGAACTGTAGAGTCAAATTCTATCCGCTGTTGGTTAAAAGGGGGGGAAAAAATCCGGATGGGAAAAACAAAAAAACAAACGAATAAAAAAAAAACATTTAAAAACAAAAAAAAACCTTCACCAGTTTGCACCACTGCCTCATCCCTACGTTTCTTAACCCCCGACCGAGTTCAAAGGGAGATGAAACAGAAAGATCCACGTGTGGCTGGGCCCGTGACAGAGCTTGCGGCTACGGAAAGATAGGGGGACCAGGGGAGTGGGATCGGGGGTAGCCTACTGCATAATGCAATGGCGTCAATATGACCTGTGGCCGGGCCGACCGTTATGGATGTGAGTGGACAGCCTGGTTTATACTGAAGATAGATGAATAGAGCAACGCTTAGGTCACAGACGCTCGCTCGCTCTGTGTGTGTGGTGTGTGTGTGGTGTGGTGTGGTGTGTCTGTGTGTCTGTGTCTGTGTCTGTGCATCTGTCTCTCTCATTTTCTGTTATTTTATCTATCTGTCCGTCTGTCTTTCTGCCTGCCTGCCCCCCCCCCCTCTCTCTCTCTCTCTCTCTCTCTCTCTCTTTTCTCTCTCTCTCTCTCTCTCTCTCCAAAACGCGTTCATTTAGTTCAGGTAAGTGTGACAGATGCGTACACAACAGAGATTCCTTTGTGGCACTTCAGCTTTCTGTGAAATAAGTAGGCCTAAGTGGCGCGAAAAAAGAAAGTCCATGCGAACAATTTCCCGGTCACTTCGAAAATGATTGATTAGAGCTTCGTGTATCTCCGATTTGTTTGTAGGGCAGTCTGTTATATTTCAGCTGCTGCTTGCAGCTTTGGGATGGCTAGCGATGAAAAGAGTTAACATTGGTTTTGTTCTCTTTCTAATCAACGTTTAAAGTACAGCTTTGTAATGGCAATCAGTATATATATTCTGCCTGCATGTATAAACGAAAAGAATTCAACACAGTAACATAATCCGACAGGAAAGAGCAGGCGTGGTTTCAGAGGGTCATCACTCTATGATCGTGCAGGTACTGAACCGGCAGGAGCGGGCACGGCGGCACCTGCAGACAAACTAAAGGGAGGCAAGAAGTCAGCTGTCACCCGGCACAACAGGAGGCAGTGCAGCATGGCCAAGTCAGATAGACCAAAGAGTTCCTGTAACTGTCTGAAGAAAGTCAGTGACGGCATCACCTCGTTCCTGGAGGGTCTGTTTGACAAGTCAGTATGTCTGTCTGTCCCTGCACATGTTTCTTTTGTTTGCTTGCTTGTTTTTTTTCTATCTGCCTGCCCGCCTGTTTGTCCGTCAGTCTGTCAGGAGATTCGTTGTTTTAGATGTCTCTCTGATTGTGTGTCTGCAAGTGAATGAGTGGATGGATGTGTTGTGTGTGTGTGTGTGTGTGTGTGTGTGTGTGTGTGTGTGTGTTGTGTGTGTGTGACCGATTCTTTGCCCCCGTCATCTTACCAGTGTTCCTCGACTCTGGCTCTTCACTCCAACCCCAATCATTCTTATCGCACATGTTCACATTCACACACACACAATGCAGTCAGTGATACTGTACCCCGCCTCTAAATCCAGCTTGTCCTTTTGCCCAGTATTCTTCTTCCTAAAATACTGGTTCACTCAAAAATTCCCGTCCTCCCGTTTGAGAGAGTCTCGTTCAGAATATGTGTGCAGACTTTGCTTAAAACCCTCGTTTATACCATAATTAATATTCCCATTCTTTTGAATTAGAACTGTAAGATATTTGCACTATTCTTTAACAATTATATGGATTGCCTGTTTGAGGAGAGAGAGAGAGAGAGAGAGAGAGAGAGAGTAGCTACGAAATGTAAGCCTAGTGGATTTCTGTGAATATTTCACTGTGTGACAGAAGATGGGATTGCAGACTTACAAATAAACATAGCTTACACATATGACAAGGGTCAGAACGCGGCATAAACCCCATCATTACATTGAACTGGAGAGAGAGAGAGTGAGAGAGAGAGAGAGAACAACGGGTAGGCAAGAAACGTGATCTCGCACGTGCGAGAACGGCGCTTGATACTAACAGTCAGTAAAAAAAAGATTTAAAAAAAAAAAAAAGAAGAAAAATCCCGTGACTACGGCAGTGTCGTTTCTTACCGGTTTCGTGGTGCAAGCCACTTATCACAGTGAGCTTATCAGCGCAAAGAAGGAACGGTTGGCGGCACAAGCCAGGCTACATGCCGCGGTTGGTAGGGGAAAACCCGCCAAAATAAACCGAGAAGTGTTGGCAAGCGCCATCAACATCGTGACTATCTTTTTTAAAGGGTCGCGCAGACGAGTGCTCCTGCACGCGTGCGTCAAATAGTGGGACGGGGTGGCTGTAGGGGACGTAGCGGAAGGGCGCGATTTGGAGTGGGGAGGGGAAGGGGTGTAATTATACCAGCTTTAATGGTTACCCAGTTGGCAACATGCCAAGCTGACTGACCTTGCTTCAATGAGGATTCGTGTCATTTAGAAGATCGGTATTATATAATCCCCCCCCCCCCACCACCAACCACCACCACCACCACACCCTGCCCACCCCTCCCGTTTCTGTCATTGTACGCCTTTCAACTGGGCATTGTGCCCTTTTTATATAATATGTAGTTCACCGTCTTCTCAATGTCAGTCTATGCTTCTTGTCGCTGTGTCTGTCGACGTCTGTGTGTGTGTGTGTGTGTGCGCGCGCGCGCGTGCATGTGTGCGCGCGCATGCGGCATGTACGTGTGTGTGTGCGTGCGGCGTGTGCTTGTGTGTGTGTGTGTGTACGCCCTTGCATGTGCGTGTGTGTGTATGTGTGTGTGTGTGCACTCTTATGTGTGTGTGTGTGAATGAAATGATGATAATAAACTTAAGCAGTGCATATACTGAGGAATCTCCCAATGGTGAATAAAAATCTTTGTTCTGTACAAAAAGTAGTACAGACAACAACAACAACAAAATCCAATGTCAAGATAAAGAGAGATTCAAAGTGCAGGTGGAAATTGACACAGAAGAAAAATTGCTGTTCTGCCGAATGAAAAAATCTTAAATAAATGTTAGCGAACCGCCCAGAGAACGTGGACAAACGAGTCACAAGACAAAACACGACGCGTTTCGACCTCTTAGGTCTTCGTCTGGTGATATATAAACGAATAAAACAACGAAAATTCACTTAGCTTTGATCGCTTCAGATCGTTCAGGGTTCAGCGCAAGGAAGAAGAACCCTGAACGATCTGAAGCGATCAAAGCTAAGTGAATTTTCGTTGTTTTATTTGTTTATATATCACCAGACGAAGACCTAAGAGGTCGAAACGCGTCGTGTTTTGTCTTGTGACTCGTTTGTCCACGTTCTCTGGGCGGTTCGCTAACATTTATTTAAGATTTGTTTAGATTTCCGCCTGCAGTCGTCTCGCTTTGCAACCGAATGAAAAAGACAAATTACCAGACAAAACACAACATGTTTCGACCTCTTTGGTCTTCTTCAAGCAAGACAATATTCAAGTCGATGAAAACAAAGAATGAACAATCACTTATCTCCTCAAACTGGGTGTAAATTGATGTGAAAATAAAAATGAGGCTGTTGGGAAGGAGACGATGCGAGTTAAATACAAATGATGATAATTGTAATGATGATAGTAATGATAATGATAAGAAGAAGAATAGTGTTGATGATGATAAAATATTAAAATATGATAATAAACAGAGGATTACTACTACTTTTAGTAAGAATATGATGATAGTAGTAGTTGTAGTGTTATTAGTGGCTGTACCAACAGAAAAGGAGAAAGGAGAGGGGCTAGTGAATTGCTGAACAGCATGGTTGTAATGGCAACAGTAATAATGGCGATGATGATGATGATAATAATAATGATGATGATAATAATAATGGTACTGATATTGGTAATAATAATAATTATGTTTGTAATAATAATAATAATAGTAATGGTAATACAAATTGTATCAATGATGATAATGATACTACTACTACTGCCATGATGATGATGATGATGATGGCGATGATGATGATAATACTTATGACAAATATCATGATGAAGACAACCAGGATGACTATGATGATGATGGTTATCAATCGATAACAGCGTCAGCAATAAAAAAAGTACTGACGATTAATTAACCACGATGGAATCACACACACCCCTTGGTGTCCTCGCCAATCACAGACTAGGCCAGAGCATAGGCCGACACCCATGGCGCTACATCCTGGGCTGCGTGGTGGTGGTGGCGCTCTGCGGTCTGGGACTCCTGCGCTTCAAGGAAGTGACAGACCCGGACAAGCTGTGGGTGCCGGACGACGCGGCCATCCTGGAGGAGAAGGCATGGATCGAGGAGAACTTTGACTCCACCACCCGCGTCGGCTTCCTCCTGGCCGTCAAGCCTAGCGGGTTGTTGACACCCACCGGACTGTCGGCGGTAAGGAAAGGTGGGGGGGGGGGGGGGGGGGGGGGGGTGTGTGTGTGTGTGTTACATGAGGGTGGGCTGGGTGGGGGTGAGGGTGGGGGGGGGGGTAGATTTGGGAGGAGAGGGGGGAGATGGGTTTGATGGTATTTGGGTAGTTTTTTTTTGTTAAGAGGTGGTTTTTGTGAAGATGTAGGGAACGGATGGGTTGATGAGTGAATTGTTTTAAATCAATCTGTTCATTTCTCTTTTTATCTTTCTATGCGTCTTTCTGTCTCTGTCTGTTCTGTCTCTTTTTCTCTCTCTGTCTGCCTGTCTCTGTCTCTCTCTCTCTCTGGCTCGCTCTCTCTCTTTCTCTCTCTCTCTCTTGCTCTCTCTCTCTCTCTCTCTCTCTCTCTCTCTCTCTCTCTCTCTCTCTCTCTCTCTCTCTTGCTTGCTCTCTCTCTCGCTCTTCTTTTCTCTCTTCACTTCTCTGTACATCTCTCACATCTTCGTCTCTCTCTCTGTATTTATATATAATACGTGTGTGTGTGTGTGTGTGTGTGTGTGTGTGTGTGGTGTGATGTGTGTGTGTGTGTGTGTGTGTGTGTGTGTGTGTGTGTGTGTGTGACGTCCCTTATCCTTCTTTTCTTCACGTTCCAGCTTCTGGACATGTATCAGGAGATCACCAGCAGGAACACCTCATCAGGAACCAACATCGTCGACGTCTGTGTGAGGTGAGTTCGTCAGCCTCTTCTGCTTTCTTGAAGCTGTCTGTCTGTCAGCTTTCACATCATGCTGTTACCTGATGCCAGTAGTTTGTATGTTGCTGTTTTAGCTGGGTTTTTTTGTTTGTTTTTAGCGTCTGCGCCGTGTACATTGTTTTGCAGTGTATGCCCATATTTTTGGTTCTGTTCTGTTCAGCTCCGTAGCAGTTCATCGATTAGTTGCTTTGTCATTTCCCCTGGCCTTATTGACATTACTTTTAACATGCTCATTCTCAGCCATAGAAATGTGTGAAAGGTTGTTGTTGTTGTTGTTGTTGATGACTTGAGTTGATTTTAACGTGGTGACAGCCCTGATACGGCCCCTTGCTGTCGGCTGGGCTATAAAGCAACATTACATTACCTTACCTCTCAGCCATAGCCTAGTCCCACCACAGGCCCCGGCACTGACAGTCCACACAGATCATCATGCGGTAACCCACCAGGGAAAAGATGTTACAAAGCTGTCAAATGATGTTGAAGGTGTTCAGCTGTACCTGTCCTGATCTGACAAACAGGGGAGATCACCTACTGTTGACAGTAATGACCTTGAAGAAGAATCGGTATGAGTGTCTCATACCTAAGGGCATTACAATATCCGTCCAGTGACAAAGTTCATGAACTTTCCGTCAATGAAAACGTTAGTGCTCAGCACAAGATAAGATAAGATAATGTTGCTTATAGCCCAGCCGACCGCAAAGGGCCACATCAGGGCTGTGCTCAGCACAAGAGTATGTTTCTGAGAAGAAAAGGAAATAGAGGACACCTCATGAGGAAGTAGTGACAGACAACAGAATGTTGTTGTCGGAATAATTGATGCCTTTCTAGCAAAATAAAGAAGAAACAAACTAACGCAAATCAAGTATGATGATACTCATATTCCTTACAACCAACAAAATAAGAAGAAACAAACCAACACAAATCGAGTGTGATACTAGTATTCTTTACAACCCACAAAATAAAGAAGAAACAAACTAACGCAAGTCAAATAGGATACTGATATTCCTTACAACCAACATAAATCAAATATGATATTCCTTACCAGGACACACAAATATTTGACAATGCAAATCATCTTTATGCAAAAACAGTTTTTTTTGTATTTGAGTAGATGCTGAGAATATGATTGATGAAGAAGCTTTGACTTGTTTTCTGTCGGCCAGAGCTGGTTCCAACTGCCTGATTCACAGTATCCTGGAGCTGTGGTCGTATGACGACACCACCATCCGGTCCCTGACACAAGCGCAGATTGACAATGACGTCAACAGCATCACCACCAGGTGGGGTTGTGGCTGCCCTCGGCCATGTGTTGTGGCTCAGCTTGTCTTGTCCCTTGTGGACTCTAGGTCATGTTCACGTATTTTTATGCTTGTACGCAGGCTCTCATTTACTCTTGTGTGTTCACGCATTCTGTTCCTGTTTTTAGGTCTCTGTCTCTGCCTCTGTCTTTTGTCACACATACACACACGTGTGTGTGCACATGCACATGTGCGCACACATAGACACACACACACACACACACACACACACACACACACACACACACACACACACACACACACACACACATATGCACACACACAAACACACACACACACGTGCACCCACATACAAGCATACACACATGCACACACTAACACACAGACACTGACCTACCTACGCTTTCTTTTTGCACTTGCATGCTCATTTCAATCTACTCGTGGCCCTCACAGGAGTGGACGTTCACACATTCCTCCTTGAGATATTTCACTCACATTCTTGTCAGATATTGTTATTGAAATTTAAGGGGTAACTAGAATCTTGAGGTGGTCAAATGTTTACATTTTGAATGCGATCTTTGTTTTGTTCTAGTTGTATTGGTGGTGTTTTGTGGTTTTTATTACTGCTACTGCTGCATGTCATTTTCATAGTGTTCTCGGGTGAAGAAGCTGTTCGTTATTGATGGTCGGTGGGTTTGTGGATAAAGCATCGCTTTCTCAATACAAGAGTTCTAGACTCGATACCCACTTGAGACAGCATGGTAAGAAGAGATTTGTCTCTTCAGAGTGGACATCAGTTCAGTCACAAACCTCATCAAAGTCTTGTGGAAAGATGAGGTCATGTGTATGCATGCATGCATTTGAAAGAACAGGGAAAAAGATATCACCTTGTGCATATTTTGAAATCCCCTTCCATTCTGTCTAGAAGAGAAGGCCATTGTGTGCCGGTGTGTAGGATGATAGGGAAAAAATAAAAAAGGAAATGCCAGCATACTAGTGCCAAGCATAGACGTCATCCCTGACCCCTCTGGGAATGTGAACACTCTAAGGATGAGATCAGAATAGGTCAATGAAAAAAAAAAAAAAAAGCAGCATATATAGCTGCCAACCCTTCCAAGTATGTCTGGAATTTGCCCTAATCTAGAAATCATCACTGAAATACCTGAATATGGAGGGAAATTCAGAATTTCAAAGTTTTGAGGTAGAAATGTGGGGTTAGGGGATCAGTTTTTAATAGGGGTGATAACATGTTGCAGAACGGAGCCCTAATGACATGTGGATGTTGGCAGTTATATGTACGGAAAGCGCATTTTCTTTTTAAACCCTTCCTTTTTCAGCTGAAACATAAGGGGTTTAGAAACGCTTTCATTCGAAAGCTGAACTGCCCCCTCTTCAAACACCACCCCACCCCCTTCATGCTCTGGTTTCAGAATTTTGACTCCAGAAGGTTGGCAGCTATGAGTGCACTTTTGAGTCTTAGCCACGGAAAGAACAAGTGTTCCTTGTTGATGGTGGCAAGATGTGTGTACATTGCACCATTGTGGTGATGCAGACATACATCAAAATCTGCTCGTTTGTGGCATTGTGGTGGAATCTCCTGTGTTCAGCAGACCAGTGCACTGGCTGGTCATTTGCCAGACTGTGTTCCTATATGGGCATGGAGGCGTTTCTTTCAGACCTCGGACATTGCAGCCGAGCATCTATGGCATTATGGGTATAAGTCAATGGTCTTTTGGATTTATCATGTTTCCTTTCATTCTGAGAGAAAATATGGAGATAATGCTGGTGTTTAATTGGAGGGTAATGCTAGTGTTTCATTTGGTGTTTTTTTTTGGTGTTTCACAGCCCACTGTATTATACCACCATTGATCTGGCCACTATACTGGGTGAGAGAACCTACGATTCCAACGGTGATGTCATCGGTGCTCAGGCGGCGCTCATGACGTTTCTTCTTAAGGGCACTGATGATGTAAGTTTGACCATTTTCTTTTCTTTTTCCTTTTCTTTCTTGTTTGCTGTCCTGTATCACATGCCTCTTCCATGGGCATTGCTCCCAAAGGGCTTATTCTGGGCCTGCCCTTACATAGCCACACCCAAGCCATCCAGTAGCAGCCACAGTACCGGTGATCCACAGGGAGCAATCTATATTGTGTCGATAAGAGGTAAGCTATCAGAAGTCTGCGGTTCCTGATCATTCTGGTGATGATCTGGAGGCCATGTTTCGATCCAGCATAAGCAGGATCCTCCTACTGACAGCAGTGATTGCCCACTTGTGGAACCAGCATGAGTGAACATGATCATCAGGGGGAGGGAAGGGGGGGGGGGATGTACCTCCTAGTTCATCTTACGGCAGGCCCCGTGAACTTTGCTGATACCGACAGCTCTGATAAAAGAAACTGGTGGTCATGAGAATGGAATTGGAAAGGAAACTGTGGTCACTACAAGAGCAGGGGCAAAATTGATGAATGATTATTACATTTGTGTGTGTGTGCGTGTGTGTGTGTGCGTGCGTGCGTGCGTGCGTGCGTGCGTGTGTGTGTGTGTGTGTGTGCGTGCGTGCGTGCGTGCGTGCGTGCGTGCGTGCGTGCGTGCATGCGTGTGTACGCGCATGTATGCTTGTGTGTGTGTATGCTTGCGTGTGTGTGTGCGTGCGCATGTGTGTGTGTATGTATGTGTATGTGTGTGTGCGCGCGCACGTGCAGATGTGCATGCGTGTGTGCGTGCGTGTGTGTGTGTGTGTGCGTGTGCGTGCCCACACATACAAGTAAGGAAAGATGTAACTCTGTATCCAGTCATACAAAAGAGCACGGTATTGTTTAAGATCCTATGAGTGGATTAGCCTGTCTCTGAGGTAATCTGAGATTAGCCAGCTTGGCTTCATTGCCCGACCTTTCTCGTTCTGTTTCTCCTTGTCTGGCCCCTGTATCTCTTTCTTCTCCTTCTCCTTCTTCTCCTCATGCTCCTTCTCCTTTCCTTTTTGGTTCATCTTCCATGAAATTGTTGCTTTACTTACTGTTGTTCTTGATACCATCATCATCATTATATATTACAATCTTCATTGTCACCACTGTCGTTATCATCATAGTCATTTTTCATCATAAAAGTCATCATCTTGATTTTTATCATCATCAACAAAGTCATCATCATCATCATCATTATCATCGTTGTCATCATCATGGAAATCCTTGTAGATCAAGGACACCACAAACGCGTGGGAGGAGATTCTGATCTCAGTGGGCAGGGATGGTCACGCGGACATCACCAACACTTACGTCTTTGCTGTCCGCAGGTCAGTTTGTGTCTTAGCAGGGGTCACCTGCTTGGCTTAGTTGACCGGCTGTGTCAGGGGTTTGAGTTAGCAGCTTCCTGATAGTTTAGATGGGTTAAGGACTGACTGTTTGATAAGTTGATATGCTTGTTCCAGATGTCTAGCTCGGCATGGCTTTCTTTTAAACTTGTTTTTTATGACACTGGTATGGGAATAACCTTTTTATCATTCGTACCTTATCCTGACTTCCTCACATCCCCTGCCCTTGCACCCTCTCCTCAGGGTGAGGATTTCCACACCGCTCATTGTGGTTCTCTCGCACTTGGTGCCACCAACTTTAGTCTGGTTGTAGCCCCGCACTGCAGCCCACGTGAGGCAACCCATCACAGGAGATGCTGCACTGCTGCTGAGTCGCTTCAGTGGTGCCTGAACTGACCTGACATACGCATGACAAAACCCCCCCCGCTGATGCCAAAAAATGCGGAGTCGCTTCAGTGGTGCCTGATTTGCCCTGCCCATCGCAGGGAAAAACCCCCCCGCTGATGAAAAAAAAATGCTAAAGTCGCTTAAAAGTGGTCCCTAAAATTTCCCTGCATCGCATGAAAAAACCCCCCCGCTGGGACAAAAAATTTCTGAGTCGTTCAGTGGTCCCTAAATTGACCTGCATGGGGCATAAACCAAACCCCCCCCTGATGAAAATTAAATGCTGAGTCGCTTCAGGGGTCCCTAAATTTGACCTACATCGCATGAAAAAACCCCGCTGATGAAAAAAAAATTCTGAGTCGTTTCATTTGGTCCCTGATTTGACCGGGACATCGCATGAAAAAACCCCCCGCTGTTACAAAAAATTGCTGGTGCTTCAGTGGTCCCTGATTTGCCGCGGGGGCCAGGGGCCCAAAACCCCCCCGTGATGACTAAAAAATGTGAGTCGCTTCATTGGTGCCTAAATTTGACCGGGCCATCGCTTTGAAAAAAACCCCCCCTGATGATTTTTAAATGCTGAGTCGCTTCAGTGGTCCCGGGTTTGGGACCGCCCTACGCAGGGAAAAAAACCCCCCGTGATGACAAAAAATCCCGGTCGTTTCCCTTTGGTGCCGGGTTTGACCTGATTAACGAAAGGGACAAAACCCCCCCGCTGATGACAATAAATCCCGAGTCGCTTCAGTGGGGTGTTTAAACCTGACATGCATGAAAAACCCCCGCTGATGACAAAAAAAGCGGTCGCTTCGTGGTCCCTGATTTGACCTGACTTAGCATGACAAAACCCCCCGCTGATGAAAATAAATGCTGGGTCGTTCGGGGTGCCTGTTTGCCCGGGCATCCCCAGGGACAAAAACCCCCCCCCCCCCCCCCCCCCCCCCCCCCCCCCCCCCCCCCCCCCCCCCCCCCCCCCCCGTGATGACAAAAAAATGCTGGTCGTTCAGGGGTGCCTTTTTGGGACCTGAAAAAGCTTTGAAAAAACCCCCCCCCGCTGTTGACAAAAAATGCTGAGTCCCCTTAAGTGGTCCTGTTTGACCTGCTTTCGCATGAAAAAAACCCCCCCCCACTGTGACAAAAAAAAGCTGGGTCGTTCAGGGGGTCCCTGATTTAAACCCCGACATAGGGCATGAAAACCCCCCCCCCCCCCCCCCCCCGCTGAGGGACAATAAATGCTGAGTGCTTCAGTGGTGCCTGATTTGACCGGACATGCGCATGAAAAACCCCCCCGCTGATGCCCTTAAATGCTGAGTCGCTTCAGTGGTCCCTAAAAATTGACCTGACAGCGCATGACAAAACACCCCCCGCTGATGAAATAAAGGCTGGGGCGCTTCAGTGGTGCCTGAACTGACCTGACATGGGGCCTGAAAAAAACACCCCCGCTAAAGCATAAATGCGGAGTCGCTTCAGTTTTTGCCTGAACTAAACCTGGTGCGCATGAAAAAAACCCCCCCCGTGATGAAAAATAAAGGCTGAGTCGTTTCAGTGTGCCTGAACTGACCGGGGACTGCGCATGACAAAACCCCCCCCGTGATAAAATTAAATCCCTGGCGCTTCAGTGGTGCCTGTTTTGGGCCTGACAACGAAATGAAAAAACCCCCCCCCGTGATGACAATAAATGTTTGAGTCGCTTCAGTGGTGCCTGATTTGACCGAATACGCAGGGCCAAAACCCCCCGCTGATGACAATAAATGCTGGTCGCTTCAGTGGTGCCTAAATTTGGCCCTGGACATACGCATGAAAAAAACCCCCCCCGGCTGATGAAAATTTAAACCCTGGTCGCTTCATTGGTGCCTGATTTGCCCTGACATACGCTTGCCAAAAACCCCCCCCGCTGATGACAATAAATGCTGTTCGCTTCAGTGGTCCCTGATTTGAACCTGCCCAAAACCCCATGAAAAACCCCCCCGCGGGATGACAAAAATGCGGTCGCTTCAGTGGTCCCTTTTTTTTGGGCCCTGACTTTGCAGGGAAAAAACCCCCCCGCTGAGGGAAAAAAGCTGAGTCGTTTTCATTTGGGGCCTGAAATGACTGACATGCGATGAAAAAAACCCCCCGTTATGCCAATAAATGCGGAGTCGCTTCAGTGGTGCCTGTTATGCCAATGCGAAAGAAAAATCCCCCGTGATGACAATAATGTTTGGAGTGCTTCAGTGGTGCCTGAACTGACCTGACATGCCCCGGGAAAAAAACCCCCGGTGGGACAAAATGCTGGGGGGTCGCTTCGGGGGTGCCGAACGGGCCCTGACATGGGCATGACAAAAAACCCCGCTGATGACAAAAAAGTGGTCGCTTCAGTGGTCCCTAAATGGACCTGACTTCGCAGGACAAAACCCCCCGTGATGACTTATAATGGCTGGTGTTTTAAAGTGGGCCTAAACTGACCTGAATGCGCATGAAAAAACCCCCCGGGGTGACAATAAATGCCTGAGTCGCTTCATTTGGTTTCCTGAAATGCCCTTTGCCATGCGCAGGGAAAAAAAAACCCCGCTGTTTGACAATAAATGTTGGTCGCTTCAGGGGTGCCTGAACGGGACCTGACATGCGCATGACAAAAACCCCCCGCTGATGAACATAAATGCTGGTGCTTCAGTGGTCCCTTTGAACTGACCTGACTTGCGCATGCCCAAAACCCCCCGCTGATGAAATTAAAGGCTGAGTCGCTTCAGGTGGCCTGAACTGACCTGCCTACGCTGACAAAAAACCCCTGATGACAATAAAGGCGGAGTCGCTTCAGGGGTTTGCGGGTTTTTGGCCCGACATTCGCAGGGAAAAAAACCCCCCGTGTTGACAAAAAGGTGAGCGCTTCAGGGGGGCCCGGTTTTGGCCCGACATAGCATAAAAAAAACCCCCCCCGCTGTTGAAAAAAAAAAATCCCGAGTCGTTAAGTGGTGCCTGATTTGACCTAAATACGCTTTAAAAAACCCCCGCTGATGACAAAAAAAGGCTGTTTCCCCGCTTCCGTGGTGCCTAAAAGGGCCCTGACATAGGCAGGGAAAAAAAAACCCCCGCTGTTGAAAAAGAATTCCCGAGTCGCTTCGGGGTTTGCCTGAACTCCCTGACTACGCATGAAAAAACCCCCGCTGATGACAATAAATGCTGAGTGCTTCGGGGTTTGCCTAAAAACGGCCCTGCCCAACGCATGAAAAAAACCCCCCGTTGGGGACAAAAATTGCTGGTCGTTCCCAGTGGTGCCTGAAGCCCCGGGACATACCCCGGGGAAAAAAAACCCCCCGCTGTTGACAAAAATTTGCTGAGTCGCTTCGTGGTCCCTGAACTGCCCTTTGACATACGCATGACAAAAACCCCCCGTGATGAAAAAATCTGAGTCCCCTTCCCAATGGTGCCTGATTTGCCCTAAAATTTCGCATGACAAAACCCCCCCCGGATGCCAATAAATGCTGATTTCGCTTCGGGGGTTTCCCTTTGATTTGCCCCGACTTACGCTGAAAAAAACCCCTGCTGATGACAAAAAAGCTGGGGTCGCTTCAGTGGTCCCCTGTTTTGACCTGCATAGCATGAAAAAACCCCCCCGTTTGGGGGGAAATAATGCTGAATGGGTTAAGTGGTGCCTGATTTGACCTGAATACGCATGCCCAAAACCCTCCGTGATGACAAAAAATGCTGAGTCGTTTTCGGGTGGTCCTTTAATTTGACCTGACATACGCATGCCCAACCCCCCGTGATGACAAAAATGCTGAGTCGCTTCAGTGGTCCCTGATTTGACCTGACGTACGCTGAAAACCCCCGCTGATGACAAAAAATGCTGAGTCGTTTCCCATTGGTCCCTGATTTTGGGAAAACCTTAAAAACATCCCCAAAATAAAAAAAACCCCCGCTGTGACAATAAATCGAGGCCTTTCGTGGTGCCTAAATTTGACTGAAAATACGCTGAAAAAACCCCCCGTGATGACAATAAATGTTTGAGTCGCTTCAGTGGTGCCTTTTTGGCCCTGCATACGCATAAAAAAAAACCCCCCCGGTGATGCAAAAAATGCGGAGTGTTTCAGTGGTGCCTTTTTTGGGCCCTGACTTTCGCATGACAAAACCCCGCTGGAAAATAAATGCTGAGTGTTTTCCCAGGGGTCCCTGATTTGCCCTGATACGCATGAAAAAACCCCCCGCTGTTGCCCAATAAAGGGCTGGGGTCGTTCATTTGGTCCCTGTTTTGCCTGACATACGCATGAAAAAAACCCCCGTTTGATGACAATAAATGCGGGAGTCGCTTCAGTGGTGCCGGGTTTTGACCTGACATACGCATGCCAAAACCCCCTCGCTGATGACAAAAAATTGCTGAGTCGCTTAGTGGTGCCTGATTTGCCTGACAACGCATGAAAAAACCCCCCCGGTGATGAAAAAATGCTGGTCGCTTCAGTGGTGCCTGATTTGCCCTGACATCCCCCACCCCCCCAAAACCCCCCGGATGACAAAAAAATGCTGAGTCGCTTAGTGGTGCCTGTTTTGACTGACATACGATGAAAAAACCCCCCGCTGAGGGACAAAAAATGCGGGTTCGCTTCAGTGGTCCCTGATTTGACCTGCTAGCATGACAAAACCCCCGCTGTTGACAAAATTGCGGTCGCTTCAGTGGTCCCTGATTTGACATGACTTTCGCAGGAAAAAAAACCCCCCCGTGTTGACAATAAATGCTGGTCGTTTAAGGGGTGCCTGTTTTGCTGCCCATACGCATGAAAAAAACCCCCCTGAGACAATAAAGCTAAAGTCGTTCAGTGGGGGCCTGTTTTGGCCCTTTTAATACGCATGAAAAAACCCCCCGCTGATGAAAAAAATTCTGAGTCGCTTCGGGGGTGCCTGATTTGACCTGACATACGATGAAAAAACCCCCTGCTGATGAAAATAAATGTTTGAGTGGGCTTCGGGGGGGGCCTGATTTGCCCTGAAAATAGCATGAAAAAAAACCCCCGTTTTGATGACAATAATGTGAGTCGCTTCAGTGGTGCCTGATTTAAACCTGACATATGATGAAAACCCCCCCCGCTGAGGCCCAATAAAGTGGGTTTTGGACCCAAACCCTGAGTGAGGGTTTATGAAAAATAAATTCCTTAATAACCCTCACCCTCTCCCCCTGTCCACTTTTGGTCCAAGAGATCTTTATTTTGCCCCCCCGGGTCCTGCGGTGTCTGAACAATGACCCCTTAAGAGCCTCAGGTGTTACAGAAGGGAAAAACTGCCCAACCCACTGATTAAAGAGAAAATTAAACCCGGGTTCGCCCCTGCGTCTGTGAAAAATGGTCCTTTAGGGTCTAAAAAGAATCCTAAAATTACCCCCTTTTTTATTGCAGTCTATTCACTCTGTCTGCGGTTTTTTCAGCTTTTTGGTCTTTTCTTTCTTGTTTCTGCCCTTAGATGTTGCCTTCTCTCTCTTTCACTTTTTCTTTCTCCCTCTCTCTTCTCTCTCTCTCTCTCTCTCTTTTCCTCTCTCTCTCCTCTTCATTACTCCATTCGTCTAATGCCCTTCATCCTGTTCAGTTTAAAATTTGGATTTTAATTATTGGTTGAAAGATTTGGGACGTGATGATAGTTTTTGGGATGATAACCCCCGGGGCATTGAATGCCTTTCTGTTTTTAAATTTCCCCTTGTTTTTTTTTTTCCCATTATGTTTTGGTTTTACTTTTTTTATTGTTGTTTTCTTTTTTGCCCCAAAAAACAGGTTCATTATTGCTAAATTATGATGCTGATGAAATGATGCTGATGTTAATTTAAATTTTTCATTGAATGCTGTTATTTTCTGTTTTTAAAAGGGGGTTTTTTCCCAAATTATTGTTTTTTCACATTATTTGTTGATTTAAAGGGGGGACTTTATTAATTTAATTTTATATTATAAATATATATTATATAATATTTATATATTTTTATTTATATATATCACACTTATTTATTTTTTTTGTTCATTTATTATTTATTCACTTTTTTTTTGTGTACTCTGGCTTCGGATGAGGCGGGGGGCCTTTAAAAAAGTGATGTCGTCAGGTTACGATGGGGGTTATTTCATCGTCATTCCCTTTGTTTTTGAGGGGTTTGGGCAAATTCAATCGGGGGGGAAACCCAAAAGGAAAGGTGGTGTGGGGCGTGCGTGCGGGCGGTGTGTGTGGGGTTTGCTGTAGACTTATGATTTTTTTTAATAAAACTTTTCCCCTTATGTATGAACATGCATGTATGAAAACACACATATTCAACTTTTCCCTGAAAGCTTGTGGGGGTTTTTTGAATGGCCCACTGTTAAATTCTTACCCATTTGGTTTTTATGCCAAATTGGGGGTTTAATCCCGGAAAAAGATTTTTAAAAGAAAAAAAAAGGGTTTTGATTGTTGAAGCCCTTCTCGTCGCAGAAATGCTTTTGTTTAAAAAAAACCCTTAAAAAAAGCTTGGGGAAAAAATTTAATTTTTTATGGTTTTTTTTTTTAAAATATGCAAAAAGACTAATTTGGGGTTTTATTTTTACCAAAAAAAAAAAACCCCCCCCTCTGAAATCCTCTTTCCCCCAAAAATTTTTTGTTTTAAATATCGAACGTTGTGTTAATTTTCGGTTTTAAGTGCCAGGAAACATTGAAAAGGGGTTATGGGTTTTGGTTTCCCAAAACATAAAGGGGGAATGGGTGTTTTTAAACAGGGGATGAAACAAAATTTCCCCCTTTGGGGGCAGATTTTGTTGGGCCCCCTTTTGCCCTAAAGTATAGCAAATTTTCCCCCCCAAAACCCCCAAAAGCCTGTTTTTTTGTTTTCCAGAGTTTGCTTTTTTGTTTGGGTTTTTTTTTTTTTTTGGCTGATTTCCGGGAATTGTTTCCCGAATGCCCGAAAAACCCGGGTTTAAATGAAAATTTGTCCAGTCTCCGTAGCCCCTTTAAACAGTCGCTTAATCGAATTTTTCTATTTGAATTTTTCGGAATTTTTCTTCGTATGGTTTAGAGTGTTTAGATGTTTATTCCCGTGTTGACATAGTCCTTATGGACTATCATGTTTTGGGGTAAATGGAATTTTTAAAATGTGTTTTTGGTGTGTGGGGGGTTTGGGGTTTTGTGTGTGTGTGGTGTGTGTGTCATGTGTTTTGTGTGTGTGTATGTGTGCATAAATTTTGTGTGTGTGTGTTGTGTGTTTGTGTGTGAGGGTTTTTTCTGTGTGTGTTTTGTTTGTGTTGTGTGTGTGTGTGTTTCGCTTTCGTTGTTTTGGGGCAGGGGTGGCTTCTCTGCAGGTATTTTTGCGTGGGGCCCCGGCCACTTGGGTCCCTTTGGTTTTCTCGGCTATTGGTTTCGAGTATGGTCCCCTGCAGAGTGTGCCCCTTTTCCCCTTGCTTTGGGGGAGTGAGGGTGGAACTGAGGTCTTTCTTTCACACCCCAACACACAACACCCCCACCCACCCACACACTACTACACCGCACCCCCACAACACACACAACCCCACAAACATACACCGCACCACACAACCAACCCCACAACACCCCATCAAAACACCGCACCCACCCCCCCAAAAAACACACCACCCCCACATACACACCACACACAACCACACAACACACAACCCCAAAATACAAACACCGCCCCCCCAAAACACATTCTAAACCCCCCCACCCCCACCCCCATCCCTTAAACCCCCCCCCCCCACACACACCACACACATACCATATTTCTTTTATAAGGGGGTCATTTTATGCGTACAATTGTATCACCATGCCCCCTGCTGTGCCCCAAAAAAAAGGGGTTCCCCCCCCCCCCTTCCGAGACCCCGGGATTAACATTTTGTTTGCTTTTTCCCCAGATGTTTCTTCTGCTGTTTTTATTCCCTTTAAAAGTTTAATAGGGTGTTTATTTTAGAATGGACAAAAATTGGTTTAAGTCTAATAGAATGTAACGAAGATGGAAAAAAAAATTTTTTTTTTTGGGAAAAAATTTTTTTTTCCAAAAAAAAAAGCAAAGATAGTTAGGGGAAAAAAATATTGTTTAGTATGAAGTAATAATTCCCTTTCGAAAAAGGGGGAAAAAAGAAAAAGAAAAAACAAAAACAAAAACAGAAATAAGATAGGGAAAAAAAAAAAAAGAATGATGAAATTCCCCCCAAAATGAGCAAACGAACTACCCATTATGAAGGTGTGTTCAGTGGGGTTCTGGGCTTGACCGCTGTCTGCGCGCTGCCCCAGGCGCTGTTTTGGGACTTCGCTCCGTCATGTTGATCTCAAACCCCCCCTTTTTTTTTGGGGGGGGGCCGGGGCTAGCGTATTCAGTGTCATATTTTTCTTTTTTTTTTACCCAAAGAAGGGAGCACCTTGGTAGGTAGGTTTTAAAAAAATTTCTTTTATTCCCCCGTTCAAAGATGGGGTAAACCCAATGAAACGTTTTCATTTTTTAGAGGGAAAAAACAAAAAGACCAAAGACGTTATTTTTTTTTTGAGAGAGAACTAGAGAAGCTTTCATATGCTTTTTTGTGCAGGCCCCAAACTTTACAAAAAAACTATGTATTCTGCTTAAAAGGAAAGAAAAAACATGAATCATGTTGGTAAAAAAAAAGAAAGAGGAGGGGAGAGAGATGTACCAAAAAACCCGAGAGGGAGAGAGGAGAAATGTCAAACGCCAGAGAGAGAGAGAGAGAGAGAAAAGAGGATGTCAAAACCCCCACTTTTAAATCTTTCTTTTGGCTATAACACAAAGGGGTGGGGTCCCTTTTGGGCATGATAAATTTTTGTGGCAACAAGGTAAAAATAAAACATCCCGAGCAAACGTCTTTTTAAAAAAAATCCCCTTGTGTTTTTTACACCCAAAAAAAATTTTTTGGCGGGTTGTATCTGGGTGCCCTTTCATTTTGGGGGATGAGCAGCCCCAATTTGGGCCACGAAAAAAAGGACAAAGGGCATTTTTAAGGGTACACCCCCCTCCCACCCCTCCTCTCCCTTCTGTCTTCCCCCCCCCCTCCCCCCTCCCCAAATCCTGCCCCATTCTCTAAAAACAACCCTTGGGTTAGAAAAAGCCGTGCGTGTGTGCCAGGCAAATTTGGGGGGGACGACATGTTTGTCATCCGGGCGCCCTGGGGAACTGGAGGGGGAGGGCGGCGTAAAGACATCCCCCCCAAAAGGGGGGACGTTCCCGCGGCATGCCCGGGGTCTCATAACCCTCCCTCCTTCACCCACTTTGTTTGCCTTAAAACGGCGCCCCCACTGTGAGGGTGTGGGGTTTTGTTGTGTGTGGAAATGTGTGTGTGTATACGTGTGTGTTTTGGGGTTGTGTGTTGTGTGTGGTGTGTGTGGTTTCGTGTGTGTGTGGTGTGTGTGTGTGTGTGGGTTGGGTTGTGTATGTGTGTTTTGTATTTTTTATTTTTGTGTGTTGGTTGTGTGGTAAAAGGGGTGTTTTTGTGTGTAGTATTTTGTGTGCATGCCCGCACGCATGTGAGTGTGGGGTTTGTGTGGATGTGTGGTGGGTGCGCGCATGTGTGTGGGGGGTGAGAGGGAGAGTGTGTGGGTATGGGGTAGGGACAGTGGGGGTTTCAAGGCGGTGGAGGTGGGGTTAGGGGAAGGAGTTTTAAAGGGGGGGGGATGGGTGAAGGGGGGGTGGGCTGATGGGGAATGCTTTGGGCATTGGCATAATAAATGTTTCATCTAAGTCTTAAAAAAAGTGAAAATTTTTGCCCTTAAATTTGTTGTTCTTTTTTTCGTTTTTTTTTGGGCAATAGTCGCAGGGCTGCTATGTGATTTGGAAAAATGGGCACGTACACCCAAAACTCCTGGGGTTACAGTTTGTGCGAAAAACTGAAAAGAAGGGGGTAGAGGGGTTTTTACTTTTTTTTATTAGGAAATGCTTATCCATAAATTTTTATCATTTTTGAAACAAGTTTTTTAAACCCCCTAGTTTTGAATTTTTTTTTTTTCAAATGACCTTCACCCGGGAAAACCCGGGCTGAGCATGATTTTTGGGAGTTTTTAGTTTAAATTTATTTCGTTTATAAAAAGACCGCTTTCCCGTTTTGATTTCGGCATGTTTTGTACACATATTTTTCGAAAAATCGACAAATACAAATGAGGAGGGAAGAATTTTGTTTAAAATAATCCCTTTTTATTCATGTAAAGTATGTATGTTATTTAAAGGGGCTTTCCCGCCCTGATGTGGCCCTTTGCGGTCGGCTGGGCTATAAGCAAAATTATCTTCCTTATTTTTCAGGTGCTTCCCCCGCAACTTTTCCCCTTTGGCTATGCCCCGCGTTGGGGTTTTGGCCCTGTACTCCCCCGAGGCCCCCTTTTCCCCCCCTTTCCCCGCGTGCAAAATTGCCCTTTTTGGACGCCTCGGGGGAAACAGGGCTACCCTCTTTGCAGGACCACCCCCACCAAAGGGCACCCCCCCCCTGCCCCCGCCCCCGCCCCCAAAAAGGGAAACCATTCCCCCGGGGGTTTTTTTTCCCGGGTGATTTAACCTTTTTGTCCATTTGCCCCTATGGGGGTTATTTTGTTTTGTGGGGGTGAGCCCCCGGGAGGGAGGGGGGTGGGGGGGGGGGGTTTTTGGGGGGGTTTGAGAGGGAAAGGGGGGGGCCCCCCGGGGGGGGGGGAAAAAAGGAGGGGTAAAAGGGGGGAGGGTTTGGGGTCAGTATGTTTGTATGGGTTTTGGTGTTTTGCCTCTGGATGTGTTTCTAACATGGTGTATGTGTTCATGGTGTTTATGGGTGCTGGTGAGTGGAGTGGGTTTCCCTACAGAAGTAGGGGAACCCCATGAGTCGCTCATGTGCTGATTGACCTGACATCCAGACAACCCCCGCTGATGACAATAAATGCTGAGTCGCTTCAGTGGTGCCTGATATGACCTGACAACGCATGACAAAACCCCCCGCTGATGACAATAAATGCTGAGTCGCTTCAGTGGTGCCTGATTTGACCTGACATACGCATGACAAAACCCCCCGCTGATGACAATAAATGCTGAGTCGCTTCAGTGGTGCCTGATTTGACCTGACATACGCATGACAAACCCCCCTGCTGATGACAATAAATGCTGAGTCGCTCAGTGGTGCCTGATTTGACCTGACATACGCATGACAAAACCCCCCGCTGATGACAATAAATGCTGAGTCGCTTCAGTGGTGCCTGATTTGACCTGACATATGCATGACAAAACCCCCCGCTGATGACAATAAATGCTGGGTCGTGGAGCCACCCTGAGTGAGCGGTTTATGAACAACTGATCCTTAATCAACATCCTCAGGCTCTCGCTGTCCACTCTTGTCCAAGAGATCATGATGTGCCCACAGTCCTGCGGTGTCTGAACAATGATCCTAAGAGCCTCAGGCTGTTACAGAATGGAAATCTGACCAACCCACTGTATTAAAGAGATCATGACCCTGGTTCAGACCCTGCGATCTGTGAAAAACTGGTCCTTTAGAGTCTCAAAAGACATCCTACCATTCACCACCTTTTTATCTGCATCTCATTCACTCTGTCTGTCTGTCTTTCAGTCTGTTGGTCTGTCTTTCTCTGTTTCTGTCAGTAGACTTCTGCCTGTCTCTCTCTCTCACTTTCTCTCTCTCTCTCTCTCTTCTCTCTCTCTCTCTTCCTCTCTCTCCATCTCTCTCTCTCTCTCTCTCTCATTACTCCCATTCTGTCTAATAATGCCCTTCATCCTGTTCAGTTTATCACATTGGATGTAATTATTGGTTGCTAAGATTATGACAGTGATGATAGTAATTCTGATGATAACACAGTGTCATTGAATCCGTTATGTCTTTATTTCACATTGTCTTTTTTTCCCCATTAGATTTGTTTTACTTTTATTATTTGTTGACTTCAGTTTAGCACATAAAACAGGTTCATTATTGCTAAGATTATGATGCTGATGCAAATGATGCTGATGATAACTTAATTTCATTGAATGCTGTTATGTCTGTATTTTACATTGTTTTTTCCAATAATTGTTTTTTACTACATTATTGTTGACTTAAGACAGTATTAATTTATATGTATATATATATATATATAATATATATATATATATATATAATATATATATAATATATACACTTATTTATTTGTTTGTTCATTTATTAATTTATTCACTTTTGTTTTGTGTACTCTAGCTTCAGTGATGAGGCGGGAGGCGCCATTCAAAGTGATGTCGTCAGGTTATCGATCGGTTATTTCATCGTCATTGCCTTTGTCATGATGGTTCTGGGCAAATTCAATCTGATGGAACAAAAGGTATGGTGTGTGTGTGCGTGCGTGCGTGCGTGTGTGTGTGTGGTGCTGTAGACATATGATTTTCTGTATGAACATATCCTTATGTATGAACATGCATGTATGAAAACACACATATTCATACTTCTTCGTGTATGCTTGTGGGTGTTTTTTGAATGGCATACTGTTAAATTCTTACACCATTTGGTTTTTATAGACAAGTTGGGATCAATCCAGTAAAAAGATTTTAATAGAAACAGGTTATGATTGTTGAAGACATTCTCAGTCGCAGAAATGCTTCCTGTCAAAAACCATTAACAAAGCTTGGACAAAATAATTTTTGATGTTTTTTTTTAAAGTATGCAAAAAGACTAATAGGTGTTCATTTTTACCAAAAAAAAAAAACCCACCCTCTGAAATCATCTTCTCAGAAAGATTTTTTGTTTTCAAATATCAGACACGTTGTGTTAATTGATCGGTGTAAGTGCCAGAGAATCATTGAAGATGTGTTATGGGATGGTGCACTAACACATTAGGTGAATGGGCTGTTTGTAAACAGTGATGAAACAAATACCCCTTTGGAGCAGATTTCGTTGCACCTTGAAATGCCCCTAATGTATAGCCATTTGAACAAAACAAAAATGCCTGTTTTTTTGTCTCCAGAGTTTGCTTGTTTGTTTGTTTGGTGTTTTTTTTTTGGCTGATTTCTGTAGATTGTTTACTGAATGCCAGAAAACCTGTTCAACTGAAATTAGTCCAGTCTCTGTAGTCCCTTGAAACAGTCGCTTAATCGATTTGCTATTTGAATTTTTCAGTAATTTCTCTTCGTATGGTTGAGAGTGTTCAGATGTTTTATTCCTGTGTTGACATAGTCCTCTATGGACTATCATGTTAGGAGAGTAACTGGATTTAAACATGTGTGTGTGCGTGTGTGTGTGCGTGTGTGTGTGTGTGTGTGTGTGTGTGTGTCACTGTGGTGTGTGTGTGTATGTGTGCATATTCTGTGTGTGTGTGTGTGTGTGTGTGTGTGTGCATGTTTTTCTCTGTGTGTGTGTGTGTGTGTGTGTGTGTGTGTGTGTGCGCGTGCGTGTGTGTGGACAGGTGTGGCTGTCTCTAGCAGGTATTCTTGCAGTGGGCCTGGCCATCTTGGTGTCCTTTGGTCTGTCCTCGGCTATTGGTTTCGAGTATGGTCCACTGCAGAGTGTGCTCCCTTTCCTCTTGCTGGGTGAGTGAGGGTAGGAACTGAGGTCTTTCTTTACACACACACACACACACACCACACACACACACACACCACACATACATACACCGCACCACACACACACACACACACACCACACATACATACACCGCACCACACACACCACACACACACACCACACATACATACACCGCACCACACACACACACACACACACACACACACACACATACACACACACACACACACACACACACACACAACCACACATACATACACCGCACCACACACACACATACATACACACACACACACCACACATACATACACCGCACCACAAACACACACACACACACACACACATACACACTCATTTCTTTATATAAGGTGTTCATTCTCATCATGCAGTACAACTTGTACTCACCATGCCCAACTGCTGTGCAAAAACAAAGAGTACATTCCACCGAGACCAAGCATTAACAATATGTTTGTTCTTTTCCACAGATGTACTTCTGCTGATGTTATCATTAAACAGTATAATACTGCTGTTGATCAGAATGGACAATAAATTGGTGAAGATCTAATATGAATGTAACGTATGATGGAAAAAATATATTTATTTGGAAAAGTTTTTTTTCCAACAAGAAAAGCATTGATAGATTAGAAACAAATCAGTTGATCATATGAAGTAATAATGCCATTTCGAAAATAGGGAAGAAAGAAAATGAAAAAACAACAACAAAAACAGAAATAAGATAGAAAAGAAAAAAAAAGAATGATGAACTCCCAAAGTGAGAATCGAACTACAACATTCATGAAGGTGTGCTTCAGTGATTCGAGGCTTGACACGCTGTCTGCTGCGCTGCTCAGGCGCTGTTGGTACTTCGCTCCGTCATGTTGATCTCAACCCTGTGGGGTGGCCTGAGCTAGCGTATTCAGTGTCATCATTTTTCTTCTTTTGACGATGAAGTAGCACCATAGGATAGGTAGTGTATAAAAGAATTTCTTTTATTCAGTTCAAAAGATGGTGTAAACCAACTGAAGCGTATCATTTGTAGAGGAAAAGACAAAACGACACAAAGACGTTATTTTTTTTTTAGATGAGAGAACTAGAGAAGCTTTCATATGCTTTTTTCGTGCAGCCCTAAACCTTTACAAAGATCTATGTATTCTGCTTAAAAGGAAAGAAAAGCATAAACTCATGTTGGTAAAAGAAAAGAAAGAGAGAGAGAGAGAGATGTACAAACACAGAGAGAGAGAGAGAGAGAAATGTACAAACGCACAGAGAGAGAGAGAGAGAGAGAAAGAGAGATGTACAAACACACACTTTAAGTCTTTCGCTTGAGACTATAACACTAAGGTGTGGTGTTCCCCTTGGTACATGATAAATTATTCGTGGCAACAAGGTAAAGTAATCATCCAGAGCAAACGTCTGTAGAAAAATCCACTTGTGATTGTTACACAAAAACATTAATAGCGGGTAGTATCTGGGTAGCCATTGCATTGTGGGGGGTGAGCAGCCCGAATTTGACACACAGAAATTAAGGACAAAGACATACCACATGGTACACCCCCCCTCCCACCCATCACTCTCCCTTTCTTCTCCTCCCCCCTCCCTCCTCCTCCCATCCATCTCTGCCCCATTCTCTACACACAACCATGTGGTTAGCATTGCCCGTGCGTGTGTGCCAGGCATTGGGTGGACGACATGTTTGTCATCATGGGCGCCCTGGTGAACCTGGAGGGGGAGGAGCGGCAGTACGACATCCCCCGCAAGATGGGCGACGTCCTGCGGCATGCCGGCGTCTCCATCACCGTCCCCTCCTTCACCGACTTTGTCGCCTTCACATCGCGCCACCACTGTGATGTGTGTGTGTTGGTGTGTGTGGAGTGTGTGTGTGTATACGGTGTGTGTGTGTGTGTGTGTGTGTGCGTGTGTGTGTGTGCGTGTGTGTGTGTGTGTGTGTGTGTGTGTGGTGTGTGTATGTGTGTGTGTATGTTTATATGTGTGTGTGTGTGTGTGTAAAAGTGTGTGTGTGTGTAGTATATGTGTGCATGCCTGCACGCATGTGAGTGTTGTTTGTGTGTATGTGTGTGTGTGGCGCGCATGTGTGTGTGTGAGAGGGAGAGTGTGTGTGTGTATGAGGGTAGGACAGTGTGGTGGCAAGGATACGGGGGAGGATGGGGTTAGGGTGAAGGAGGTAAGGAGGTGGGATGGGTGAAGGAGGTGGGCTGATGGGGAATGCCTTTGGCATTGAGCATAATCATGTTTCCATCTAAGTCTTAAAGAAGTGAACATTTCGCCTTATTACGTATGTTCATTCTCTCAGTTCATTTTAGGACAATAGTCGCAGACTGCTATGTGAATGGAACTGGCAGCGTACACCAAGACTCCTGTAGCTTACAGCCTTTGTGCAGAACTCTGAAATGAAGGTTATAGAGGGGTTGCACTTCATTTTATTAGGAAATGCTTATCCATGAAATTTTTATCATTTTTGTAAACAAGTTTTTGAAACAAATAGTTTTGACTATCTTACAAGTGACCTTCTACCACGAAACCAGTCTGAGCATGATTTCGGGGAGTTTTGAGATATTCATTCATGCGTTTATAAAACAGACCTGCTTACCAGTATGATTTCGGCATGTTTTGTACACATATTTGCGAAAATACGACAAATACAGTGAGCCGAGGAAGAATATGTTTAAAAATAATCCATTTATATTCATGTATGTATGTATGTCTATTTCAGGGGCTTCCAGCCCTGATGTGGCCCTTTGCGGTCGGCTGGGCTATAAGCAACATTATCTTATCTTATCTTCAGGTGCTTCCGTCGCTACGTTCCTTCTGCGTCTATGCAGCGTTTGGCATTCTGGCCCTGTACTTCCTGCAGGCCATTTTCTTCTCAGCTTGCATAGCTCTGGACCTGCGTCGGCAGGAGGCAGGGCGTGACGCCTGCAGCTGCTGTTACCACCACAAGGACACCTACCAGCCCTGTGCCTGCAGCCAAAGGGAGCTCATTCCCATGTTTTTTCCGCAGAGTGATTGAACCCTTGTTGTCCATAGTGCCAGTGAAGGTGGGTGTGATCTGTGTGTGTGTGTGTGTGTGAGAGGGAGAGGAGGGGGGTGGGGGGGGGGGGATGAGGAAAGAGGGGTTTGAGAGATGGAATTCTGTGGAGAAAGGAAGGGGGTAGAGAGGTGGGGTCAGTATGTGTGTATGGGTTCTGTGTGTCTGCCTCTGTATGTGTGCTAACATGTGTGTATGTGATCATGGTGTTCATGTGTGCTGGTGAGTGAGAGTGGTTCCCTTACAGAAGTATGAGAACAAATTCTTTTGGTATCAAATTGGAAGATTCATTGACTGAGACAAAACCCATGTTTGAGAAAAGCGAACAGTGATCTGTGCTAATGGTTGGCTTGAGCATATGAGATCACACAGTTCAGCAGAACACATCCCACTCTGTATCCTATTCTTCACACATTCCACTCTGTATCCTATTCTTCATTTGACTCTGGTTATATTGTCAGCTGTACATCTCCAAATTCATCTCCCAAACCATCTGCACACTGTGCTCAACGATAAGAGTCTCGGTGCTCTGAATAATTTTCAATGCCATGGATATGTTTTTCTGATGCACCCCCAGGAAACGACCTCCTGCGTGTATAAACTATCCGTGGGAAACGTATCTGGTTAACTGAGAAACTTGACCGTTGCCGTGAGAAACTACGCACTTCCCTTGGAAACATACCGGTTGCATCAAGAAACTTACCCTTGCATTGACAAACTTACTGTGACAGGACAGAATAGTTGCCCATGTAGACTATTTGTCTGTCTGTCTGTCCCTTTCCTCTCTCTCTCTCTCTCTCTCTCCTCTCTCTCTCTCTCTCTCTCTCTCTCTCTCTCTCCTCTCCCTCCCCCTCTCTCTCTCTCTCTCTCTCTCTCTCTCTCTCTCTCTCTCTCTCTCTCTCTCTCTCTCCTCTTCTCTAAGAGTCAACGAATTCCACCTATAACTTCATCCTTTGCTGAGACAACAGTTCTATTCATCAGCCGGCTTCGCAGCAGGAAACACAGCCTGGCTGACACTTCCTGCTTTCATAAATTAGCCTGACAGACGCGTCTTGGAAGTGGCCTTCTCGACCGCGAGACTAATTGATACCACAATGGTCAGTCGTGGACTCTCTGCCTCCAGATAAGGGAACTATTTTGGACTGAGGAATGACCCCATAACACTGTAAACAGGCTTTCAGCCAATGATTCCAGGGCAATGTAGGAATATGTGGCGTGGGGACCAGAGAGGGAAGTAAGTCCCAAGTGTTGAGATATACTTTCTTTTGCATCGGAAATTGGAAGAAGGCAGACGTGTAGAAGACTTGTGCAGAAGTTAGCCTCTATGATGTATTGAAAGCGAAGTTGTAGATGTACTGAGACAGATGTCAAGAAAAATGAGAACAAGACGGCTCCTATGAATTGTGTGAAAATACTGAGGAGTAGACGCGGCATTGGGTTGCATCACTGCTGTATGAAGATGACCGATGATGAAGATGCGCTCTGGCGAGAGTCACTGCCCCAGGATGGTTGGCACGATTTGATGTAAATAAAAAAGGGAAAATGGAGAGTAGCAAGCTGGCGTGTTGAGAAGGATGTCCTCCCTATCCCCTCTCCACCGCAGGCACCATACCTCAACCTTGCAACCACTCCACCTCCTCTCCCCACAAATGGCGTCGTCGACAGGATGGACAGCCAACCCTGGGCGCGCGGAAGAACGCCTCGACACGATGGACAAGAATGTGACTGCGTCCGGACCTGGTGAAGTACAGCATGTGAAAAAAGACTGTCGACATCCTATATGTGAAAGGATAAGATAATTAGTTCCATGTAAATGGTTCAGAGTGATTTTAGTGTATGTAAACAATTTTGTATGAACTGGAATGTGTGCGTGAAAGCTGTTAGAAAACCCTCTTCGATTGTATTATTAATGATGATTGAGAATCAAAAGTCCATGTCAGAGTCCGAGACGGAAGAATGCAGTATGAGGCTCGAGACTTAGCACAGAGCTGCAGCTCTAAAGCAGCAGCAGAGGTAGTGGTATACCCAAAGAGCGCACCATTACCAGGTTCTCAGGAGATGCCCGACAGGTGACGGTGGCTGACTTCAGTAGAGCAGATCGAGCAGCCTGGAAAGCGCAAGATAATCACCAGGAAAGAGGACAAGATCCAGTTTCTTCTCCTGTCCCATGTTTCGACCGCGGTTCGGGAAGAAGTGGCATGTCACCCACCCGCCGCTAGGGGAACACCAACCAAGATCCTGGCCATATTGGAGGAGGTTTATGGCGACAAGAGATCGGTCTGCCAACTCCTGGCAATCTTCAATTCTAATCCCACCAGCGGCAGGGGAGACAGTCAGGCCTACTCCAGCTGGTTGAATAGGTCCTTCCAGAGCTCCAGAGAAACAGAGGAAAGATGGACAGGAGCCCATGAGCGACAAGGTGCTAAGGGACCACTTCATCGCCCAGCTCCACGATGTTCTCCTGGTAAGGCAGCTAAGGGAGAAGACCTTCGAGGATACTGAGCTGTCTTTCTATGATGCCCGGGAAGCAGCCATCCGATGGCAGGCCGACGAAGAGGAGAAGCCGAAGGTCCCAGTCCAGACTGCTGCCGCAACCACCACCTCCCCTGCAGAGCTGAGCATCCTAGTCCAGGAGTTGAAGAACCTCAAGGATGAGATGGCGGCCATGAAAGACCAGCTGGCCCGACAGCAACAACAACACCGGACAGCGGGGCCCAACACCATCCAGGCCCAGATGGGAATTCACGCCCGACGGAAAGCCCATCTGCTACAAATGCCAAACAGCGGGACACATCGGACGGAATTGCCCGAAACGCTCGGAAATGGGACCCCTCTGCAGAAATGAGTCCAGCTGCAGAGAGGGGAACAGGGACTCACTGGGAAAGTTTGGTAGGACCAAGTCCAATGGTTACCATTAAGGTTAATGGCAGGGAACTCCCTGCACTGATTGATACAGGCCACAGGTGTCTATGATTTCGGAGAATGTATTCAATCAGCATGTTGGAGCCAGTGGATTTGGCCGTAGCAAGCCCCAGAACTGCTCCGGGTAACAGCAGCCAATGGGATTGAGTGCCCTATGTTGGGTACTTTGAGGCCGACGTAGAGGTGTATGGCAGGTCGTAAGTGACCGAGGCATTCTCATTAGGAAATGCCAGACATACACCTCTCAGGAATGACCATGCTCCAGCGATACTGGGCATGAATGTCCTCCAGGAATTGCGCCAGGGACCTGTTCGCTGCTGCCCATCAGGGGATTTGCCAGAGTGGCCAAAGGGGAGCCAGCAATACATCCCTCCTCGCTCCATAGCCACAGTCAGGGCCACTGGCATTGGAACAGGGTGGGCAGACAACAGCCAACAGAAATCCTGGTGGAGTCCTTGGCGGACGGCCCATGCAAGGGATTGATGGTGCCAGCACACTGAGCTCTGTAATAGCAGCAGCTTCTTTGTGCAGGTGGCCAACATCTCAGATGAAGGAATAATGCTAAGGCCAGGCACGAGGATAGGGACTGTGCAGCTGCCACAAGGAGAGGTCCCGTCAGGACATGTAATCGGTGGAGGCCAGCTGCAACAGAATCCACGTGTCAAACAATCCCGCCAGACCCAACATGACCTCCGGACCTTGTCCAGTAACCTGGACGATGTAGACTGCAATGCTGAGGAGAGCCAGAGACTGAGAAGGGTGTGATGGCCAATGCTGATCTAGTTCTCAAAGGACGATCAGGATGTTGGCTTCACGATCAGGTCACGCACAAACTAAGATTGAAGGACGACATCCCAGTCAGCACCACCTCCAGGAGGATCCCACCTCTCAGATCCAGGAAGTGAAAGACCACATTCAGAGCCTCCTGGACAAGATCATCCAGAAGATTCCAGCTCTTATGCATCTGGAGTGGTGATAGTCCGAAAGAAGGATGATCCATCAGGCTGTGCGTGGACTACAGACGTCTGAATGCCAAAACCATCCCAGATGCATACCCCTTGCCCAGGATCGATGATTCCCTTGATGCGCTGGTGGAGCCAAGCGTTCTCCACCCTGGACCTTGCCAGCGGATATCATCAGGTCGCTATGAGTCAGGAGGACCGAGAAAAGACGGCGTTTACTCACACCGTTTGGACTGTTTGAGTATCTGCGCATGCCCATGGGCCTCTCAAACGCACCAGCTACATTTCAGAGACTCATGCAGTCTACGATGAACGACCTTACATTCCAGATCCCCCGTATACCTCGACGACCTGCTGGTTATACAGTCGCAGCTTTGATGAACATCTGAGCGGCTACAGATTGTTTTTGATCGGTTGAGAGAGGTAGGCCTCAAACTGAACCCCAAGAAATGCGTCTTCGCTCGCCACCAAGTAGAGTACCGGGTATACGTCTCAGAGCAGGCATCGCGACCTCTGACAGTAAGATCAAGGCAGTGGCTAGTTGGCCAGTTCCCCACACCCTGAGAGAGCTCAGATCGTTTTTGGATTCGCCAGCTATTACAGACGTTTGTGGAAGGTTTCAGCAAGATCGCCCAACCTCTGAACCAGCTTGTGTCCACCACATACCAGAAGGACAAGGGAAGAATCGAAGAGCAAACATGCGTCCATTTCAGCAGATTGGGACAGCCGATGCCAGAGGCATTCCAGAACCTGAAAAAAGCCCTCACAACAGCGCCAGTGTTGGGATATGCGACTTTAGTGCCCCCTTCATTTTGGAGACTGACGCTAGTCTGGACGGTTTGGGAGCTGTTCTCTCCCAAGAGCAAGATGGCAAGCGCCGTGTCATCCGCGTATGCAAGTCGGTCGTTACGTCCAGGTGAACGGTCGATGAAGAGCTACAGCAGCATGAAGTTGGAGCTGCTAGCAGTGAAGTGGGCCAGATGACAAGTTCCGTCACTACCTGATCGAGCCCAAACTGAAATATACACTGACAACAATCCCCTCAGCCATCTCCAAACAGCCAAGCTGGGAGCTGTTGAACAAAGATGGGCTGCAGAATTGGCTTGTTTTGACTTTACCATCAAATACAGTCTGGCAGAGAAAACAAGAACGCTGATGCGTTGTCTAGATTTCCTGCGGAGAAACCACAAGGGAAAGAAGAAGAATGGACGGCCGTCTCATGTGGACAAAGGCCCTGACTACAGGAAGCTTCAAGATGGCAGTACACCCGGCAGTGGTGTCTGAGCTGAATGACATAGCACAGGTACAGAAGACAGAACCATCTGATGCCAGCATGGAAGCCAGTCCTTTTCCTTCCATCACCCCCCAGAATGGAGCCAGCACAGAGTGAAGACCAAGTCATCAGCACCATCCTGCCATATGTGACTGGGGAGAAGAAGCTGACAAAGAGGGAAACAGCAAGATCCGATCCTCGAGCTCGTGCTTGTCTCGTCAACTTGGCAAACTTAGAGTACAACAAGGCATCCTGTACAGAAAGATGAAAGACCCCATTCATGGACCCATAGACCAGGTGGTTGCCCCAAGATACTACAAGGCACGCTCCTCAGGCTGTCTCAACGACCAGTTTGGGCACCAGGGCCCAGAGCGCACCTTGCAACTACTCAGACGCCGGTGTTCTGGCCTCACATGCACCTGGACGTGAAGGAGTGGTGCCAGAGATGTGAAAGATGCCAGCTGGCGAAGAAGACCACCACGAAGAACACACACTCCCATGGACACCTCCCTCGCCACCAAGCCCCTCGAGGTCATATCGGTTGATTTCACCGTATTGGAACCAGCCAGAATGGAAAAGAGAATGTCCTAGTGATCACAGATATCTTCACGAAGTACACTGTGGCCATCCCTACCCGTGATCAGACAGCAGAGACAGTGGCCAAGACCCTGATCAAAGAATGGTTTGTGCACTATGGAGTGCCACAGAGAATCCACTCAGACAAAGGCCGTTGCTTTGAGGCAGACCTCATCGTGCAGCTCTGCAACCACTATGGGATCAGCAAGTCCAGAACGACCTCATACCACCCGAAGGCAATGGACAGTGCGAACGGTTCAACAGGACCATGCACAACTTGTTGAAGGTGTTGTCGTCAGAGCAGAAGCAGAGATGACAGAGCATCTTGGAGAGCTAGTGTACATTACAACCTGCACACCACATGCCTCCACAGGATTCTCTCCATTCTATCTACTGTTTGGGAGAGAACCACGTCTTCCCCTGGATCTGTTCCTTGGAGAAGGACGCAGACTGGACTCCTGTGCCACCCGTAGAGTGGCTGAGTGATCACCTGAACGCCTCCGGCTGGTCCACACACAGCGGGGGACGTGCAAGGAAAGAGGCGGACAAGAGAAAGGCAAGAAGTGACCAGGGTAATACTGAGTCAGATCTGAGGCCAGGAGACAGCGTTGTCACCAAACAGCACTACAGGAGTCGGTGCAAGATCCAAGACTTTGGGGGAAAGGATCTTCACAGTCACTGAGGTACCAGGACCAAGTGGGGCCATACACCATCCGCCCCAGAAGATGGCCCTGGACGTCCCAGAAAGGTGAATCGAAGTGAAATACGACATTCATATGCCCCACCAACAGCCAGCCATGGTACAAGCGGACCTTCAGCCGATCGCGAAACAGAAGCGAATTGACAGATGTGAAAATACCTTGAGTGGCACATAGTTGGGCCACAAAGACCACATCCCGCATACCGATTCCGCCGTCCGTCCAGTCCAGACCCTCGTGACAGCAACGTCAGGGCGCCCAGCAGGCTCCGCGTCTCAAACACGCACACCTGTAGCACTCCCGCCGATCTGGCCGGAGTAACAAAGGTATGAGACACTGGATAACGTAGTGACGATGGCGCCAGAGAACAATGCCATATGTTATGAAACCATTTTTGGAGGTTTCAATTTTGCTGGAAGCTGTTATTTTTAGTGTGTGCTCCATATTTTTTTGTGTGTGTGCCCCAAATTGCTATACATGTATTTTTTGTGTTGTGCTCCAGATTGCATTTTTTTGTATTCCGGGTTATTATAATTGCTTGTGCTGGTGCCAGTTGGTCATGCTGGATCGATTTTTTGTGATAATGTTTTGATGTAGAAGCCTGGTTATACAGGGGGACCATTACCGAAACAGTAATCGGTGTTATTGTCCTCATATTTGGAAGTTTCAGTACAGAGGAAATGGTGTGGATAGTGTCTCATAAGACAAACATGATTTTTGGGCCTAAACGCACATCATGTTGTCAGTGGCATAATGCTAAGAAAATCGGCACTGTAAGCAGTAACCTTTTGACCATGCAGGTCAGGTGGGTGTCTACTTTCAATGATAAGGAGGTAACTTGAAACAGTCACTCCTGTCTGTGGGCTTAAACGCCAAAGAGAGTAGCTTCCCTTTTCCTCTTGTTTATGGAGTGGGTGGCAGTGGACGGTCGCCACACTGGACGGAAGAGAGTTCAGAAAGAATGGGCCCTGTTCGGACCCAGATGTTTGTTGTTGTTGTTGCTTTTGGACGATCAGTTTTGCCAAGCTTAACAGCTGGTATGACTCTGATGGTCAGGAACTTTTGTATTTTTTAGTCCATTTTGCAGTGATCAGTGTGTCCACCTGGGTGAAGCCTCTCACTTTGATGTTTTTTGGTTTTTTGATAGGTCTTTTTTTGCATTGTATGTTTACGTCCGATGGTGTTACCTTTTGTTTTTTTCGGATATGCTTCCTTTTTGTGGTATACACATTTTTGCTCGCCCATACTTTTTGTCGAATCTTCAGTTTTAATTAAGATGTAGTGACATCGTTCGTTGAATATTCATGGGGACCATGAATCTTAGCGGGAAGATTTGTGACAGGACAGAATAGTTGCCCATGTAGACTATTTGTCTGTCTGTCTGTCCCCTTTCTCTCTCTCTCACTCTCTCATCTCTCTCCTCTCCTCTCTCTCTCTCTTCTCCCTCCCGCTCTCTTCTCTCTCTCTCTCTCTCATCTCTCCTCTCTCTCCTCTCTCTCTCTCTCTCTCTCTCTCTTCTCTAAGAGTCAACGAATTCCACCTAGTAACTTCATCCTTGCTGAGACAACAGTTCTATTCAGCCGGCTTCGCAGCAGGAAACACAGCCTGGCTGACACTTCCTGGCTTTCATAAATTAGCCTGACAGACGCGCTTGGAAGTGGCCTTCTCGACCGCGAGACTAATTGATACCACATGGTCAGTCGTGGACTCTCTGCCTCCAGATTAGGGAACTATTTTGGACTGAGAATGACCCCATAACACTGTAAACAGCTTTCAGCCAATGATTCCAGGGCAATGTAGAATATGTGGCGTGGGGACAGAGAGGGAAGTAGTCCCAAGTGTTGAGATATACTTTCTTTTGCATCGGAAATTGGAAGAAGGCAGACTGTAGAAAGACTTGTGCAGAATTAGCCTCTATGATGTATTGAAAGCGAAGTTGTAGATGTACTGAACAGATGTACAAGAAAAATGAGAACAAGACGCTCCTATGAATTGTGTGAAAATACTGATGGAGTAGACGCGGCATTGGGTTGCATCACTCTGTATGAAGATGACCGATGAGTGAAGATGCGCTCTGGGCGAGAGTCACTGCCCCAGGATGGTTGCACGATTTGAGTAGAATAAAAAAGGGAAAATGGAGAGTAGCAAGCTGGCGTGTTTGAGAAGGATGTCCTCCCTATCCCCTCTCCACCGCAGGCACCATACCTCAACCTGCAACCACTCCACCTCCTCACCCCACATACCTGTGAGAAATTGACCTTCCGTATGCTGTCTCCCCCTTTCCTTTTCCATGCCTTACCCCTCCTTCTATCCTTCTTGTCCTTTCACTCCACCCACCTCCTCCTGACTCTCCCCCCATCTCCTGCTTTAAACCCCCCTCCCCCCCCCCCCCCCCCCCACACACACTCCCCACCTCCCACCATCATCTTTAGTCCCTTTGAGAATACTGACCTTTTTGCAGATCTTAGTGGTGCTGGTGACGGTGACCCTGTTCGGGTCAACGTGGGGGGTTTCGTGGAGCTGGAGCAGTTTTTTGACCGCAACTGGTTCTTCCCCCACCGACAGCTATGCCTACAAGTTCTCCCAGGCCCAGAACCAGTACTTCCCCGATGATGGGTCGACGGAGCCATTTACTGTGGTGGGTCTGGGCTCTGTTTACTGATTTAGGTACATTTATTCTGAGTTTGTTTTTTTTTTTTTTCTTTTTTTTTTTCCTTTGAATAGCTTAGAGCCAGATGAGAGTGGGAGTTGGTGTGATTTTTTTGAGTTTTTTTTGTTTTGCTCTTTGTCAGTGTCTGTTTTGCTCTGTCCCTCCCTTCCTTCCTCCCCCCCCCCCCCCCCCCCCCCACCCATCTCTCTCTCTCTCGCTTAGCTACTTCTTTCCACTTTTCATGTTCTCCTCTTCCCTTCCACTTTCTCTCTTTATTTTAAATTGCATTTCACTTCGTTACATTGTACCTTCTACATATTTTCATGCTGTATAATAGATAATTACATTTTGTGCTTCGTTACTACTTCCCATTTCTCATGTTTTCCCAATCCATCCCCCCCCCCCCCCCCCCCCCCCCCCCCCCCCCAATTCCAGCTCTCGTGCTCTCTCTCTATGTCCGTCTTTCTTTGCGTGTCTCCTTAATTGCATGTCACTATTTTACCTTCTACCTCTACTTTTTTTTCGTACCATAAAAAAAATGATTACACTTGGTTTTGCTATTATTCCCATTTCCAATTTTTCCCCCCCTATTTCCCCCCCCCCTCCCCTCTCCTCTTTTCCCAAATTTGGTATATTTTTCAATTCTTTTATTGTTTCTTTAAAACAGCTACTTATCCATTAATATTTTTTCTGTATGCCCACCACCCACTGTGGGGTTGTCGTGTGGGGTGTTTGTGTGTGGGTGTGGTGTGGGGTGTGTGGGGTGTGGGTTGTTGCGGTTATTGGGGTTTTTTTCTGTATTTTCTCTGTGGTATTTGCATGTGCATGGGTTTGTAGGGCTCACAACCAGGGCAGGGAACATGGTAAATATGCTGAAACCCAAAGTGATGCACGCCACGCAAGGGACAACTGTGGGGTTTGTTGTATCTATGTGTACTGCCTGCATGTATACCATGTACAAGAGTGTCAAGAAGCATTTTCACTTCAAGGGAACCCATGCTGTAAACTGAATGAAACCATCTTTTACTGACCCCAACCTCTCCCCTCCCCCCTCCCCCGCTTCTCCTTTACAGGCAACATCGACTACTTCAACAGCCGCACAGAGTTCGACACTGTGTACAGCAAGTTCACCAGCAGTCGGTACATCTACAACGGCACCACGGATAGCTGGTTCCAGTCCCTCACCGAATGGCTGGCCTCCACCAGTGATGCCACCGTCCTGACCATGATCGATTCCATCAGTAAGGCAGAGGGGGATGAGGGGCACGTTGATGATGATGAAGTTGATAGTGACAATGATGGTAGTGGTGGTCTCGGTGTTGGTGATGGTGGTGATGGAAATGAGATAGGTGGTGACTGTGATTGTGGTGGTGGCGATGATGATGGTGATAATGTGGTGATAATGATGATGATCATGGTGGTGGTGGTGATAATAATGTGATGATGATCATGGTGGTGGTGGTGGTGATGATGATGATGATAATGTGTTAATGATGATGATCATGGTGGTGGTGATGATGATGATGATGATAATGTGGTGATAATGATGATGATCATGGTGGTGGAGATGATCATGATCATGGTGGTGGTGATGTGACTGTGATGGTGGTAGTGATCATGATTATTACGATGGTGATAGTTATGATGTTGAGGTGGAAGGCTGTGATGATAGTGGTGGTAATGATCATGGTTTTGTGCTGCTGCTGCAGATGATAATGTTAATCATACAGAACCATACATCATTATCTTATGTACTTTGCTAGTGATTAATTAACAAAAAGAAATATATTAAATTATCATTAATGATATACACCAGAAGACCATCCCCACAAAGAAAACATCTAGAATGCTTTGTATTACAAAGCATGAGAAAAGGATTATTACAGAAACTCTTCTAAAGTGCGTATTTAAAGTGTTGTAAGGATTTTTCATATATCTGGCACATGAGCCTTGGATGTAGACATAGGCTTAGCTGCTGTGCATTTTTGTTGTTGTGCGTGTCTGTGCTCTGCATGTCAGTCTGTTTGTCTCTCTGTCTGTCTGTCCACAAGATTGAAAAAAAAAGGAGAATGTTAAGATTTAAATTTCCTTCTATATTACAATTAGATTCTGTTGACCTGTAGTGGTCTAGTGTATCTAGTCCCTGTGTAAACCTAAAAACAGCATTGTAGTATGCTTGCCCTGGCATCCCATTCTGTGTTTACTCTTAGAGATCAGACAGATATCTTTACACTCGTTGCTGATGAAAGACCAAAGACACAACTTTTTACATACCTGCGAGAATTTGGGAAAGGAAATGAAAGAAAAGATTCAGGGTGAAAAGCCATGACCATCTGTGGAGGGTACGGTTTACATGACCCTGACCCAGTTTACATGTGCAGGGAGGGCGTCCTTTTCTTTGTCATTATTTTCATTCATGTGAAACCACATTCAGTACATGGTGTTGGTGACAACACTGGGTCGACAAGGCTCTGCGTGCAAACATGTTATAAACGTTCCTCTAAAAAACTCACTGTGGGTGAATTGGTACCGACTGTGAGTTCCATGCTAGGATAACTGTTGTTAACTAGTTTTTTTCTGTTATTAAGTAAGTTTTTGCAAACAAATGCTAATCGTTAAAGAAATGTAGGTCATGCTAAGAAAGAACGTATGTGTGTGCGTGTGTACACACGGATGTGCATGCACACATGTGTACATGTATGTGTGCTCTCATGGGTACATGACTACGTGTATTTGCATGTGTGTGTGTGTATGCCTCTGTGTGTGTGTGTGTGTGTGTGTGTGTGTGTGTGTGTGTGTGTGTGTGTCTGTCTGTCCACAGCCAAGTACCCACTGACGGAGGTGGATTTTGTGAACCTGACGGTGCAGCTGACGACTCAGCAACAGACACGCCTGGCCAGAAACATCCTGTTCTCCCAGTCCTATGGGACGACATCACGGTGAGCAGGGCGGTGTTACTTATCCCTCTTTATAAGTGGTTACATCATCGTAAATAGAATGATACTTACTTTACTGTCTATGTTGATGATATCACGGTAAATAGGGTAATTCTTATCCCTGTGTGTGGGAATAATATGACATTGAGTACTGTGATACTTATTTCTGCCTATAATGATATCACAGTAAACGGGCAATTCTTATCCCTGACTATAGTAACTAGTAACTATTGTGATACTTACATCTGTCTAGAGAGGTAACGTCACTCTAACCAGGGTGATATCTATCCCTGTCATTAGTGGCAACATCTTTACGAATACAGCGATAGTGAACCTTATCTTGAGTAGTTGAGAGGAAATACTCATTGCTGTCTTGAATAGTGATATCACAGTAGAGGGAAAATACTTCTTGTTGTCTTGAGTGGTGACATCACTGTAAATCGGTTGACAGTGACCCCTGTCTATAGGGGTGACAAAAGTGTACATGGGGAGATTCTTGTCCCTGTCCTTGGTGGTGACATCAGTGTGAATCAGGCAGGGCAGCAGAAGTCATTGAGTAACACCAGATCATGGTAGACACAGTGTAGAATGCAGCGGTCCCTTGAACACTTCTGGACATTTTGTTCTGAAAATGTGATCGTGTGAAGGCAGGTTGAATGAGATGAACATCCCGAAACAAAGGCGGACTTGAAAGTCACCATGAGGGGGTTCTGCAGGTTAGATAAAGAATTGCCATGAAACAAGGGTGGCCACAGAGATAGGCGTGGTTTTTTTGCCAAGGAATGTAAGGGAACTGACTGTTCACAAACTGGAAGTGACCTGTCTCATAAGTAAGATCACTCTTGGAGTACAAATGTGAGGTGATATTGAGGAATGCAGGGGTGGGAGTAGTTCAGTATTATACAGATTTCCATTTTTGGCAATTTTTTTTCCCCCGTTTGCACTTTGACGGATGCGTGTGCCGGTTCTCCGATCCATATTCTTTATTTTGAAATAGTTCTAACAAAATAGTGCTGAGAAGTATAAAATTCAGGGTTATTAGCAAAGGAAAACACAGTAAACTGTCCTCAGATGTCATGTTTTCGTCAGTGTCTGTTGCCCCTGCACCCCCACCAGGGGCCTTAAGTGGCCCCTGGACCCCCGCCGCAAACTTTTCAGTATTACAATCATTGCTCACTCCCCCACCCATGGGAATGGGTTTAGCTCCCTTCACCCTTGAAACTCGTTGGGACGTCCACATTGGTTAGGATGATGTTTTCACTGAGGAGCATTAGCACGCTTGTTTGTTTGGACAGATGAGTTCAGGAGAAACGACCGAGATTCCTTTGATGAATAAATCACAGTATATGAGAAGGAGGGGAATGGGGAGGGGGAGAGGTGGATGGGGAGGGAAGGGAGAGAAGGCAGTGAATGCGATTTTCAGCCTGTCTATGAAAGCGAAATATTGCTTTAAAAAAGAACTAAGCAATTTCTGATTGAAAGCTAAGGCTGTCACCATAATCATTATTCCATTTTACTCGTTATGGAGTCTTAGCACTATGCACCAAATATTTCTTTTGGATTATGTCTCTTAATTTGAATCCTTGTGCATGTCTGTGTATGTGTGTGTGTGTGTGTGTGTGTGTGTGTGTGTGTGTATGAGAGAGAGAGAGAGAGAGAGAGAGAGAGAGAGAGAGATAACTGAAAAAAAAGCTGTTTTACAGATCTTCATCCAAATCTCACTTGATCGTTAATAAGTTTTGTTTTTAAGGGTGATAAAATTATGAAACCTAAATACAACACTGACTAATAACCACTGATGGAAAAACCATTCGCAAACGAGTGGAAACAATGTCAGAGTTGGAAAGCAATTTTTCACTGTTGCAGAGAATCACTGAAGGGTACAGTATTTATGTATGCTATTCAGACATTTTGGTTCACACTGGGGGCAGTCATGGGTGTCTTGAACCCACATTGGAGCGGGGTTGGGTGGTTGGGGTTCAAACCCGGAACTTCTTTGTTCTACATGCAGGCCTCCAAGATCCCTTACCAGCACACGGTGATGAAGAGCACCTCAGAGCAGGTGGAGGCTCTGGACGCTACAAGGCAGATGATTCTGGATGCCGGCCTCTCCACCTCCCAGTGCTTTCCGTACTCCAGGGAGTACCTCACTTGGGAAACGAACAAAGTGTGTAGTAGGGATGAGTGTGTGTGTGTGTGTGTGTGTGTGTGAGAGTGTCGGTGTGTGTGTGAGTGTCAGCGTGTGTGTGTGTGTGTCAGTGTGTGTGTGAGTGTGTGTGCGAGTGTGTACATGTGTGTGTGTATGTGTGTGTGTCAGTGTGTACATGTGTGCGTGTATATGTGTGTGTGTGTGTGTTTGAGTGAGTGTGTGTGTATGTGTGAGTGTGTACATGTGTGTGTGTATGTGTGTGTGTGTGTGTGTGCGAGTGTGTACATGTGTGTATATATGTGTGTGTGTCAGTGTGTGCGTGTGTGTGTGTGTGTAAGAGTGTGCGTGTTTGAGCTAGTGTGTGTGTGTATGTGTGTGTGTGTCAGTGTGTATATGTGTGCGTGTATATGTGTTTGTGTGAGTTTGTGTGTATGTATGTTTGTGTGGAGTGAGTGGGATGTGTACAGGGTGTGGGGTGAACGCTGTTAGGCAGATGATCTCTTCATACCTGTATTACCCACTCTCAAGGGGGCAACTCATCTGGGAGAAACAGACAAGATGAGAAGAGGGCAGTGTGTGGGGGAGGGGAAGGTAGTAGGTGATGCAAAGGAGATCGGGGAGGAGGGGGAGGTGAACGACACAAGGCAGAGGGTTCTGGGCTCTGGCAGTTCTTCCGCAGGAGTGAGCAAAGAAAGATGGGATGGGCAAATGAAGGCTCTCTGTCTCTTCCCAGCCACCCCCCTCTCTCTCTCTCTCTCTGTCTCTTTCTCTCTTCTCTTTCTGCCTCTGTCTGTCTGTTTGTCTATCTGTCTCTGTCTGTCTGTCTCTGTCTCTGTCTGTCTGTCTCTTTTTCTGGTCAAATGTTAAAATCAATATCTCCACCGCATATGTGATGTTTCCACCCTTGTTGGTTGGATTTTTGATAATCTATCAGCAAGGTGAGAGAAAAACTACAGAACTGATTTTTTTTTTATACAAAACTTGGTAAAAAGATGGAATGCTGGCCAAAAACAAATCCAATCAATTTTGGTGCAAATCCATATTAGGGCTCAGGATCTGTTTGCAATGATACGCTAGAGACCACAGAGCGATTGTAACAAAACTTTGTACAAAGATGGAAACTGGCCCAATGATGAATTTGTTAAATTTTGATGTGCTTCTGAATTAAAGGGCTGATTCCATATCCGTTCAACCCCGGAAGAGGTCTACATTCTCCCAAGTGGGGGCGATAGCTCAGTTGTAGGCACCGGACTCGTGATCTGGGGTTTGCGGGTTCGAATTTCGGTTTAGGGGATTTTTCCTCGGAGTTAACATTGGTTCTGACTCCTCCCCTTAGTCGTTCGGATGGACTTAAACGAGGTCTAGTCTGTGTCAATGCCTAAGACATACACGGATCTAAGATCCCGATGCTCATGTCCTAAGACGGGTGATGTACGGCTACACGAAAATACACAATGCATACACATGTGTTAATAATGGGCACCCGATGACCGCTGAAACATTACTGGAAAGAAAGAAGTGTCTGTTGTTCTGTTATTCTCTGATGCTTTGGTCTCAGTGGATGATAAGTTCTCTCTGTCTCTTTCTGTCTTCTTCGTGTCTGTCTGTGTTTGTCTGTTCTGTATGTCTCTCTCTCTCTCTCATGCACACACAGAGAAATTGCACGCACATGCGCACACTAATGCACTGACGCGCTGACAGACATTTACTCTCAACATACACTTTTCATTGTTTGATGTCTGTCTTATTCTATGCTCTCAATACACGTGTCATGTTGACATTCCTTCAGATGTAAATAAAAACCTTTCACGGGTGACTCACTCATGCTGATTAATACCTGTGTCTGTGGTTTCAGGTGATCCAAAGAGCTGTACGAACCTGGCCTGCTGCCTGTGCGTGTTCCTGGTGACCCTCATCCTCATCGCTCACCTGGGCACCAGCCTCATGGTCTTCAGCTGCGTCATCCTCACACTGGTCAGTTTTTTTAATGAAAGAAAATTTTTTTAATGTCCAGCGAGCAGGAACATTTGGGACGTGCTCCTGTCTGAATCCCTGCCCACCTCTTCTTGTGAGGCAAGATCTTTTTGAAGTCAGACTTTACAACTGATGAGAATGTTTTTGTCTCCAAGTTGATTTCCCCTTAAATCTTGTGGGGGGAAAAAAATCTTGTAAATGACTGAATGTTAATTGATGTAGACATTAATACAAAAAATAAGAAGTCTAATGATATAGCATTTACACTTTCTCTTGCACCGACGCTGTTCTGTTTGCATGTAAATGTTTTTCGTTCCGAAAATGACAAGGTTCGTACGGTCCTTTCAGGTGCTTTAAAGTGCTGTGAAATTGGGTTTTATTTTAAAGGCCTTTAAAGTACTTTATATCAGCTAGGCAGTCCTTTGAAACAGTCAAAGGTCCTTTTAAAATTGTTGCGGTTAGTTTAAATCCTTTAATTGAGCCAAAAGGCTACACAAAATCAACTACAACAGCATTAAAAAGCAAACCGAATTTAAAATTCCGTTGTCTTCGTTGATTTTGTCAGTAGCAGACGATATATTATCAGTCTAACAGTCACAGTTTTCCTGGAAATCGGCAGATCCCGTACGCGAGATTTAACGCGAGACTTAACATGCGCCATCTTGTTCGCGGCACCAAAGTTTCTATTTGTCTCGGAAAGCAACAGAAAAATGCCTGGGAAGTGCTCCTTTCAAGATCGGTGGTTGCGTGAGGACAGCTACAAAGACTGGGTGCGGAAAGTTATTGACAACAAACATGTGGCTCGTTGTGCTTTCTGTGAGAAAACCTCAACATAATGTCAATGGGGGAATCCGTCTTGAAGCAACATGCCAAGACTGAACTGCACAAGAGAGCTGAGAGAAAGCGCCGGGCAGATACCAGATGCACTGTGACCGATTTTTTCACCAGCAGCAGTGGAACAGCGAGTGAAACTTTCCGCAGAGGCAAAACGGCAAAGGAGCCTCACTCTATATGACCGTGCTGATGCTCTTCGTGTGTCTGCCAAAGACAAAGAGGAAATCGTGGCAACACTGTCTAAGCAACTTCTCAAAATGGAGGAGGAACGAAAGAAACTGAGTTAGTGCTGCTTCTCTTCACCCATTCCCCACCCAGTGCTGCTTCTCTTCACCCATTCCCCACCCCAGTGCTGCTTCTCTTCACCCATTCCCCACCCCTCCCTCATCACTCATCAAACTAGACTCTGGACTCTGCCTCTCTTAGCCACATTCATGCGACTTGAGTTGTGTTGGTGATGCCTCCTCCTATGTTCCTCTCCCTCTACCCATATTTTGTGACTTAATCAAATGTACTGTGAATCACCCAGCTGTAGCTTATTTTCTTGGGGCCCACTTACTGACATATTTCATGGTATCAAGACTGTTGTGCAAGACTTGTGCAAGTGAAAGTCCAGGATTGGGTGTTACCCTCATTTAGGAAGAAAGGTATGTTATTGCTTTCTCAGTTATAACTTGGTTAAATTTTGTCCTTTGAAAAAAAATTATGGTCCTTTAAAGGTCCTTTTAAGGTCCTTTTTTTGCAGTCATGTCAAACAGTGGGAACCATGAATGATGAGGGGGATGATGAAAACTGGCGATAAAGGTTTTTGTTGTTGGAGATGGTTGATGATACCTAACAATATTAGCTTCTTTACCCTGTATCTCTACTTCCTTCACCAACTCTTGTCGTTTAATTTTGAAATTAATTTTGGATATGAAACACCCAGAGTTTTGCCAGAGTCAGTCCAAACTTTGGAAAACAAGAACGGCAAAATAACTCATGAAAACGAAAACAACAGCACCAAGAAAAAGGAATAACAACAACAAATACTGAATACAGCCAAACAATCCTTATGACAAACAGCTGCAATGTAAACAACAAACAGTAATAACATCAATAAGCAATAACAACAGCAAACATAGGAGCAATGACAACAACAACAAACAGTAACAATAACAACAGCATCAACAAACAATAGCAGTGACAAAAGCAGATAGTGATAACAAGAACATCAGTTGCTATGACAACAACTACAAACAGTGATGAAAAAAGAAAGAAAAAAAAAGCATTCAGGAGGAAAGCAGACCTCCACAAAGGTGGAACAAAGATCTTGGATCTGGATTCAGTTCTGGATCTGTGCTGTAGATGCCCCATAAAACGTTAACAGGTTTATCCTGGGACTAGACTCTTGTCTTTCAAATTTGATTTGAAATCCATTCAGTAGACTTTGTTTCATCTTGCTGAGTGAATGCTGATCTGCCCTTTTTTTTTTTTTTTATCTGGATCTGCCCCCAAATTTGATTAGTTATTTCATCCTTAGGCAGCATTCCATCTGTCCACCAAGTTTCTTCTCTTTTTTTTCTTTTTTTTTTTCTTTTTATTTTGGGCTTTTTTTTTATGTGTGTGCATAATTTTGCTAAACGAATCCAGAAACTGCCCTTTGACAGAATTGGCATAAAGATAAGATTTTTTTTAAGGGGGGGGGGGGGGGGGGATGTCCCTTTGGGCAAGTTTCATGATAAGCTTCCTAAGAAACAGACAAATAATAAGTGCAGGTATTGCATAACTTTGCTCAGAAACAAACAAACAATAGTGTAGGTTTTGCATAACCTTACTAAGAAACAGACGAACAATAGTGTAGGTATTGCATAACCTTACTAAGAAATAGACAAACAATAGTGTAGGTATTGCATAACCATACTAAGAAATAGACAGACAATAGTGTAGGTATTGCATAACCTTACTAAGAAATAGACAAACAATAGTGTAGGTATTGCATAACCTTACTAAGAAATAGACAAACAATAGTGTAGGTATTGCATAACCTTACTAAGAAATAGACAATAGTGTAGGTATTGCATAACCTTATTAAGAAATAGACAAACAATAGTGTAGGTATTGCATAACCTTACTAAGAAATAGACAAACAATAGTGTAGGTATTGCATAACCTTACTAAGAAATAGACACAATAGTGTAGGTATTGCATAACCTTACTAAGAAACAGACAAACAATAATGTATGCATTCCATAACCTTGCTAAGAAACAGACAAACAATAGTGTATCTGTTCCATAACCCTGCTAAGAAACAGACGAACAATAGTGTAGGTATTGCATAACCTTGCTAAGAAACCGACAAACAATAGTGTATCTGTTCCATAAACCCTGCTAAGAAACAGATGAACAATAGTGTAGGTATTGCATAACCTTGCTAAGAAACAGACAAACAATAGTGTAGGTATTGCATAACCTTGCTAAGAAACCGACAAACAATAGTGTATCTGTTCCATAACCCTGCTAAGAAACAGATGAACAATAGTGTAGGTATTGCATAACCTTGCTAAGAAACAGACAAACAATAGTGTAGGTATTGCATAACCTTGCTAAGAAACAGACAGACAATAATGTATGCTTTCCATAACCTTGCTAAGAAACAGACAAACAATAGTGTAGGTATTGCATAACCTTGCTAAGAAACAGACAGACAATAATGTATGCTTTCCATAACCTTGCTAAGAAACAGACAAACAATAGTGTAGGTATTGCATAACCTTGCTAAGAAACAGACAAACAATAGTGTAGGTATTGCATAACCTTGCTAAGAAACAGACAAACAATAGTGTAGGTATTGCATAACCTTGCTAAGAAACAGACAAACAATAGTGTAGGTATTGCATAACCTTGCTAAGAAACAAACAATAGTGTAGGTATTGCATAACCTTGCTAAGAAACAGACAAACAATAGTGTAGGTATTGCATAACCTTGCGAAGAGACAGACAAATAAGCAAGAAAAAGGATGCATGTGAAAACTTGACTTCCTCAGTGGAAGTGATAGTACCAGCAACCAGCTATAATTAAAAGAAAAAAAACTTGTACCCACCTAAACAAGTGACAACACATAGCTCAGCACACAAGAAAAAAAAGAGGACAGCCTTGGACACCCACAGTGTTCCGTGTGATGGACAGGTGGACGTGGCAGGGTCCATGCATTTCTGGGGGATGACCATCGACACAGTGACCACCATCATTCTGATCCTGGCCATCGGTCTGGCTGTGGACTACTCTGCCCACATCGGCCACATGTTCATGACTGTCACAGGGACCAGATCAGGTGAGGGTCGCACAGACACACACACACACACACTCGCATTCAGACACAGACAGACAGACACACACTCACACACACGACTTACACACACACACACACACAACACACACACACACACACACACACACACACACACACATACACACACACACACACCACACACACACACACACACCACACCACCAACATGCATACACACACACACTCATACACTCACTCATACACACACTGACACACACACACACACACACACACACACACACACACAGACACACTCAGACACAGACAGACAGACACACACTCACACACACAGACTTACACACACACACACACACACACACACACACACACACACACACACACACACACACATGCATACACACACACACACACACATCATAACACTCATAACACACACACACACTGACACCACACACACACAAACACACACACACTCACACTCACACACACTCACACACACACACACACTCGCTTATGCACACACACACAACACACACACAACACACACACACACACACACACACACACACACACACACACGATCACACACATGCTCATACACACACTTAACCTGTTGCTATGGTAACAGAACGAGTGAAGGAGACGTTGGGAGAGATGGGCCCCCCAGTGTTCTATGGCGGGTTCTCCACGTTCCTGGCCTTTGTGCTGTTAGCAGGCAGCAACAGCTATGTCTTCACCACTTTTTTCAAGGTACAGCGCTCTGTTCTGTGGAAATGTATTATGTAACCAGACCTGTTCACAATATGATTTCGCCGTATTATGTACACGTGTTAGGCGAAAATACAATGGAATTTGACGAACTGAAAGAAAAAAAAAATTATAAAAAAAATTCTAGAGATGTTGTTCTTCAGCGGTAATTGCACTTGTGGATTATAACCATTGCAGTGGCTTTGACCAAGAGTGACAACTCTAGCTAATTTGCATGAATGAAATTGTGTCTGCTTCTTTGACAGTATGCCCAGAAACATGGAGAGAAAAAAAACTGCTTAAAAAAAAAAAAGGAAGCACACACACACACACACACAAAAACTGGTTAGAAGCATGGGCATGTGCCAAAGTGTGTGAATGAATCAGATTTGAAAATAATTGGTGTGGGTAGGAACCTATATTTAGAACAGTTAATGGAAGACCATGTAGTGTACTACCTGAAAGAAGCTCCTGTAATGTGATGGCAGATAAAAATGATGCGGATGTGGCATCCCCCCCCCCCCCCCTTCTGTTTTAAAGAAATTTGTTCACATTCTTTGTAGAAGAGACACTTAAACAAAAAACAGTCCATAGTAGTTTTAGTGTAAACAGGCTTGTATAACACTGTTCCTCTGCATTGCTGGGTATTTTCAGTGTCGGTACTGCATGGCATCAAGTTATTGCGTATTGTGCAACTGTGATGTGTTGTGTCCTGTTGTGTTTTTTGTCTTGTATTGAAGCGCATTTTGTTGTTTTGTCCTGTCTTGCATCAATTTGAACACTGGTGTTAAACTTTCCCCTTACGACAGTTGTATGAGATTCAGGCTAGTTTTTCCTCATCTTCATTGTTACATTTGCTCTGTTGAAATGAGTTTAAAGAAAAAAAATTGACAGATATTTGCCTGATACAACTGTTGCTTTTTTGTGTTGTTGGTTGTTGTCTTGGAGTTCTGAAAGTGCACTACTGCCTCCCTTGAAGCTCTGGTACAAGACTGCCACTTTAGGTCTAGAGAGGAAGAGAGACAAAGAATTTGTGTGCAGAATCGAACTGCGTATCTGTTTCTTCTTGCATCTTGAGTGTGTGCATGTTCACAAGACTACCACTCGATTACGACCAGGTCGAAAGTAATGACACTGAGAGCAACAAAATGAGAAGTGTCCATCAGCAAGTGTAATGCCTCCGGTAACCATTGCATGAATGTGTTTGAGAGATGTTGTCAGTCTTTCGTTGAAAAGTGAGTTTTTGTCTGCTGATAGGATGGATCACACACACACACACACCACACACACACACCACACACACACACACACACACACACAGATGCATACACAACAGACGCACTCATGCACACACTCGCACACACACGCACGCACGCACAAACACACACACACACACACAAAGCATATCAGTGTTTAGACATCATCTCTGGAGATAGAATGGGGCAACCTGAGTGATCGGGTTAAAAATGGTTACACGTTCAAAAATCTGAACTCCGGAGAAAGAAGATGGAGGATGGCAGAAGAGGAAACACCATCAGAGACCACAGTACCAAGTGCTCTCTGAAGGTCAGAGACCATGGTACTAAGTGCTTTCTGAAGGTCAGAGACCACAGTACCAAGGGCTTTCTGAAGGTCAGAGACCACCGTACCAAGTGCTTTCTGAAGGTCAGAGACCACCATACCAAGTGCTTTCTGAAGGTCAGAGACCACAGTACCAATGCTTTCTGAAGGTCAGAGGCCACAGTACCAAGTGCTTTCTGAAGGTCAGAGACCACAGTACCAAGTGCTTTCTGAAGGTCAGGTGAATGTGATGTCAGAGCAGCAAGGCCACTGGCATTTTCTTATCTTCTCTTCTCTCTTGTTTCCTTGATGCTCTGATAACATTAACTGATAACATTAACTGATAACATTGACAGTGATAACATTGACAGTGATAACATTGACAGTGATAACATTGACAGTGATAACATTGTGATAACATTGACAGTGATACATTGACAGTGATAACATTGACAGTGATAACATTGACAGTGATCAATCAAGGAAAAAAAAAGAGAAAAAAAAGAAAAGAAATGTGTTTGTGGGTATTTTTGTTTGTGTTTTTATCAGAGAACAGTGTGCTGGACAAGATAAAACCAAAAAGCCTATACTAAGCATAATTTAAGGTGCGTTTTATGAACTTGCATCAGTGTGTGCACCTGCACTAATCGGTCCAGTTCTGTAGTGAGACACGCCATGCGATGAAACAGGTCTGAAATGGTGGTTGGTTGTGCTTCGTTTGAATGTGTTGTTTCAGGAGAAGAAAAGGTTTGGGCTCGTTATGGATTCAGATCTTTCCATGAAATAACATACAACTAAAACCTGCCAGACTTGTTCCTGTAACACTATCCACACAGACCCTCGTTCTGCTCTATGTGCTCAGTTAACACTGCAGTCACAGCACTGAAATTCCGTCAGGACACCTGATTTTGGCCATTTTTAATTGATTTTCCTTATAAGCCTAAATCCGACAGTGACTTTGTTCTTGTACAGTGAAATAAAGCTATCTTTCGTCTTCTCAGTGATAAATGTTTTAACTTTCCCGTACTCCGTGGGTGTGAAATCACCCAGACACGTGTTTTTTGCTCTGTAACTCTAGTAATTTTGAAGCCACTTCCACTTAATTTCATGACTTTGTCCCTAATATATTATACTACATATCAACTGAAAATTATTTTGTTTTATACATAAACAAAGAAATTATTAAACAATTAATGTCCCAGTACGTCGTGGGTGTGAGAACACCCATACTACCAAAGAATAAACCTTGCACGCCGTACGCCGTGGGTGTGGGGCCACCCATACTTACAAAGCTTGCGCGCTACACGCTATGGATGTGACGTCACGCGTGCTTGCTACAGGGAGATAAGAGTCGCGTTGGTAAGAAATTCCTTGCAGCTTTCTTCCTGAGCGGGGCGCTTACTGCCAAGTGTGGGCAATGTACGTCATAATGAAAATGATGCAAAGTAACATTACGTATTTAAAAAAAAAAAAAAAAAAACCACGTAGGCCTTGGTATGTTGCACATTCTAGGAAACGTCATACTGACAGAGGATCAAGTATTTCTAATGTTTTACCAATGCACACACACACGCGCGGGCCCGTGCGCGTGTATTATATAGCATAGCTCATATATATCTTTCCATGCATGCACACACACACACACACACACACACACACACACACACACACACTTTCTCTCTCTCTCTCTGTGTTTCTCTTTCTCTCTCGCACAAACATGCAATAATGCTCACATGCACACACACAGATAAACGCACATTCATGCGGCCCGCCTGTGCACAGTTATTCACCGAGAAACAACAACAACGAACAACCGTTTGACGCAAGTAGCAAGACTCATCTCATAGAAGTCAAATTTGCATGACGTACGGCAAGGTCTTACTTCCTCGAGAAAAACCATGGGTTACTGTACACCCACGGCGTACGGCGAGGGATTCGTTCCTACACAAAAACCATGGGTTACTGTACACCCACGGCGTACGGCGAGGGGTTCGTTCCTACACAAAAACCATGGGTTACTGTACACCCACGGCGTACGGCGAGGGTTATTCCTTCTTAGAAACCATGGGTTTCTGCACACCCACGAAGTACAGCGCGCAAAATTTTAGGCGACGTACGGGAAAGGTTAAAAGTCAAAATAATTATTGTGTTGTTGTTTGATTGAGTTGAAAATGACATACTTCAAACAAGGAGCACTGATTCAGTGACTGAAGATGCCAACGGATTGGTTGCTTTCTCTTCAAATTAACTAATGAAATCGACTGCTAACTGGTATGATAGGACGTAGGAAGGACTGTATTTGTACGCCGATATCACTGGTTAAAATTCTCCCGGAAATTCGATCATATTTATTTTTAGAAGACTGTCGCTATCGTTCTCACGACCTGTTCTGAGTGACAGATCGCTTGCCGCGAGTACTTTTGCCCCACGTCGCCAAGTGGTAAGTCAGACACCGTGATCATTCTCACGGCGTGTTGCGAAAAAGTTAAATTGAGAAGAATCAGCTCCATTGGAAGATTTCTGACAGCAGATGCTAGGAAAACGCCAGTTACTCCTTGTGTTTTGTCATGCATTGACTACTGCAATGTTTTACTCACTGGCTGTCCGGAAGACACACTTCAACCTTTACAAGAGGTTCAAAATTCTGCTGCTCACCTTATTTTTAGGTCACATCATCAACAGCTATGCTCTCCTCTATGAAAGAAACTCCACTGGCTGCCTCTTTCAGAACAGATTAAGTACAAAGTTGCATGTGCATGTTTCTATAATTACTGGATCAGCACCTTCTTATCTGTCTGAACGTGTCGGTCTTTACATTCCATCTCGCACTCTCCGCTCTTCTTTCAATTCCCATCTGCTTTGCCAGGGACGCTACAAACTTAAAAGTCATGTTCTTTTTCATTCTGTGGCCCGCAGCTTTGGAACTCTCTTCCTTTGCATGTTAGACACTCTTGCTGTCTTCTAGTCCAGCCTCAAAACATTTCTTGTCCAAAAGTATTACTTGTAAGATACCCCTCCGGCCCTGTGATGGATGCCTGGTGCATGTGATATATGTGTGTGTTTGGGTGGGTAGGTGTTTGTATAAAGTTTATTGATGTGAAATTTGTACATATGTTGTTCTTTGTCAGTGCCTAGAACCTTTAGAAGGCGCTTTATAAGTGCCATGTTATTATTATCATTGTTATTATATAATTATAACGGTTGTGTGACATGGGCCTCGCATGGTGGTGTGTTGCAGGTGTTCCTGCTGGTGGTCCTGTACGGGCTGTTCCATGGGCTGTTTTTCCTGCCAGTGCTGCTGTCTTGGCTTGGTCCTAAGCCCTACGCCTCCGCCGACCGTCACTACCACCCGGACTCCGAGAGTCGGCCTTCCACGTCCAGGGGCATGGGGATGGAGGCTCAGAGTCCGGCCATGGTCAGTGGCTGTTGTGTGTCTCCGTGTCCTCTGAGCCTGTGGCTGTTCTGTTTCACTTTCAGACTTGTTTTGGTGATGAGGATGTTTTTGTTGATGACTGCTATTGTTCAGTTTAATCCGGCTCATTCTGGTGGTGATGATGTATTTGTCTTGTGTTTTATCGCTTTTATGCTGCACTGTGGTTTTAAATTCTTTTTTTTTAGACTTCTATAGGTAGATAGTTTATGGGGTGAAGACAAGTGGGATGAAGACTCTCATCTGACAGTTTGTCTCAACCAGTATTTGTGTTGTTACAACAGGATGGATGGGAGGAGGGAGAACATGCATGTACAAACTGTTGGCTCAAGAAAACAAGCCAGATAACCCAGATGTAACACGGTTCTTGGTATCTTTTTAGAAGAATGGCCGAGATACGTTCATGTTGTCAGAGTTATTTGTATTTCAGATTTCCTGTTGATCATTAACATGCATTGATATTTGATGTTTGTTTATTGATATCATTCGTTATTACGAATATTGTTATACATATTTCATGCCCACAGACCAAAGGATCCAAATCCCCGTACGCTAATGGCATAGACTCGCCAGTCTTCCATCACACCAGTGGAGACGGTAAGTCGGCCAATGGCCAGACTCCCCGGGCTTGGGCCCCACAGTCCAACGGCGGTCCTCAGCGCCCACTGACTGGTGGGCGTGGGGCGTCGGCCGGTGGGAACACTGCGCGCATCAGTCCAGGTAGAGTGACGCCCCCTCCCGACTACACCCCGCCACACTCCCCTGCCTTCCCTCACAGCTCCTACGGTCTGCCGACCGTGCAGATGTGATCCTTCAGATGACTGGACAGATGTCGTGGTGAACAGATGTGTTTGGTCAGATGATGGTTCATCGGTAGATGTGATTGGTCACACGATGGTTTTAGAAAATAGATGTGATTGGTCAGAAGTGAATGAATATGATCCATCAAAAGATGGGCGATTATTTAGCAGACGCGTGTTTGACACAAGTGAATCGAGATCTAATGGGATTTATTGGTAGATACATAGCCAACGCGTATCATGCATCAGATGATGTGATTTATTAGTCGATGTAGATGTCATAGTCAGCAGATTTCGTATTCAACAGGTGTGTGACCTGTCAGATGACATTAGCAAATGACAACTCAACAGATGTTCAATCATTAGATGAACAGATTCATTAGCAACTGCCACAGGTGAAAAGATCTGATCCTTTATGAGTGTAATTAGTTTGCAGGAACCGTGAGTGAACAGATATGATCCTTTACTCCTGTGAAAATTTGCAGATGTCATTGGCGAGTAAATTTGATGCTTCACTAATTGTAATGAATCAGCAGACATCATGGGTGAAAAGTCACGATCCATGAAGATGAAATCAATCAGCCTATGTTGTAAGCAAATAGGTGTGATCTGTCACTGATTGATGCAGCAGATCTCATGAGGAAACAGTGTGATCCTCACTGATAAAAGCAAATAGCAGATGTTGTAAGTGAAGATTCTTGATCTGTCACTAATTAATCAATAAGTGGATGTCATAAGAGAATGGATGTGATCCATAACGGATGAGATCAATTATTAGATGTTCAGTCAAAACATGCTGTACTTCAGTGCGTATGACCGATTGATCTGGTTAATTTGAAGATCTCGTTTGTCAGCCATTGTCATCCCTCAACACACATGATCAATCAGCCAGTGTTCGTGTTGCTTGTCACTTTCGATTCGATGACCAACGAATCTCAAAGTTAGTCTGTCATCCGAAATGATGAGTCAGTTGACACATTGAGTCAGCAGGTAATGTACCCTGCCTGGCATGCAGAAGAAGTAATCAGTTAAATCAATCAGCAGAATTTAGTTGTTAATATTTGCCTGTGGTTGTGATCTTCAGTTGATTATTACCATAATATTATGATGGTAGTATCTGTTTTGATGATTTAAATCTGATCTGCAGTGACGAGTGTGGGCATGAGCATATTTCTTGAAGATAGTTTGCCATGAGATCACACACACATACACACACATGCAAGACACACAAAAAAGTCATTCGACTGGTTAAGCATACTTGTCAGAAAAACAAAAGGGGAAAAAAATCGACTAGATATTGAATACCAAGGTTTGAATCTGGGAAATTTCAGTGACTTTCTGTGTGTGTGTGTGTGTGTGTGTGTGTGTGCGAGTATGTGTGTGTGTGTGAGTCTCTGTGTGTGTGTGTGTGTGAGTATGTGTGTGTGCGTGTGTGTGTGAGAGTGTGTGTGTGTGTAAGTAAGTGAGGTTGAACCCACATAGTAAAACCTCAGGATACTGTACGTTACCTGTACTGAATCACGTGATCAGTCTTGTCAGGGATCCCAACATCTGTGATACTGTTGTTGCCAGAAATGGAGAGAGAGTGAGAGAGACGAAGGAGCAAGCAAAACAGAGAGAGAGAAGAGTAGGGTGTGGGTGAAGAGGGGCAAGAGGAGAAGGATGGATGAATAGTGAATGGAGGAGAGAGAGAGGTTGGAGGAGAGGATGGGGGTACAATGCAGAGAAAGAGGGAGAGAGAGAAAGAGAGCAATGCCAGACAGAATGATAAGACAAAGAAATGTGTGTTGAACATGTATTTAGTATACATGACTGGATGTGTAAGCATTGTCTTTGGACATGTTACATGGTGCCTTTTTGATTACACATGTTTCTGCCTGTCTCACTCAAAGCTGAATAATGTGGAAATGTGTGAATGACAGCACATGCATAAATTACAGTCATTCTGCCTCCCATTATTGATGCTATAATTCAGAATTAGTAACTTGTACATTGTCTAAGCCGAACTTGACTTCATTATTTCAAGGTCGTATGCATCCATAAAATTCAGCTCCATGTTGGCTTACATACGCCCATATTATGCAGCAACATCTCACTGTTCCAAGGTAATTGTCATTCGTTTGTTCATGCGTCTCTACAAAATTCCCAGTGTGCTTACATGTTTTATTTCTGTACTGATGTTGATGTGTTCTTGCCTACATGCTTGAAATTGTAATTGTTTAATGTTTTATGTTTAGCTCATGTAAAAAGTTTATTGCTTTAAAGCAAGTGGTACTGTCGGCTTCATGGCATGCCTTTTACAAACATTAGGACTGTTTGATCAATTATTTTTACTCTGACATATGACATGTAAGGAAAAATATTGATTCTCCTTCATCATTTTAAGGAACACAGCTGTGAAATTTGGACAAACTTTCTGTTTTAGTTTATATTGGAGATTCTTTTTCAATGACTCTTGTTTGGATGTTAGCATAACGTATTAGTAAGTGCTGGTATATTGTCCAGTACAAGATTATCCTAGGATTTAAAGTACTGCATATATATCAAGAGTGTGAGTAAGCGTGTTTGTGTGTGTGGTGCATGTGTGTGTGTGTGTGTGATGACTCATGTATTCTCTTTCCCATAGAGAGATAAAATGAAATAATTGTCAAGACATAGTGATAATAGATAAGGATGTCACCCCCCCCCCCCCCCCCCTCCTTTTTTTTTAAAAAACTGATTTTCTCTCTTTTCGCCACCAGAAGATTAGATTTTTTCCACTGATAATGTGAAATCTGAATGAAAAGTTGTTGAAAATATATTTGAAAGAAATAAATCTGCTATTTTTCAAAGCGGATCAGGTGTGAGACCACTACCTTTTTATTTTTCCCCACTTTCTATCAAACTTTGCAATCCTCCTCATTGCAATTATGATTCTACCCCCTTTAAAAAAAAGATGATCCTCAGGAATTTAGCATGGCTCTGATATAGTGAGTTGAGGTAAAATATACTTCAGCCGCTTAAAAGGTGACTGTGAAAAGGGGGTGCCAGTTCAGATTTCCTAGCTTTTTTCACAATCTGCCATCAGGCCCTTAAAAGATGTCTGTGAAATAAGGGATGTCACTCTGGTTGTTTGGCTTTTTCATACTATGTCATCATTTTGTTTATTGTCCGTTCAAAAAAGTTAGTGGTTAAAGTAGGATGCTCTGTAATGACTGGCGGTGACAGTCTCTCGACTAACCCTCAAACTGCAGTGAAAATTTGTTGCTTGGATGTGAAAGATCCAGCAATACTGATCTCAAAGTAAGTACTCTTGTGCATGGAATGATATTTGTGTGCTTTAATCTAACAGTTAAATAGGCCAACTTTTTTCAGTATAAGCATGGTGTGCTTGTTGACAAAATCTAACAACTGAATTTTTGTTTTGCAGAATTAGTTCAGCTTGAAATGACTGTATTTTTTGTTTTTGTTTCTCATTGTGTGATAAGCTTTACGTGGTATGCCTTTGCTTTTCATTTGCAGTTTAGTGCAGCTTTGAATAATAAGCCTTAGCTTTTTGTTGCATTCTAACTGGGTCAGTCAGGATGCGCTTGTGGTGGTTCTACTAATCACTTAGCTTGCTGCTTTGTTTTTTCAGACCAGTCAGCAAATGGCCCACAGGTTGTGATGGAATGGGTGATGTATAGTTCTCATTTTCCGGAATGTCACATTCTCTGTGCCTGTTATTTACCATACATTCTTGCTTAGTTTCCTCTTTATTATCGTCTTTATGTTATCCGTACTGATATTGTTGTTTGGGGGCGCATTCTTGAATCATCATCATGTATGTACTTTAAACATTGCCACTGAAGTGAAAGGGGATACAATTTGAATACAATGCCAGTTTTTAGCGAGAACAATTATGTATGCATTATGTAAACAGGAATTCATTAATGTCATTTTCAAGCCAGCAAATGAGAGAGAAAGAGAGAAGAGAGAGAAGAGGGAGAGGGATGAGAGAGAAGAAATAACAAACAGAAAAGACCTATAGGCAAGATGACCTGGACTTAAAAAATACAAACTGGTATCAAAGCTAGATTTCATTCATAGTTTGAAGAAGCCTGAGTACCCAGCTGATCAAGAAATAAAGAACGGGCCACTCCAAAAGGAAGGCACCAACAGATACTATACTCTGATGAATTTATCGTAATACTTTATCCTCACCGATAATTACCAGGTTGTGGTTGAAAAACACTATAAATGTAAGTTAAAAAGACAAGTTTTTGTATACTTATAAATGTAAAGATACCCTTAGAGCTGCTTTTGCCTTTGTACATACACATGTGAATGAGACGTTCTGACATGCGTTCAAATGGAAAAAAAAATTATAAAGTTGCCTGGAAAGTGGTGTAGAGTATTTGTGAGAAAAAGTGTCGGAACAAAAAAGAATGACAACGGCAGTATTGAGGAAACAACAACGTATTTTGAGAAAGCAGTGTAGATGTCCAGCTGATTGGCCTGTGGCTGGCATCTGAAACAGTCCAAGTAGGTTCAAGGTCATTGCTATCGTTACCGTACAGTTCACAAAGACAGAGTGAAAGTAGATATAGAAGCTAGTAACACGCTTCAGTGGATTGCTTGCAACACAGATCTTTATGAAAAGTTAATGGAAACAAACCTAGGTTTACACATGAACTGTTTGCATCACAAAACGTATGAAAAGGTAAGAGAACAAAGAAAGCGCCAAAAAAAAAAAAAAAAAAAAAAAAAAAGGAAAAAACTCAACCAAACAATAACAAATAGATTTCAGACTGCATTTTTTTTTCTCATCAAAACGACAGGTTGGAAACGGTGTACAATTATGTCACTTTTATTTATGACCCAAATCGCTGTGAGAAGGCGATTGGGAGAAAAGACAACAGAAGCTCAATAACATTGTCTTTCTGGTTTTGGAAAAAAATTATTATTCTTCATTCACCGATACTTTATAAAGTAGAATATTTGCATCTTAGTGTGAAGCAGCCAGCCAGTCAGATGTATGAACTTTATGCCGTTCTCAGGGGGCTAATGGGAAAGAGTCCATTTCATTTGTTCTTGTGCTTGGTTTTGGCTGATGTAACCATGCACCAGTATAACTTAAACTTTCTCACTGTACATAGTTTTATAATCATGTATATGTGTAGCCATTTTCTGCATGGCACATATATCTAAAATATACTGCATTAAATGATCAAACAGACACTGTTGTCTTTTCCTGTCATTGTATGGTTGAGAGAAAATAATGTTATCGCACAATACCCCCCCCCAACAGAAATGACGACTTGATTTCATTCATCACTAATTGCAGTTATTTAATGACATAGCTGTTTGTTGTTCATTCTTCTGTCCATGCGCTCATATCCGTGACGAATATCGGCAACAGTAATGACTGCTTGTCAGCCAGTGAGGAGACTTTATATTGACACTGCTGACGTAACGTGTTACAGGGGATAGTCATGTGACTGTCTTCAGATAATTAGGGTCATATGATTAGTTCTCTCATATTTGGAGTTTGGTTTCTGAAATCAAGTGGCACCTTGTTACATATGATTGTTTGCTTATTTGTTTGAATGATTATACATCCATGGTAGACAATATTCGGTCATATGATCACTTTCACACAGAAAGTCAACATTAGTTGGCAGCATCAGTTAGTACATCGGATTCCGGTTAGGAACTCTTAGTTTTGTTACTGAAATCCATGTTGAAATTGAATTGTTCAGTCGAACTTTTGCGTACTGTCAACCCGGTTATTCTGATAACTTTTGTGAATGGGTGCTGTGGAACTCATAGTTTGAGTATATTTTTTTTCTCTTTTTGTTGTAAAACAGAGCTAAAAAATCATAGTCATTTTGCTCACATATGTGTTTTGGTGCTGGTCTGTTTGTGTGTAGTTATGGGGGTCAGTATTTTTGGAGTATTTCAGTATAAATTGTTGCGCATCATCTGGAATTTCTGTGCGGGTAATTTCTTTTTTTGTTCCACTTCCCTTTGACTTTGCCTTTTTATTATTTGATGTGTTTCTCGTTGTGTTTTTGTGACTGTTGTTCAGTATCTTTCTGCCTCTCTGGCTCATTCACCTGTGGTTAATCCAGAAAGATGTTGCACACGTTTGTTCACCTAAAGGATGCTGAGGGGTCTTCCAGTATAACGTGTCACTTTTTTCTGGAAACTGTGCACAGGTGACTTGCTCTGTTCTTTTACTCTTCGGTACTGTCATTCACCGTTTTCCTGCATTTTGGAGCTCTTTGTGTTGCCATAGAAAGTCTGCAGATTCTTTTTCCTTGCTGCAGTGTAACACGGAGCTCTGTCTTGTCGAAAGTCTGTACACTTTTTTTTCCCCAGCTGTATTGTGTAACATGCTAGTTTGATGATGATCTTGGTAGTGAGAGTTTAAACACTGGAACTGTCAATAACGGTTTTTTTTTCATGCATTTTGTTTTATGGATGATGTTTCTTCAGTAGTTTTCCAACTCTGTTTTATAAACTGGATGATGACTAAAGGAGCGGAATAGCTTTTGACTCTGCCCAAACCAAGTTATATCTGCTCATCATAAAGAAAGTCTCCTCGTGATTAATTGATACGTGTTTGATACAGGGTGTTGTTTTTCTTTCAGGCGTAGACATGTAGGTGGTGACGACCCCCTGAAAGGGCCCCATGTGGTCAGTAGGGCCTATAACGAAACTGAAACATGCTTATAACGTTTGTGTAACACTGAAAGCACTCTTCTTGCCAGGTGAAACCTGCTTGGGGATGATGAAGCTTAGATCCAGTCTATCAAACTTTTCCTTCAGAGAATCACTTGGGTCAGCCAGAAAATGAGCAGGATGCATAATCATGCAGCTGCTGCATTTGTTGTGGGTCATGTTGCTGGTTCATTATGTCCTACACCTCTGTTGTTGTTTTGTTGATCATGTTTTTCAGTCATTTCATGTTCATGTTCTTCACATTGTTTTACCAAGAGTTCATCGTTGAATGTTATTTCATTTGAACACGATGCCAACAGGCTTACTGGGTGATGTCTGTCTTGTATGGACAAAATCTGCCTTGTTTTTTTAAAAATGATATTCAGGGTGGTACTGGATGCATTGAATGCCAATGTGTTATCATTCATTGCAATACTTGCTAACGTTTATCTAGTGCTTTTATCATGGTTGCTTTGTTATTTTCTATTGTACTGTTGGTTCACCTCTGTCTTAGCATGTTTCCTTGTTTGTAAAGTTTGGCTTGCTTTTAATAAGTATTAATCAACCTATACTTTTTTTCACCTTTGCACATGTCTTGCTAATGGTCTTCTGTCATTGTATTGCTTTAAGCCTATGATTATCTGCTTATGAACTAAACCTGTTACCTAAAATATGGCTGTGATGGGAGATTCAAAGATCTTGTGAACTTTTTTTTTCTCATCCCATGTACACTGGCCTTTTTTCTTCTTTTTTGCTCAGGTCTAAGTATTTTCCTCCATGGAAGTTTGCTTTGTTTAGATTTGTTTGTATGTACTAGCTTGTTTTGCTTTGTTTAGATTTGTATGTACTGGCTTGGTTTCCTTTGTGTACAGTGGGTTTATCTTCCTGTTCTCCGTGTTATAAGATTTTGGTTATCTATTAATTTGCTTTTTGTTGCCCAACCTCTTGCCTCTCTTTAACTTGAGTAAAGAAGATTTTGGGATATTTTATTCACCAGTGTCTATTAAAAGTGTCTTTCTTGCAGCTTCAGAGTAAAACGCAGATCAAGAAAGAGAATTGCATAATGTTATGCAAGAATTAAGTGTTATCATGTTTTAAAGTCACATTTTCATTGAATGTCTTGTTGGTGCATTGTTCAAACTTCTCTCCTGATTCAGATGATGTAACTTGAACTGTGACTTTGAAACAACCCAGATGTATGTGATAATTCTGTAGATAACTGATTTGCTAGGAGTGTCTTCAAGAACTTTAAATCTTGCGAAACGACGTATGTGGATTTTGAAAGAATATCCTAAAGATTATGAATATATCCTGCATGTTTTGAAAATATACATGTCTTTTGTTATCGAACACATTCTAAATGTATGGACAAACTATAAATGTTTATGAATGCTTTTTCTTAACTTTAGAAACTTTGCCATTTAGATTACAGAGTATAGGACTTCTGCTGAAGCCTTCATGTAGGACATATAATGATGAATACTCAAGTGGTGATTTCAGATGTGCCAATCTTTCACATATCTATGTCAGTTTAAAAACTCGGAGTGAAACCAGGTCTTGTGGAATATAGAAAAAAGGAAAGTTTTGCTTGTACAGCAGCATCTCCAGGCATGGAAGTAAAAAAGAATGCTGGGCTATATTTCAGTGTTGATGGCCAACTAGATCAAGAGATGCAGGAGAGTTATCAAATCTCGCTGATGTTGTCAGGATGGCCAGATGATACTGCATGGTCTTTGGAAACACGCTTCTCATAAAAGAGAAAGACGTACCCATTCCATTGGCAAGGTCACCCCATAGTCTACATGTATATGTAACAGGACCGCACTCTGGCAAATAAATTGAGTCCAGTCCTTTTGGGTTCGGCTCCCTGCCTTTTTATTGGATCTGCTCAACATCAAAAGAAGAACTCGGGGAAAACCTGAATAAAAACCCTGAAACACACCAAGAAACACTATTTAATAACTAAACACTAACTTCTTATGTGTCTCGGTATTTACAAATTACAATAGAGTACCTTCTCAACCAACATCCAAAACTTGGATTAAGACCCAGATTGATAAAACAAAACATTATGAGGAAAAAAAAACCGAAAGGAAATCTTTCCCAAAACCTTGAGAAAAAGTAACTCACTATAATTAATATTAAACCAGCTCCATCCCGGTTCCATAAAGACAAGCTGTCCCATCTGCCCATCAACCCTCGGAACGACCTACTGCGAATTGAGTGTGCAGACGGTGAACTTCTGCCATACTGGGGGTACATTGAAGCATCTGTGAGCGCTACCGGAGCTGGACTGGATAGTCAGGCTAGACTGCCTTGTCTCTTCCTGGTGGTTCCAGACAGCAAATACAGCAGCAAGGTTCCTGTGCTGTTGGGTACAAATGTGCTGGAGCAGGTCATGGAGATGACACAGAAGAAGCATGGCAACCGCTTCCTGCAGGTGGCCAGACTCCATACTCCCTGGTACCTGTCGTTCAGATGCATGTCCTTGAGGGAGAGGGAGCTCTGCAGAAGCAAGAACAGACTGGCCGTTGTCAAGAATGGAGAGAACCACAGTATCCTCATTAAACCAAACAGCACCCATGTTCTGCAAGGTGTGGTAGACCAGGCATTGGACTACAAGCCAACCTGCGCTTTACTGCAGCAGGTACGAGAAGACACTGATCTGGCTTTGCAAGACATCACACCAACAATAGTCAACTATCAGGGCAAGAAGACAAGACTAGTAGATGTTCATATCTCAAATGTCACAACCCAAACTGTGGTAGTACCCCCTCATGCCGTGCTTTGTGAACTTCACCAGTGTGCAGAGCAAGCAGCGACGATATTGTGGACAAGTTGCGACCAGCACCTACCCACATGGACAAAGTGACAATTTCACCTGAAGGGTTAACCAGTGAGCAGCTCAGGCAGCTTCAGAACTTGCTGAAAACCCATCCAGATTGTTTTGTGCAATACGATGCTGATGTTGGGCATACGACAAGAAGGCCCTACCATATCCACCTCAACAATGAGGCGCCTTTCAAAGAACGCCATCGCTTCATTCCACCAGGGATGTACGAGGAAGTAAAGACCCATCTACAGCAGCTTTTGGACAGCGGTGTTATTCGGCCGTCTCACTCTCCCTGGTCGTCAAACGTTGTACTTGTCAAAAAGAAAGATGGATCTTTGACTTTGTGTCGACTTCCGTCAGCTGAATGCACGCACTGTGAAAGACTCCTATGCCCTTCCCCGCATAGAGGACTTGCTGAACAGCCTTTCTGGAGCCAAGTACTTCTCAGTGCTGGACATGAAAAGTGGGTACCATCAAATTGATATTGCAGAAGAGCATCGTGAGAGAACGGCCTTCACTATAGCCCCATTTGGTTTTTTCGAGTTCACCAGACTGGCCATGGGACTTGTCAATGCACCTGCTACCTACCAGCGACTTATGGAGGACTGTCTAGGTGACCTGCACCTCAACATCTGCTTGGTATTCTTGGACGATGTGATTGTCTTCTCAAATACCTTTCAAGAACACATGGAGCATCTTGAGAGAGGAGTCCTATGCCTGAAGGACTGTGGACTGAAGCTTAACCCCAAGAAATCTTCCTTCTGTCAAGAAAAGGTCCGCTATGTTGGGCACATCGTGTCAGCCAAAGGCATTAAGGCAGATCCGGAGAAGTGCAGTCAAGTCATCAACTGGCCAACTCCAAGGACTCCAGAGGAAGTTCGCAAATTTCTCGGATTTTCAGGGTACTACAGGCGCTATGTGAAAGACTACAGCAAGATTGCAAAACCTCTCACAGAACTCATGCCCAACCCAAAAGCGAAGAAAGGAAAGAAAACGAAGAACATCAGGACAGCCACCAAGTGGGTCTGGGGCGAAGCCTTTGACAAGCTGAAAGACTGCCTTGCGTCACCACCCATCCTCGGTTTTCCTGACAAGTGGGAGGAAGCAGTCTACCAGGTGTTAGATCAACCAAACGTCGACATCCCAGTGTATGTAGTCCAGAAGGAAGATGGAACTGGGAAGAAGAGAACACTGCATCGCAATCTGCTGTTGCGTCTAGGAAGCATCGAGGAGAGGCCAGTGGTCACCAAGGGGCATTCCACCAGTAGAGACCATGAAGACGTCAAACTCGTGCACAGAGAAAATCCAAGCAGCAACACAGTGACAGTGAAGCAACAGACACTGAGGACAGTAGTGAGGAGGAAGTAGTGATGTTGGACGACGGCAAGCATTCTGCAGCAGAGGCAGCATCAACCAGCTGCATCAGAAGGAAATCAGATGGCAGCTGAAGAGGAGATGGGTACCCAGGAACCACTTCAAGAAGTGGAGGATCTGCACAACGTAGGTCAAATGAAGAGCCCACATGGAAACGTGATGAAACTGTGCCAAAGACGGTTGCTGAAGACAGCGACAGTGAAGGAGAAGCGCAGCCATCGCCTGTATCGCCCCTTGTCCATCAGGCGACCACCAGTGCCGGCTCCTCGTCGGTCACAAGGGGCCAGGATCAACCTCAGTGGATGAAGTCAGGAGACTTTGTCATGCTTCACCAGACAGTCCAGCCAGATTGGCGAGTAGTGTGGAATATCTGATGAAAACTGACACATTGAAGGGAATGCCGGACTGGATGGCAAAAGCAGTTGTAAATAAGATTTTAGGACAGTGAAACAAGAACATAAAGCTCACATTTCATAATTGATAAGGTTTTTTTTCCGTTCTTGCAAAATGTGGGGCACCATTTTTTTCATCAGAGGGGTGTATGTGACCCAGTGATGCTTAGGGGGGAGAGAGAGAGAGAGCGGAAGAGACGCCACTGGGAGAGTGATTTCCCTTGCATGGGAAGGTGGCAGATCAAACAAAACGGCTTCCCGGCATTTTAGCGTTTTGAAAGAATAATACCAGTGAGATGATAGCATTCACTAAATGTTGATAACCCTTATTCCACAAATAGGGTCTGTTAAGACTTAAAAGCTTACTCAGTTACTTATTAGGTTTGACTGTTTTTTTCTGAATCATTACATTTAACATGTAGTAGTAGTAGTAGTAGGGACTGACCATTCATTAGCCTAGACCTCGCGGTCTGTCATGTGTCTCTAAAATTCTTCACTTTTTGGGTCAGTTTGGCATGCTACATTAATCAGTATTTTCATTGCAATCCATCATAAGCATTGAACAGTTCTCTACATTTTGAATTATTATTTAGAAAAATTCTTGAAAGTATTAATATTAGGTGTAAAGTTAATGTTAGCAGGTAATTTGTACCAGTGGTTAGCAACTCTGTATGAAAATGAAAAGTTACGTTGATAAGTTTTACAGTGTTTTATAAAAATCTTTCCTTCAGACTTTCTAGTACTCCAAGTTGTGCAATAGATAAAGCAAAGTTTCAACGTCAATATTATTTTAGCATTGAAGAGTTTATAAATTTGAATTAGTCACATCTGATCCTTCTTCCCCTCAGCGGGTGCAGATTCAAATATTTTCAGTCTTTCATTATATGACAAGTTTTGCAGTGCTTTAACAATTTGGTTAGCTTTATTTACCACTCTCTGTAGGTGGGGGTCAAGCATGTTAGCTTTATTGTTTACAGTGACTCAATTTCCCTTCGGATCAGCTTGAAAAACTAAGGGATTTAATATATAACGTTGATAATGGTGACCTAGTAGTTAGCTATTATGACTTTGTAAAATTATTTTTTGGTGAATACATAACTCATCAAAAGTACTATTAATTGATCTGGTTGACCGGAATGTTAACCAGATCAATTAATAGTACTTTTAGATGAGTTATGTATTCACCAAAAAATAATTTTACAAAGTCATAATAGCTAACTACTAGGTCACCATTATCAACGTTATATATTAAATCCCTTAGTTTTCAAGCTGATCCAAAGGGAAATTGAATCTCTGTAAACAATAAACTAACATGCTTGACCCCCACCTACAGAGAGTGGTAAATAAAGCTAACCAAATTGTTAAAGCACTGCAAAACTTGTCATATAATGAAAGACTGAAATATTTGAATCTGCACCCGTTGAGGGGAGAAGGATCAGATGTGACCTAATTCAAATTTATAAACTATTCAATGGCTAAAATAATATTGACGTTGAAACTTTGCTTTATCTATTGCACAACTTGCGAGTACTAGAAAGTCTGAAGGAAAGATTTTTATAAACACTGTAAAACTAATCAACGTAACTTTTCATTTTCATACAGAGTTGCTAACCACTGGTACAAATTACCTGCTAACATTAACTTTACACCTATATATACTTTCAAGAATTTTCTAAATAATTCAAAATGTAGAGAACTGTTCAATGCTTATGAGGGATTGCAATGAAAATACTGATTAATTGTAGCATGCCATCTGACCCAAAAAGTGAAGAATTTAGAGACACATACAGACCGCGAGGTCTAGGCTAATGAATGTCAGTCCCTACTACTACTACTACATGCTAAATGTAATGATTCAGAAAAAACAGTCAAACCTAATAAGTAACTGAGTAAGCTTCAAGTCTTTTAACAAAAGACCCAACAAAGAAATAATCCAAAACAGACACCCTATTTGTAGAATAAGGGTTATCAACATTTAGTGAATGCTATCATCTCACTGGTATTATTCTTTCAAAACGCTAAAATGCCGGGAAGCCGTTTTGTTTGATCTGCCACCTTCTCATGTGGCGTCTCTTCCGCTCTCTCTCTCCCTCCCTCCCTAAGCATCACCGGTCACATACACCCCTCTGAAGAAAAAAATGGTGCCCCCGACATTTTGCAAGAACGGAAAAAAACCTTATCAATTATGAAATTGAGCTTTATGTTCTTGTTTCACTGTCCTAAAACTTATTTACAACTGCTTTTGCCATCCAGTCCGGCATTCCTTCAATGTGTCAGTTTTCATCAGATATTCCACACTACTCAGCCATCTGGCTGGACTGTCTGGTGAAGCATGACAAAGTCTCCTGACTTCATCCACTGAGGTTGATCCTGGCCCCTTGTTGACCGACGAGGAGCCGGCACTGGTGGGTCGCCTGATCGACGAGGGGGCGATACAGGCGATGGCTGCGCCTCTCCTTCACTGTCGCTGTCTTCAGCAACCGTCTTAGGCACAGTTTCATCACATTTTGATGCGGGCTCTTCATTTGACCTACGTTGTGCAGATCCTCCACTTCTTGAAGTGGTTCCTAGGTACCCATCTCCTCTTCAGCTGCCATCTGATTTCCTTCTGATGCAGCTGGTTGAGCTGCCTCTGCTGCAGAATGCTTGCCGTCGTCCAACATCACTACTTCCTCCTCACTACTGTCCTCAGTGTCTGTTGCTTCACTGTCACTGTGTTGCTGCTTGGATTTTCTCTGTGCACGAGTTTGATGTCTTTGATGGTCTCTGCTGTTGGAATGCCCCTTGGTGAGCACTGGCCTCTCCTCGATGCTTCCTAGAGGCAACAGCAGATTGCGATGCAGTGTTCTCTTCTTCCCAGTTCCATCTTCCTTCTGGACTACATACACTGGGATGTCGACGTTTGGTTGATCTAACACCTGGTAGACTGCTTCCTCCCACTTGTCAGGAAAACCGAGGATGGGTGGTGACGCAAGGCAGTCTTTCAGCTTGTCAAAGGTTTCTTGTTGTTCGCCCCAGACCCACTTGGTGGCTGTCCTGATGTTCTTCGTTTCTTTCCTTTCTTCGCTTTTGGGTTGGGCATGAGTTCTGTGAGAGGTTTTGCAATCTTGCTGTAGTCTTTCACATAGCGCCTGTAGTACCCTGAAAATCCGAGAAATTTGCGAACTTCCTCTGGAGTCCTTGGAGTTGGCCAGTTGATGACTTGACTGCACTTCCCCGGGATCTGCCTCATGACTTTGGCTGACACGATGTGCCCAACATAGCGGACCTTTTCTTGACAGAAGGAAGATTTCTTGGGGTTAAGCTTCATCCAGTCCTTCAGTCATAGGAGGACTCTCTCAAGATGCTCCATGTGTTCTTGAAAGGTATTTGAGAAGACAATCACATCGTCCAAGAATACCAAGCAGATGTTGAGGTGCAGATCACCTAGACAGTCCTCCATAAGTCGCTGGTAGGTAGCAGGTGCACTGACAAGTCCCATGGCCAGTCTGGTGAACTCGAAAAAACCAAATGCGGCTATAGTGAAGGCAGTTCTCTCACGATGCTCTTCTGCAATATCAATTTGATGGTACCCACTTTCATGTCCAGCACTGAGAAGTACTTGGCTCCACAAAGGCTGTTCAGCAAGTCCTCTATGCGGGGAAGGGCATAGGAGTCTTTCACAGTGCATGCATTCAGCTGACGAAGTCGACACGAAGTCTCAAAGATCCATCTTTCTTTTTGACAAGTACAACGTTTGATGACCAGGGAGAGTGAGACGGCCGAATAATACGGCTGTCCAAAAGCTGCTGTAGATGGGTCTTTACTTCCTCGTACATCCCTGGTGGAATGAAGCGATGGCGTTCTTTGAAAGGCGCCTCATTGTTGAGGTGGATATGGTAGGGCATTCTTGTCGTATGCCCAACATCAGCATCGTATTGCACAAAACAATCTGGATGGGTTTTCAGCAAGTTCTGAAGCTGCCTGAGCCTCTCACTGGTTAACCCTTCAGGTGAAATTGTCACTTTGTCCATGTGGGTAGGTGCTGGTCGCAACTTGTCCACAATATCGTCACTGCTTGCTCTGCACACTGGTTGAAGTTCACAAAGCACGGCATGAGGGGGTACTACCACAGTTTGGGTTGTGACATTTGGGATATGAACATCTACTAGTCTTGTCTTCTTGCCCTGATAGTTGACTATTGTTGGTGTGATGTCTAGCAAAGCCAGATCAGTGTCTTCTCGTACCTGCTGCAGTAAAGCGCAGGTTGGCTTGTAGTCCAATGCCTGGTCTACCACACCTTGCAGAACATGGGTGCTGTTTGGTTTAATGAGGATACTGCGGTTCTCTCCATTCTTGACAACGGCCAGTCTGTTCTTGCTTCTGCAGAGCTCCCTCTCCCTCAGGGACATGCATCTGAACGACAGGTACCAGGGAGTATGGAGTCTGGCCACCTGCAGGAAGTGGTTGCCATGCTTCTTCTGTGTCGTCTCCATGACCTGCTCCAGCACATTTGTACCCAACAGCACAGGAACCTTGCTGCTGTATTCGCTGTCTGGAACCACCAGGAAGAGACAAGGCAGTCTAGCCTGACTATCCAGTCCAGCTCCGGTAGTGCTCACAGATGCTTCAATGTACCCCGAGTATGGCAGAAGTTCACTCAATGCGCAGTAGGTCGTTCAGAGGGTTGATAGGCAGATGGGACAGCTTGTCTTTATGGAAGCTTGCTGACACCGTAGACACAGTGGCTCCAGTGTCCAGAAGGGCAGTTGTCCCTGTCCCCTCCACGGTGATGTGGGTACTACTGCCGACCACGGTGGTGCTTGAAGATGGGCCAGCAGGCTCAACGTCTACAGGCTGCCCTCGCCTGCAGACTTGTGGAAGTTTAAATGGTGGCGATCATCCAAGCGTATACGGCACCCCACCTGCACATGCCCCCTACTCCCCACAGCGGTAGCAGATTGGTCCTTCCTCCGTCCAGCCAGGACGATGACGCCGACTCCCACCACCCTGAGGCATAACTCCTCTCCACCGAGGATTGCAGAGTGGTGCATCCTTGTCCATCTGGAGATCTTGGTAAGATGTGGCTGCAGTTTTCTGTCGTAGTTCCCGTTTCAAAGATTGATCTCTGCAGACATCTTCTTCAGCTGAGCTGCAATGCTGTCTGATCAGTTTGGGCTGTCTCGACTGTTGCCTTCGTAATGGGTTCGAACGTCCTGCTCTACTTGATGGATGGCTATGCGCAGTTCATCTACATCTTGGACCATGTCAAACTTGTGGGCTGTACGATCCTTGTGGTCTGGCCTCAGTAACATCTCGTTGGCCTGTGCTGAGTCGACCTGGCCAACCTCTATAGCCCTGGCCAGCAGATCTTCCAGCCGACAGCTCCACGTGTCGCGTCTTCTTCTTCACGCTGGCGGGCGCTGTAGAATTCTGCAAGAAACTGTCTGTTGCAGCTGCACAGTCCCGTAGACACTCTCAAATTTGCTGAGAAGTTGCAAGAGCATGACCTTCGGCCCCAACCGCATCGCCACCCTTGCGGCCTCACCCAGTAGAGACCTCCTGATGGATTCCAGGATGACAGAGTCACTGTAGGATGACTCGGCCTGGAGGCAGGAAACTTTATACTTCCAGAGGTCATATGTTGCCTCCGGGTCTTTACCGCCACTGCCACTGAATGGTGAGATGCGAGGTTGATGTTGCCACACCTTGGGGAGTGCTGCTCCATCGACTTTGCTCTCCTGCTTCACATCCCGGGATTCTGCTCCAGGTGAATTTGAAGCCACGTAAGCCTGCATTCACTGTTCCAGGTCTTCCTTGGTATCTGCCTTCGGTTTCATGTCCAAAGTCCTGCAGACTTCCAGGAGCCTCTTTTCATCCTGAGACACCTGAATCTCCTCAGCCATGGTGATCTTTGAATGCTAACTTGCTGGCGGAGGGGGGGGGGGGGTGGGGGTGGGGGGTGTTGAAAGGAAAATGAAGGTAAAAGGGATAAGGAAGAGGGTAGCACTTGAAAATTTTGATGGCAATTCCACTCGCCCCACATTGGGCGCCACTTGTAACAGGACCGCACTCTGGCAAATAAATTGAGTCCAGTCCTTTTGGGTTCGGCTCCCTGCCTTTTATTGATCTGCTCAAGATTCAGTCTGGCGTCACATCTGAAGGATGTGCTGAAAATCAAAAGAAGAACCAAGGAAAACCTGAATAAAAACCCTGAAACACACCAAGAAACACTACTTAATAACTAAACACTAACTTCTTAACCCTCGCCTACCGATGACTTTGTGCTATATACCATGAAATACAAATGCCAAAGAGAGTAAATCTCGCAACACATACACGCTTGCCATAAAGAAACCTCAATAAGAAATTTGTTTTTACTTATCTATTCTGTAAAAGTAATGAAAAAAATTCAAGACATCACGTCATCCAAAACAGCCATTTTCCCCCACTGATAGTAAGGTACACGAGGAAAAAAAAACAACAACAGACTAACTGTACTGTTGGTATTTCAGTGCTAAAACAATTTTCCTAAATTCACTGTACCCACAGAACATCATGATTAGGAGCACAGAGTGAGTGTCCAAGCTAAACAAAGTACTGAAACCTTCATGGTACAAAATAGTCATTCTTGTATGTATGCACACTAAATAATCAACTTTTATTGGAAGCAAAAAACAACGACAAACTTCAACAATTTTGTTTAACTGAGGCACACATAGGTACAAGAAGATTTGTCTTCTAACTACTGAGGGGAAAAAATACAAGAACAGAATTACTGAAATATGGACTTTAGATTGTGATGGAATTCAACAAAATGTGCTTTTGCACAAGTGCACTGAGCAACCCCCCCCCCCCTTCCTCCCCAACACAAGACACACACACACTTGGTGATGATGTACCTCTGTCCACTCCTCTTTGCTTTTTGATAAACAGGCAGTTTTTAAATTTTAAATCCAGAGTTTATGTTCACTTTTCTGCTTGCTTTTGCAGCAAATAAATTTGTTTCCAATAAAATTGCCAAAATTCTTCAAAAAGCTAAAGGTGATGCTCCTACAGGCAAATCGTTGGACACACCCAATGACTGACCCGGTTTCATGGCTATCAGAACAAGGAAACTTTGGGGGCTTCACTTCTTGTAGCCAACCACTCCAGTCAATATATTAAAGAATCTCTAGCAAGTATTGTTTTTTTATTTTCTTTTTGGAGGGTCTGGGCCCAAAACAGCAATGGGCTAATCGACATCGTCATTATCATCGCGAATCTGGATTCGGCCTCAAAATCAGTCACAGTCGTCTTTATTCATAACTAGTCAAGATTGACGTCCGAATAGTCTTGCTTCAAATCTACTTTAAGATGTACCGCAAATACGCTCTTTCATCAATATCACTTCAGAAAAAATTCGCAAGTTGATATTACTTGATCCCCTTTTCCCAGAAAACTTCCGAAAAAAGCGAACTTTGAATAGACGACTACTCCACCAAACTCGTGCCAAAAACCAAATGGCTCCAGAAACGGAAGTACGGAAGCTTCTGTCGCAATTGCTCTGGGATTGCATGTGAAAGCGAAAGTCTTGACGAGTATTCACGGTTGATCCGTCGACCGGATTCAGAAGGAGAAATCTCGGTCATCTCGCGATCGAGGCATGGTTATACTTTCCCAACATCAAAATTGATAAGACCCAGTGAAAAACAAAACATGTAGGAAAAAATACGAAAGAATCTTCCAAAACCTTGAAAAAAGAACTCACTATAATAATTTAAATGGCTCCATGCGTTGACGAGTAACCGATCAATAATAGTAATTTTAGATGAAGATGTTCACCAAAAAGATTTTACAAAGTCAAAAGCAACTACTAGGTCACCATTATCACTACATATTAATCCTAGTTTTCAAGCTGATCCAAAGGAAATGAGTCTCCGTAAACAATAAATAACATGCTTGACCCCCCCCTACAAGGTGGTAAATAAAGCTAACAATGTTAAAGCATTGCAAAACTGTATATAATGAAAGACTGAAATATTAATCTGCACCCGCTGAGGAAGGATCATGACCTAATTCAAATTTATAAATCTCAACTTGCTTTATCTATTGCACAACTTATAGAGTGAGAAGATTTTTATAAACCTGTAAAACTGATCAACGTAATTTTCATTCAACAAGTTCTAACCATGTACAATTACTGCTAACAACTTACACCTAATATTAATACTGCAAGAATTCTAATTCAAATGTAGAGACTGTTCAATCTTATGTGATTGCAATGAATACTGATTATTGTAGCATGCCATCTGACCCAAAAGTGAAGAATTTAGAGACAAAGACAGACGCGAGTCAGCTAATGAATCAGTCCCTACTACTTACAACATGCTAAATCTAAATTTATTTAGAAAAACAGTCAAACCTAAGTAACGAGTAAGCTTAAGTCTTTTAACAAAACCAACAAAGAATAATCCAAAACAGACTTACCCTATTTGTGAATAGGGTTTTCACATTTTGAATGCTATATCTCATGTATTATCTTCAAAACGCTAAAATCTGGAAGCCGTTTTTTGATCTGCACCTTCCCAGGGAATCCCTCTCCAGTGGCGTCTCTTCGCCTCTCCTCTCTCCCTCCCTAAGCATCACTGGTCACATATTCTCAGGTATCATTTACACAATATTGCCATTTTTTTTTATCAGTTAGTATGATGAGAGATAGCATAAATGCTATGCCAAGGGTGCAAGAAACGAAAACTGAAATGGCAAGCAAATTGGATTGGTGGGTTTAATTTAGTGAAAGCTCTTGCCTTTTGTTTTCAGTTTCTGTGCGTCTTCATTCTGTTATCGTTTGGTCCGACCAAGGTTACCATGACCGATGTGTACAATCTTTGTTCATATTGTGATAATTTAGTGAAATCAGGTTTGTTTACTACAATGACAGATTATTTTGTGCAGATCTTTCCTGTTATCATTGCCTTATTGGTACATGGTCATATTTTGATCAGGTCAGTTTTATGGATTGTTTTATATAATCGATACATTCCAGCTGGTTCTTATAAAGAACTATTGGTGATCTCTATAGCTTTGTTTATGTATGTTTACTTTTTTTTTTTTTTGGGTTGTTTTTATTGTGTTTGTCATCACTTTCATTCTGTTTATCAACCATACGGTAGTATGAAGTGTTTGGATGAAAGAAATGTTTGTTAGTTGAGATGGAAGTAAGTCATATCAGTTTGGATGGAAGAATTGAATTTCATCGCCAGATGGTTGTTGTCAACCGGTTGGTGTTGAGATGGAAAATTATCGTATTGGTGCAGATCGAAGAAATGAATTTTATTGCTAGATAGTCATTGTTCACATGTTGATGTACAAATAAATCTCAGTCTGTCTGTACTTGTTTCTTGTTGTTTTTACAAAATGCACATTCTCTCTCACACACCACACACATTCACAATCTATAAACTGGGTTCATCGAATTTTCAGGTGTGGATAAGAACATAACTTGCAGAGAGAATGCAAAGTTTATACATGCCATTTTGATATTAAATCCCTACATTTAAGCATAAGTGAAATGTTTTGCCTCAACCTTCTTTGTTTCTTTTTTTCTTTCTTCAAACATACTCATGAAAGTTGATTTTTATTTTACAAGTCAACATTCTAGAAGATATACATTAAAAAAAAAAAATTCTGACGATGTCAGTTCATCAGGAACTATGCAAAAAGAGACTGGGTGTACACAAAAAAAGAAGATATCCATCCCCCCCCCCCCCCCCCCCCACACACACACACACACACTTTCCAGATATTTCACCACTTGGTAAATCCACTTTATAAGTTAGGAAAACGCCCCCCTCCACACACACACCTATCTATCTATCTAGATGTATGTGTGAGCGCGTGTGTGTGCATGTGCGTGTTGAGAGCGAGACAGACAGGCACAGAGAGAGATTTTTAGCATCTCATTTCACACTACCAGAAGGAACTTTTCAGGCTACATTACAATGTAAAACAACTCTTGTCAAAAGCTTGCATGCAAATATTAAGGTACTTGTGGATCTTTGTTTTGTCACTGTCATTATGAGAGAGGAATTGTTTGCATGTGCCATACCTATCTGTTCCAAAATATTATCTGGTCATTCAGGGAAGGAATGCATCTCTTAGCAGATCCAAGTCAAAACCATTTTACACCATTTTCAGTCGTTTTTCAGCACTGATGTAACCGACAATGCTTGGGTTGTTAAACAGTGCAGAAGGCAGTTCAGTACAGTTGACACATTATGACCACCTCAACATCCTTTTGGATCATCAAAGGGCAGCGAGATTTCTTTCCGAAATCATTCCCGCCCCGCCCCGCCCCGCCCCACCCCACCCCATTTTCTTCTTTCTCTCTCTTTCTTGTACATGTGTATTTATAACATTTTTCTCGTTTTGCCCTCTGCTATGCTGGCTGCCTTGACATGTTCGATCATGGATCATGACTTTCACTCTGTGCCTGGGTGAGAATACATGAGAATCAATGTGTCCATGGGCGGACTAACACAGTCAGGCCAGGTTTCTGCTGACGAGTCTTGCCTACTAGATGAAAGTAGACTCCAGATGGGCTTGGCAAACGGATCTGTTCACGAGATGAAATTTGATGGTTCTTGCATGCTATCGGTGAACAGCTGTATTTGTGCTCCTAACATTGTCTTCTACATCCCCCTCATCCCCATCTTGCCCCCTTTAAACAAAACACACTCTAAATCTGCGCCAAGTGATTGTCATATCAGTAAATCAATGAAACATTGGCTTGCACTTCTGTTTTTCAACTCGCCATTATGTACGTTTCTTCCAAACAAACGTACATGCTTTAACATCTGTATCTGTCTGCCTACACACATGCATGCATATATATATGCATACCAGTGTGTGTGTGCGTGTATTTCTCTCTGTGTGTGTGTACGCGCGCGGGCCCACACACATGTGCATGTGTATGTGTGTAGTCTGTGGGATTGTGTGAGCATGCTCCTGTATGCACGCATGTGCACATGTGTGTTTACATAAACGTGTGTATGCAAAAGTATTTGTGTATATGGGCTTAAACGGATGTCCGTGTGTGTGCATGTGCGCGTGTGTATGTGTTTGCGTCTTTGTGCATGTATGCGTACGTGCGAGCGCACGCGCATGTGTGTATGTGCACGTGTGTGTGCGTGGACGAACCTACGGCAGCAAGCAAGTTATTCAGGCAAGATTGCGCCCAATACCCGCTTTGACTGGTACACAGAAAAAACCAGCATGATTATGCAGGAAAGATCTTTTGCGTCGGAGAAGGGAGGGGATGGAGGCAGAGTAGGGGAATGTTGCCGTAGCTGAAAACAGCCAAGAGGCGGGTTGCCGAACAGGCAGTGAAGAAGGTAGCTGCCTCAAGCACAAGGTTGACCAGTGGCATCTGCCTGGAATAGGGCTGTGAAACCCCTGTCAATGTGTAACCACATTCACAGTCACTGGTGTATTCAACGCTTGTGCCGCATTCTTCCTGCTTCACTACCTGGCATCTTTGTGGTCGGCTGGGCTGTAAGCAATATTATCTTATCTTTCACTACCTGGCATGGCTTGGCAACACTCTGCAGACACTCAGGAGCAGTTCCAGCTGGCCTTCACAGACAATGTACTTTCTCTCTGCAAAGGGATCAGTCCTGTGCAGGTCCTCGGTCTGTGTGCCGCCCCCCCCAACACACACACACACACATTCAGTTTTCTACAACTTTTTGTTGTTTATCAGTGTCAAAGATGATAAACATACTGACTTGCTTCATAGTGGCAACTTCAGGGTCGTTTACAAGCCTTTAAACAAAAAATCAAATGCAAATAAAGTTACTGTTTTTGCTTTGTGTTATTTTGCCAGTCAGGATCTTCATCTTCCTGGATGGAATCAGAGTCGATTTGATCACCATCTCTCAGGATTGGGCTGCAACAATAAAATAAAATCAAAGCTCAACTAAAAATGACTTGTGATCTCAGAATGAGAAATGGCAGTCACATCTATGATATCAGACAAGAGCACAATGAAAACGAAATGAACACACCACTCCAAGCAGAGTACAGTTTATGAGTAACTCTTTATAGTAAAGCATGGTAACCATAATATTGCTGAAACCTGATTTTGATGGTAGAAAAGTCACCTGGTAAAATAACAACACAGGCACATTACCACACGCACTAACATGTGTGCATACACTGTACAAATTTGATAAATAAAATACCTACACACTCAACCATAATCAAATGCATGTATTCACAATGCAAGCAAAGGCACATGCCTGTGTGCAGATGCTTGTAGTCGCACATTCCAAATTCTGACTGAAAACTCCCGTAACATGCCAGGAGTTCAAAAGCAGTTTAAATTTTTTTGGGTGTGTGACTTGAGATAGATGCATCTGCACAGTGTATAAAACTTGTATGTCATTTAATCTGCTCTAGCTGAGAACATTTTGTATTAATGCAACCACATTAATTGTAAAGTTTCAAATTCACACCTGTTTATTGTGTGCTTTAAGGTAAAAAAAAAAGAAGGGATAAATGTTATATCAACAGCATTCAGGTATGTTCTATCATTATCACTAGCTTTGCTGATCTGTGCTATCATTATCATTGAACAATATCTCGCCCAATTGAATCTGTTTGGCATTCAGTGGAAGTGTGCACCTTCTCTGGAGTCTGCGATGACTTGCTGACATGAAGCTGGAGTGTGGTCTGCGTTTCTCCAGTCATGGTCTTCACATTTCTTTGCCGTTTAGTTGACTTCACACTCTGCAACAGTTTACACTTTTGTATATTCCAAAATGTAAAGCCCTACAAGTGACTTGGCTAAACATTCATTCAAAGTGAAACCGATTCCGAGTTGAAATTGGTTATTTTCATTTACTCTCTGAACACACACACATGCATGCACAAGTGTGTGTGTGTGTGCGTTTCCTACTCCAGCCCCCCCCCCCCCCCCCCCCCTTTTCTTCCGCACTTTCAAAATGCGACATGAATTGATTAATAACATTACAGCCCTAGTATGACCCAAGGTGGCTGGGTAGGGTATAAGCAGTATGAATTAAATAGTGTGGTGTGTATGTGTATTCATATATTATATATATAGAGAGAGAGACGTTTTATTACTTACACATACTTACATTTATTAAACATGCTAAATAAATAGCAGAGGGAAATCAAACGAAGGCTAATAATCTACCACACACATATTAAAAGTATAAAGAGCCATTGTTCCTCGTCCCGAGGCATACACACACTCCTTTTCACATAGCTTCCACCACGTTCACCCAACATGACCGCTACCATCATCACCAAAATAAGAAGTTAATTTATAACGCACGCACACACCACACACAGAAAAGAAGAACAGAGTGAAGAGCAAAATGAAAAAGTCAGTGACATACTGGTGTAATGTACTACAGCCTGGACACCGACATGTTGTTGTCTTCATCTGTCGATTCATTTTCTTCTTAAGGTGCACTCCCTTCATTCCAGCTGGCACTTGTTTCATGCTCAGCTGTGGCAGTCTCTGATTCAGCTGAACCACATTCAGCTGAACCAGCAAGGGCACTTTCTGCTGGCGGGAACAGAATGTGGCAGTGGTGGGTAGAGGGAGACTGGGGGTCCACTATCATATAAATGGGGAAAACCAAAAAAAAATTTTGGGGTGAGGGAAGCAAAAACATTGGGGACAGAAAATCCCAGCTTGCACCCAAGTTTCTTTATCCTCTATACCAGTTGCGGGGAATGAAAATCACCATAAAGGTTTCCCAAGCATTTTTCTTTCCTCACATATTTTTAGCACTTTGGAAATTAACTGACACTCCATACAAAAATTTTGGACTTTTCACTCAAAACTGATCTTTTACAGGGGAATTGTTTTGAGATGACCCTTCCTCCCCACTTTTTAATTTTTCTGTTGATGATTTGGTTGAAAAAGATTTTATATGCATTCATGTTAAAAAGGGTTTTGGGATAACAATTCATTTTGGGGTTCACAAAAATTTCAAAAAAAAATGAGTATCTGTATAGCCCTCCCTGCCCAAAGACAGTGAAGAAATTAAATTCCAAGGTGTCAACCCCTGAAAATGGCCCATAGGGGTTGGGAGGGGGGGGGGGGGGGGGGGGGGGGGGGGGGGGGTTTATAAAACCACATGAATTTAAAGATTGAAATCAAAATAAATGTACAAAAAAAAACCCATTTTTCCCCCCCCATTCCCTGCCTTTTTTTTTTTTTTTAATTACCCATTTGTTTTCAAAACCAATTTTCTCAAAACAGAAACAAAAAAAAAAAAAAATTTAAAAATTCTGAAGGGCGAGAATTTTATAGTGGTAAAGTTTTTGAAACATAATAACAGCCAAGTTTTTAAAAACACGCCCGTATTCCTACTTCTAGCATTCACACATCGACAGTACTTGTAGTCAACCCCAAAGACTGGGCATGAGAGAGACAAGGAGGAAAAGATAACCCTTGTGCAAATGTCCTACTTCGAATTTCAACATCACGTGAATTTAAATCTAATGAATTTACTCAGGCGTTACTTTTAACTTTTTTATGGCCCAAATCACCTCCACCTTCTCCGTTTGTTTTCCACGGGGCCCCGTCTTGGGAGCTGCAGCCCGCATGGGGCCTTTCTTTTTTCTCCTCGTTGAAAACTCAAAAACTGAGGGAACGGCATCGCTTGTTAGCTCGGAGCGAACTTTGGAATGCCGTGGTTTCCGCTCAGCCTTGACCTCAGCGTGAAATCGCCTGGCAGAAAAATGCTTGGAGCAGACAACGTCGTGGCTTTTCGCATCCACAACTTGCCATGCTCACCCACTCGTTGATTCTAACACGCAGATCTTTCTTTCGGCGTTGATCTTTGGAAACTGGTGAAAAGAAAGACGCGATTCAGATGTTGCTGTCTCCGAACATCCCGGTGCAGCACACACTCTCGGCATTTTGTAGTGGCTTATGAACACGAGGTACTGTCGGTCAAGTTTCTAGCCAGCTTAGTTTCGTTTTCTCCCCCTGCACGGGCGTCCTGTACATGACGCACAGCACTGACGTCGGCAGCGGGCTATTCGGGCGAGATTTCATGGGACAACGAAATATGCGCGATCGAGTGTGCTTTTTTTTCTTCTTAAATGTGACTAAATCTGCGTGAGTATGCGTGATATCATGCATTATAATGTTTTTTATATATTATTTTGATTCACATTTTACAGCGATTTTGCTGTAGGCCTACTGTGCAAACTCAAAACCGGTTACAGTGTGGAAGCGAACCTGAACTGATCAGCATTTTGCAAACACACCAATGTAGATAAACCGACTCCCATCGTTAAAATGTTCATACAAGCTGTGTGTGGTGTGTGTGTGTGTGTGTGTGATTCTCAAATTCCTATAAAAACTGTGGATAACGATTGGCTAGATGTAGGGTAATTCTATCGTCAACATTTCCATCAAGACGCGGTAGCCTCGTGTTTCGAAATTTTTGTGCAGAGGGTGTGTTCTCGACGAAAACGGATTACCTCCCTTGCAAATTCCTGAAGCTGGTCTATTTCATATGGAGGAATCTGTCGTTGCAGTGAAAACATTATATGCATATACAAAATCACGCTGGGCGCGCGCGTACACACACACACACACACCACTCTCTCTCTCTCTCTCACACACGCGCGCGCACACACACACACACACACACACACACACACACACACACACACACACACACACACAACTTCCTTTAAATTTTAATGCACTATTGATTGACGAATTGTAATTCTGCAAAGAAATCGAGTGTGTGTACACCCATCAAACTATCCTCTAAACACTAAAAGTATTACAAACAGTTAACTGCAGACTAAGTCTACCGACGAGTATCATGCAGAAAACAAACACTGACGATCGAAAAGCGAAACAAGTATCCTGTTGAAAACTGCTGACGCTTCCCATACGCTGTGAGTACAAGTTTCAACATAAACACATCAACGCCCTCATGCTCCACCCTCCCCCTCCCCCTCCTTTTTTTTTTATTTTTTATTTTATTTTAAATATTCGTCATTTATCATCATCATCATAGGCTAGAAGTTGTTTGCCTGTAGCCTACCTATTTTTCATTCAACAACTCTCATTCGTTTCATACGACTAATAGCAGCATTAGTGACAGCAGAATAGAAGAATAACCGTTGATCGTACTAGAAATTTGCACTGTTTTGATGTCGTCCACAATCGGTCTGGAAATTTTGTCTATGCTGCTTAAAGCCTGGCTGGCCACATGGGCCGTGCCAGAGCCTAAAGTGTGACAGAGGATAAACAATGTCTAAATCATAACATGGAAAAACAAACAAACAAAACAAAACAAACAAGATGCGAAGCATATAAACGTAAGCCCAGTTTTCCAAACCGCTTATAAATCGGCCAAGTGCTTTGTGAGATAAGAAAGAAAGGCAAAATAACGGTTTTAAACGGTTATTTAACCGATGTACACTTTTGAAACTGGTATTTTAGTCCTCACTGGGCTAAAAAGCCTGTGTACATACGAAATTTCATCCAAATCGGACAATATGTCAAGAATAACGGTTTTTAACGGTCAGATTTTGAAACACTACATGGAAGTGCCATTTGTGTGTGATAACCTTTCTATATACAAAATTTCATTAAAAACCCACCAATATATTAAAAAATAACGGCAAAATAACGGTTTAAACGTTATATAACCGATATACACTTTTGAAACCGGTATTTTAGTCCTCACTGGGCTAAAGCCTGTGTACATATCAAATTTCATCCAAATCGGACAATATGTCAAGAATAACGGTTTTTAACAGTCAAATTTTGAAACACTATATAGAAGTGCCATTTATGTGTGATAATCTTTCTATATACCAAATTTCATTAAAATCCACCTATATATAAGAAATAACGGCAGAATAACGGTTTTTAACGGTTGTTTAATCCATTTTCAGCATTACATCACTTACATATGGACAGAGGCTCCGATTTGTCACAAGATCATTCAAACCGCTTATAAATTGGCCAAGTACTTTCTGAGATATTCCATAACGAAGAAAAACCGTTATAGGCCGTTACAGCCGTTAGTAACGGCTATAGCGGTAAACTAAAACATCGGCATCATCCGTGGCCCATAATGAACCTACCTACAAATTTTCAGAAAGATCGGCCCAGTAGTTTGTCTGGAGCGAGTGGAACACATTTTGACCACGGACACACAGACAGACACACAGACAGCATTTCTTCGTTCCCATTCTAAAGTACTCCCTGTTCTGTAAGAACTGGGAGTACAAAAACGGGGGAAAAAGACCAAGAACTTTAAACGTCTCTTTTCGAGATTGGCAATAATTTGTCAGCTTGACGGGATATATGAAGCGTTTGACAAAAGGCACAAATGAACACTTGAATCGTTTTCGGTCTAGCCTTTCAACAAGAAGATCTAAACGCTTTACAAGAGTGGGAAAGAACTTGGAAAATAGAATTTCATCCCCAAAAGTGCCAAGTGTTGCGTATATGTAATAAACGCTCACCAACTAGATCAGAATATTCTATTCATAATACTATTCTTAAAGAAACCAATGCTGCAAAATATTTAGGCGTGATTATAGACAGTCGTCTCAAATGGAAAGAACATTACAATTTAGTATGTAAGAAAGCAAATAACATCTTAGCTTTCTTATACAGGAATATCAATGACTGCCCCCAAAAGGTTAAAGACGACTGCTACAAAACACTGGTTAGACCAGTACTGGAATGTGTTGCTCAGTCTGGGATCCTTACCATCTAGAGGACATTGATAACCTCGAAAAGATTCAGAAGAGAGCACACGGTTCGTAACAGGGAACCACATCAAAGAAAAGGGGAATACTAGGAAGAACATGAGGAAATTAGAATGGAAACCCTTAGAAGAGAGAAGAGCTTTTATCAAACTTAACAGCACCAGGAGTGGCGGTCAATGTTATACCATACCTGCATCAAATATTGACAGCCACTTACATTCATTTTATCCTAGTTCTGTACGGCTGTGGAACTCACTGCCGGGTGCCATCAAGATTGCCACAAATGCAGTCTCATTTAAAAAGCAAACTGATACGACAGTCTGGAGATCTGCATATTGACGATTTTCTATTTTAACTTCCCCAGATATTTTATGGTTACCTGGGCCTGAATTTGGCCATTGCTTTTAACTTCTTGAATATCAAGTGCGACCCCTTGTTGCCAAATTTGCTCCAGGGCCAACAGACTGAGTCGCACTATTTTATGTTATTTTATTTTACTTTTTAACATGCGCGCTGGTGACCTACTCGTTTTTGAGTGAACCAGTATTTTAGGAAGAAGAAGAAGCCATAAATCTAACAATCTAGGAACGTGAGCATTTTCATCGGTATCCAAGGATAAAGGAAGTAATCAGCCAATTCCTGGTATTGGTTAATGAACTACTTCTCATGACTACGAAGTCATTAGCACGTTCGAACCACTGGCTTTTCGATGCACCCCTTACTGAAGTTACATGACACGCAGATTTGTTAAAAAAAAAAAAAAAATTAAATGACGATCTCAAGAGAAACCTTTGAAAGTCAGGGACACTGATTCCTGAGACCAGAACGATTGACGTAAAAAAAAGAAAACCAAAAACAAACAAAAACAAACAAACAAACACAAACTTACCGACTATAAAAGTAACAATCACGTAAGGAATAAAATATTCTGACGACCAGTAAGGATCAAAGTCACTTCAAGCAGGAGATTCTGAACTTGGCGTTTTGCAAGGTTCTGTTTCATGACTGTTCAAACAGCAACGTCACTGCTGTTGATGTTTCAGTCACTGGAGAGGCCTCGCATGGTCATTTGCACAGCACGTGCAGGCGGGAAAGTGGACACTCTAGGTAAGCATCGCTGACTTGCCCAGAACAATCGCAACGAGCAGACACGTGACAGGCATCAGTGCATTGGAAGTGTGGAGGTCGCCGCTGCTGTCCGATAACTCGGAGCCCGGGACAGCTCGGTACCTTTCGCTGCACACAGTTATCGCCCTTGTTGCCTTGATGGAGTAGGGTTGTACAATACAGGCAGACAACTGAAATAATGTCGATCAAATTATTTGGTTTGTAGCCTTCCTAAACGCAGGAGCACTTTCAAATAAAGCAACAACTAGCCTACACAAAGAATGCAGTTTTCATAATCATTATCTTTTTGCCTAATTGTGTTTTTTCCATGGCAATCCGTTTTGCCAATATAAGCCATAATTATGATTTATGGCATGGTATTGAGGATTTTGAGGGACCGAACAGTAACCGAGAGATTTTAACTAACCAAATTGTCAATAAAAAAAAAAGAAGTCTGTCAGAACGCTCAAAGATGAAATTAGTCCAATGTAATATAATCCATTTTTGATTCAAGTGCATAATAATGTGGTCAACTATTCATTGTGTGTGTGTGTGTGTGTGTGGTGTGTTGTGTGTGTGTGTGTGTGTGTGAGAGAGAGAGAGAGAGAGAGAGAGAGAGAGAAAGAGAGAGAGAGAGAGAGAGAGAGAGTGTGTGTGTGTGTGTGTGTGTGTGTGTGTTGTGTGTGTGTTGTTAACTGTAACGTTGACCTCTTTCCGAAGATTTACATGGTTGGCACAAACTTCGCACGAAGAATAGATCCTGATAAACCTTCTCAAGCATTCTCTATGTGACGACATCACCAAATCGCTAGGGCTGTAAATCTGCGATTAATGTTGTCAATAATAATATTTTCAAGTTTACAACACTGACCTTTACTTTGAAGCTGTGATCTGTCACAGCCACTGCTCAATGTACCAATAAAGGATGTGATAAGTGCAAACATTCTAACATATCCACTTTCACTCTGTAATGGTTTTACAGATTAACATAATTTGTACACAGCAGAGGAGCAGCTTTAAATAAACATCTGACTAAATAAAACACAAAACAAAAAAACAAGCATTGGCCACGTTTTAAATAGATCTTGGCAAACAATAATTGCCGTAAAGTAAAACTACAAGTTTTTCAACTCATGGTGAATCAAGCAAGAAATCTCACAAAAGCAGCGAGTCAAACAGCCCTAGTTATTATTTCCCCCCCCCCCCCCCCCCCCCCCCCCCCACATCAGATACCGACATATGTTATTGCATCATAGATTCGCCTTTGTGATGGAATCAAACAAAATCTAACAGAACTGGGAAAGAGCGGAACCCCCAAAATTAATGCGTCAAAACAAAAAACAAACATAATCCATCTATGACGTCAGTGGCAGGTGACAATGGACATATGGAACAACTCAGGGCAGAAACGTGTACGTAAATGACGGGGAAAAGATGGCATTTCTTTGAACAAGATCACAGGAACAACGGCCTTCGTGAAATAAACCTTTCCCGAAGACCACGCTGGAGTAGTAAATGTTAAATCTGAAAGTAAACCAGACAGCCCCTTCCCCACCCCCACCCTCTCTCCACACCCCCCCCCCCCCCTTCCTCTTCCATATCTTACCCTACACTTGCCCCCACCCCCACCCCTACTCCCTTACCGTCAACTCTCCCTCCCTGTTCATCCTCCTCCATTCAATTCTCTTTTTAACATAAATGGCAAACCCAGGCGACGTATATGATCGAATTTTGATTTATCCTAACCTTCACTGTAGACCTTACAGCACACGCCCAACTCTGTTTACGTTAAATTATATCCTGGTCGCCTATCCGTCTGTCGGTTATAGCCTGCATATTTCACATTCCACAGAAGAAGAAGAAGAAGGAGGAGAAGAAGACGACGACGACGACGAAGAAGAACAATAACAACAACAAAACAATAATAACAAGAAGAAGAAGAAGAAGAAGAACACACACACACACACACACACACAAAAGAAAAGAAAAGAAAAGAAAGAAAGAAGGAGGTTAGCACACCTTTGGAGATGAACATCAAACACTCACCAGGCAAGATGTGTATTGTGGTTGAGAGGACTCCGCTTAGCGTCTGCTGATCTTTACGTCGGCGCTCGATGTAGGCACAACGCTGCACGACGTAAGAATGAACAGAATGAACAGCGAGTGTGGTTTCAATTAAACTGAGCGAAGGCAGCCCCCCCCCCCCTCCTCCCCCCGCCCACCACACACACCCACCCCGTCTTTCTCCCCTATCCCAATACCACTCTCATTCGGTGACATCCCATTTGGTCTACTCCCATTTCGTCTACTCCCATTTCGTCTACTACTCCCATTTCGTCTATTTCCATACTGACCATACTGCAAGGCTCCCCCCTGGCGTAACCAGTGTCCCAGTCTACTCCAAAGCAGAATCGATGGTCTTTAGATTACAGTAGGGCGAAGCCCGAGAGAGGACGAAGGACGAATGAACGAAGGCCGTTAGGCCAAGTCGTGCTCACACATTTCTGAGTAGGCGAAATGGGAGTAGACCAAATGGGAAGTAACCTCTCATTCATCCCCACGAAACACACCTTGCCCCCACCACCCCCCTCCCTCCCCTCTTCCACTTCGTTCTTGCCTCCATTACAAAGGAAGTATTATATTAACCACACTTCACAAAAACTGCTTAATGACGGACGTGAAGGGGCGATCTGACCACCCTTCGAAAATACAGTGAGTTCAGTAGTTTATGTGACCTGCATGCTGATGGCACAGTGGTTAACTAACTGTTCAAGGAATGGGATCCGGTTTTTAGGTCGGGGTTCGAATCTTTTCATAGTTAGAAAAGAAATTGTAACCTAAGTCGTTGTTTAATATGGCTCTATAAACAGAGAGTGCCCTGTAAGTTATCACAGACGGATGCTCGAACAGTCGGATACCGCTACAGCCCTCTGTCAGCAGTCATGGGCAACAAGGTACAGGTAACGTAACTGGTCCAGTCTTTTATGTCGTCTACCCAGAGCATCTGTAATCTGTCTCAGGATACCCACGTGAAAAAGAGTAGCGGGAAAAAATGGGGGAAATATTGTAATATGTTACATCAACTCAAAAACGGTCACTCATCCAATCTTGCAGCTGGTGTATTATAACAGTTGACGGGAAAGGATTTCATTACCTAGTCTGATTTTTTTTTTCCTTAGTGGATTATCTTGGTGTGTTGATTTTCGTATGTAAACTTACTGTTTACTTCACCATTTGTGCATTTTCTTTTCATTCTTTCTTTCTTTCTTTTTTTTTTTTTTTTGCTCGTGTAAGATTATTCTTTTGCAGCTGATCCGATGTTATCTAGCATGTTTAAGTCAGACAAGGTAAGGTAAGGTAATGTTGCTTGTAGCCTAGCCGACCGCAAAGGGTCATATCAGGACTGTCACCACGTTGAAATCAACTCACAAATCATTCATACGCACGATTCTTTAAAATACATCTAAAAACCCATCCGAAATTAAATTTGTTAAAAATATTTCCACTGTAAAATCTCAGATCTGATGAAAAATGTTAATCTCTCTCAAGAACTCAGAGATCGCGTCAGGCGGAACATTTCTGAACAAGGTTTTTCATGGAATCTGCTGTAAAATGTTGTGTCTCACATCATGCGAGTCCCAACACTCTAAAAGAACATGTTTCCACTGACAAAAATGATCTCACAACAAGACGGAAAAGTATGTTTCACTCTTGTAGATCCTGACAAGAGTAATGGAAAGGATCCCTGTCCCCCGTCTCCATACTCTCTCTCGCTCTTTCGCCTTCCTTCTCTCCAAAGTTCAACATACTACAGGAATGTTTCCGACATTTCCCAGCAATTCCCAGTCATTTCTAACACTTTTGGGAATCTCTATTACCCTCGCACACCACGTTCCCCTAATACCACCTGACGCCTCCCCATTCCCCCTCAACTCTGCTCCCCCCCCCCCCCCCCCCCCCCCCCCCCCCCCCCCCCCCCCCCCCCCCCCCCTCGTAAAAGCAGACCCTACAAAAAAAAAAACAACAACTGATCCAAGTCAATAATCTAAATGAAATTAAACTTAATATTCACAAAATTGATTGTCTCACGTCGTCACATATGGGTTGCTCCAGTTCAGTGTAGCAGAACGAGAACAAACAGCTGATGGTCACGGTGTCCTGGCCAGGAAAAGCAAACAGCTGGAATCCTTTGGAGGTCACCGTCCCATTGGAACCGCGCAGACTGGACACGGGACTGGACACCCGCGCACACCTGCAGGTCAACACACACACACACACACACACACACACACACACACACACACCACACCCCACAAGCCGTAATGACAGTGTGTTATGGTAATACTGGTCAAAGAGACTGCTTCTGCTTCAAACGACAAAGCTTCACCGAGAAAACGTCCACCTGTTGAAGAAGAACAGACAGACGTTGCAAGTGGGAAACAGGAAAAAGTGGGGGAAAAAACAGGTGGTTGGAGGACCTGCTTAAAGGCGGAAAAAAAAGAGAGACAACAGAAGACACACGCACGCACACATCACACACACACACACACGCCGCAGCACGCACGCACGCACGCACGCACCGCACGCACGCCACGCACGCACAACACCACACAACACACACACACACTCTCTCTCTCTCTCTCTCTCACACACACACACACACACACACACACACACACACACAAATGTTAGAGGAAAGAACCAAAAAAGAAAAATGACTTCATCTCCTACTTACAGCGGGTCATCAGGCGCGGATAATGCAGCGGTGGCGGCAGGACGTTAAAAAAAGAGAAAAGGGAAGGAAGGCGCGGCATCGTTCAAATGACGTAAAAACAGAGAAAGGGGAAGGAAGGCGTGGCATCGTTCAAATGACGTAAAAAACCAGAGAAAAAGGTGAAGGAAGGCGTGGCATCGTTCAAATGACGTAAAAAAACAGAGAAAAGGGGAAGGAAGGCGTGGCATCGTTCAAATGACGTAAAAAACAGAGAAAAGGGAAGGAAGGCGCGGCATCGTTCAAATGACGTAAAAACAGAGAAAGGGGAAGGAAGGCGTGGCATCGTTCAAATGACGTAAAAAACAGAGAAAAGGGGAAGGAAGGCGTGGCATCGTTCAATGACGTAAAAAACAGACAAAGGGGGAAGGAAGGCGCGGCATCTTTCAAAGGGACGTAAAAAACAGAAAAAAGGGAAAGGGGCGGGGCCGTTCAAAACGTAAAAAAAAAAAAAAAAGGGGAAAGGGAAAGGGGCGGCATCGTTCAAATGACGAAAAAAACGGGAAAAAAGGGGGAAGGAAGGGGGCATCGTTCAAAGGAAAAAAACAGAAAAAAGGGGGAAAGGAAGGCGCGCATTTTTCAAAAAGGAAAAAAACGAGAAAAGGGGAGGAAGGCGCGGCATGTTAAAGACGTAAAAAAACCAAAAAAAGGGGAAAAGGGGGTTTTAAAAAAAAAAAGGGGGGAAGGGGGGGGGCATCGTTAAAAATGACGAAAAAAAACAGAAAAAAAGGGGGAAGGAAGGCGCGGATCGTTCAATAAAGGGAAAAAACAGAGAAAAGGGGAGGAAGGCTGGCACTTTAAAATGACGTAAAAAAGAAAAAAGGGAAGGAAGGGGGGGCATCGTTCAAATGACGAAAAAAACGAGAAAAGGGGAAGGAAGGCGGGCTCTTTTCAATGACGTAAAAAAAGGGAGAAAGGGGGGAAAGGGAAGGGCGTGGTGTTAATGACAAAAAAAAAACAAAAGAAAGGGAAGGAAGGGGGCATCGTTAAAATAAGGAAAAATGCCATTGGTACTACGCCAGTTATGGAACAAATAAAAGGGGGAAAAGGGGGGGGGGGGGGGGGGGGGGGGGGGTTGATGGTGGGAGGAAAAGGGGCGTGTCCGCTGAAAAGGGAAGGGAGAAAACAGGATTGTAATGATGATGTCACGGCGGCGGAAGCAGGGGGGGGCGGGGGGACCCCCCCCCCAGAAAAATATTGAAGGGGGGGGGGGGGGGCCCCTATAACTCCCCCCCCAAATTTTGAGCACCCCCAAAAAAATCGGGAAAAGGAGGAGAAAAAGAGGAGAGAGAGATGTTTGTGGGGGCATCACCTTGTCGTTTTTTACTTTTCGACCCCGTCAACCGCCGGAAAGAAGCAACATTTCCCGGGAACCTTTGCAGTGACCCATTTTGGGTCACAAATTATGACCATACCGGGCCAACATTCCCAAGAATGGCTTTTAATTGCTGGCTATTGGTGCAAGTCAGCAAGAAGCCCCGGTAGCAAAGATGAATAAGATCTTGGGGCGGGGACATTAAATCACCTTCCACTGCCCTTTAAAGGGAAAATGGCGAGGAACTTTTTGTGAGGCCAACACTTCCCAAACCCCAGGACAGTGAAAAGTTGAAAAAAAGGAGGAAGAAAGTGTTTTTCATCTCCTACAAAGGTTGTCAATCATGCGTCTCCCGTGACGACGCCAACGACCTCGCAGTCTCCTCTGATGACATTGACCGCCCTGCACTGTAAAAACCAAAAAAGTCAGTTACTGTGGCTGAAGGGGACGCGTAAACCCTTTTCACCCCACAGAGCGACCAGTCCTTTTCCAAACTGACCAGGGTAAGTTCGGAAGACCGCCATTTCCAAAGACTTGGTTCCAGCAATCCCCGGGGCTTCACCTACAAAACCGACAACAGGTATGTTGTTTCTTCTGCAGAGGGCAATCAAAAGGCGAAAAACCTATGCAACGTTTGTATGGAGCTTTTTGACAACTGGGAAAGCACTGGAAAGTTCTCAACCCACAAAAAAAATCACTCACATGGAGCCCCGTGATGACGTAAACTGTGGCGTCTACAACTTCGGGTGATGCTCCGTGACGTGTCAGCATAAAAACAAAAACAAAAAAAACCCTGCAAACCCTGATGAACGAACTAAAGACCCTTTATTTTTCTCCTGCGTCGGGCTCCTCTCGTGGACATGACGAGCGGGGAAGGAAAAAACCTTTCAACAGCTGCCAACCCCTGCTTTGGAGGGGGCTGAAAGGGAAAAAAAAACCCCCAACCCCGGTTCAAAATACTGCCACAGATTTTGTCAAAAGATCCTAGGGTTTTGGCACATAAAATTTGCGATTTTTGTACTTGAAATCAGAGTGCGAATTGGTTTTCGTCCCAGCTACGAAACCCTTTTGGGTTTGCAAAAGGGAGGGGTTTTAAATTTGCATAAGAGGGGTAATGGCGTTTGAACTCATAGAGGACCCTGGGATGGTGCATGCTTGATCACTCCTTGCAAGGCAGAGTGTAGGCGTCAGGCCACGAGGGGGCCCAGTAATTTCAGGTCCGTTTCGGTGTGCAACGGTCAGACGAGGCCCGTTCAGCATGTCCGCACTTTTTTGGCACACTCAGTCAACTTGTGTTCCCAGAGCTTCCAGAAAGGTCAAAGAATAAGAGACCCCTTGCCCT
>CM031606.1:73135862-73143362 GCA_018398815.1 Conus ventricosus
AGAGGACATCGAAACTGAGGTCACCATGAGAGCAGGGCGTGAAGGGCCACAGAATTTGAGACTTTTTTTTTTAAAAAGTTGATCGATGAGAATGAGGATGATTAAGATGATGCTACGGATTTCCATTCGGTCTGAGACTACATGACAGGGCTGTTCTCTACGCTTCCTTTCATAATATGTCCCGGCGTCAGCCAGGCCGGAGAGATACAGACACCTGCAGTGTTGGTCAGGAAATTTGAACAACACTTTCAGAGATGCGTCCATTTAGTGGATGAAACTCGACTGTGTGGTCCCAGTGTTCCCAACTGAGCCGTAGCAAACTAAGCTCTGGACAGGAGCCCGGTCGGGGCAGAAACATCCCACATGACTTGGATGGGAATCGAACCCACGACCTCCCAGCCGCGAGTCCGGGACGCTAGATTTAAACGGACAGACCGCCCTTCCACAAACACACATATCTTAACCATCCTGTCATAGCACACCAGGTCAGCATGACTTTTCGCCACAGAAAAAAAAAGAAAGAAAATCAGCAATAACTGAGCAACAAAAATACTAACGCTGCGCTAACAACTTGGTCAAGAACCTTTGACCCCTGACTAAAAAACCAGCCGTCAAGCCAACAACCACTAACCCCCAGAACCGTTCAGATGCATGCGCAGTATGACAGTCGTGCCCAGCGCCGCCTGGTGGATGACGTCACCAGTGGAATAGTCGATAACTTCCAGTGTGACGTCTTCTCTGGTAGGGTCCAGGCTTTCCACGGGGTCCAGTGCTCTCTCGTTCTCTGGTCTGATTCAAGCTTTACTGGTTAGTCCACCTTCCCTGGGCATCCGAAGCTAATGCCACTTCACTATCACTGGAACTTGAAATTTCAAGCCAGGAACACACGAATAAGGGCGCAAACAGATATCGTTCATCTCAACATAAAGTAGGGAAGATCATTCAGGAAATCACAAGAACCTACTATACAGGTTCATATCCGATGTTCTTCTCTTTTTAAATTTTTTTTAAAATTCAGACTGTGGAGGGAATTTCTCTTCTTCTAGCCATGTTTATAAGTACAAAATTTAATGAATAAAAAGTCTTCCCATTGAAGACGGTTTCTTTCTCTCTCTCTCTTTTTTTTTTTTTTTGGACAAGAAGAGATATGCTTTCTGTTGACGTCACTTCCTTCAAGAGAGTTAATGTACTTCTTTTTTTTTTTTCCTTTCAGAGATGACAGATTGTGGACTGTGCCTTTAAGTGAGAGGCGATTAGCAATGAAACGCAGAAAACAATTTTAATGACAGGACATTATGACAATGTACATACATACCTACTTCTTTCCCTCTCTGTTTACACACACACACACACACACACACACACACACCACACACACAATATAATATATTATATATATATATATAGATATATATATATTATAGATCAGTATATTTAAGATGCCTAAAACAATTTTTTAAGTGCTCAACCCCTTGGGGAGCAACGTTAGTTAAAACAAGTAAGAGGAATCTTAAAACTATCTACAAATTTGTTTCGAGCGCGTTGCGCTATATATATATATATATATATATATATATATATATATATATATATATATATATAAATAAATCAGAGTTAAGCCACTCAGAACGCTAAAAGTGCTCAACCATGTAGGGAGCGACATACCAGTTTTAAAATTAGGTATATATATATATATATATATATATATATATATATATAGAGAGAGAGGAGAGAGAGAGAGAGAGAGACTAATCGATGAGCATATATACTGACAGAAATCAAAGATGTTTCGAAGATGAAATATCTCATACACTTTCTGACACGTTTGCTGTTTTTCGTGTATGTTGAGTTTTTTTAAGGGATGACTGGAAAATCTGAAAGCAAACAATATAATTGAACAGTGAGATTGACGTCTGTATGCAAGTTACAATCATTGTCCATGGTGCCAAACAAGTTGTTCTCACTGAATGGCATAGTCTATCCCTCGTGACATGGACTCAGCGTTGTCAAAGTCACAGGTGGTGATTAAGGTTCTGTCGAAGGGGAGACGCAGTCCTGCCTTCTCTTGCAACGACAGTCTCCACGTGTACGTGTTGTTTCCGTTTCCACTCTGGAAAAATAATAATGACCCGTATAGTCACCTGACAGTCGTCGCCTGTCTCAAAAACTCTGTCACCGTAACCATCATACATCATCATCAACATCAATTGCGTCATCATCGTAATTAGACTCGCCGTTATCACTCGTATCACTATCTCCATTCAGCTCCAGATTCGTGATCACTGCTACATTCATTGCAACCATTGTGCAGGTGGTCACGTCAGCTGCAACAGCAGCAGTGACGACACCAACACCAACACCAACAAGAATACCACTACTATTTATCCAATTATTCTGATACGACGATGATGATGACGATGAAAAGAATCCTCACCATCCTCGTCTTTCTCCTCCATTTCATCATCATCATCATCATCATCTCATCAATCATCATCGCAATGATTAACCATTGGTGCATACTACTGCATCGACAACCAACAGCGTCCGACATTTTGCAAGGGAATAAAATATCACCACTGCGATTCAAAGACAAACAAACAAACAAACGAAACGCAACACCGCACACACACACACACACACACACACACACACGAAAAAAATGGAGAAAAAAAAAAGAAGAAAAAATTATCGGCTGTTCCGATTCCGCACACATCTAAGGAATCAAAACAGGCCTGTAAACGATTTCCACCTGACGACCGAAGCAAGCGCAAAGAGTGGGGATGTTTAGCGGCTGCAGTTGCCGCTTCGCTACTGCTGTGCTCAAGACTAAAGTCTGCCACAACACAAGGATGTCACATTGGGCAGTGATTGAAAACAACAACAACCTCATTTGCACGCACACACACACACACACACACACACACACACACGCACACACACACCACACACACACACACGCACGCACGCACGCACGCACACAAGCACGCACGCACACCGCACGAACGCCGCACGCACGCATACACACACATGCATGCACTCGCGCTATCACCTATTCTCCGTCATACACGTGTTACGTATATACTGTGCACAAAAAGAAAACGCATATTTTTTTTCGCTTTAAATATGAAGGAAACATTTTGACAGAAACATGCCGTATAGCAGGGAACTCTGTCCAGTGTGAATAGTCAGACACAATGAATAGACATAACAGTAGATCGATGTCTTGTTTCTTCTGTGGTTGTGATATTTTGAATGCCAAATGACGCATGAAAGGACTGAAATAAAACTATGCGTTTCTTTTTGTGCACAGTAAGTTACGATAGCACACGTAATGGAAACTTCGGGAAAGAGTGCACAGTCATTGCTCTCTGTGTGGATATTCACACTACTAATCAGGCCATTTGGTTGGCCGGTTTGAAACTGATGTCCGGTTGTGTCTAATTAATTCTAAGTTAATGACAGGCAAAAAGAAAGAAAGAAAGAAACAGGGTCAACAGCACACTAAGATGGACGAGAACAACGAAGAACAGCTCTTGCTCGTTGAAGACCTCATCAAGTTCAAACATGGTGATGAGTCTTTTTTTCTCTCTCTCTCTTTTTGTGTGTGTTGTTGTTGTGTTGGTCATGCATTTCATTATATCTGTTCATGCAGTTATCTTTTCATTATTATTATCATCATCATTATTATTATTATTATTATTATTATTATCATTATTACTATTATTGTTATTGTTATTATTATTACATTTTTAAATCAACAATCTCAGACGGCCGGAATAAAAAATGGAATATGTACCTTCTTTCTTCCACACTCCTCTTCGGGTTCATCTTTGGGGCGCGAGTAGGACCTGTAGCTAACGGGCACTTTGATCGTGTACGAGTAGTCCTTCTGGTCACGGGTTGAAGGAGATCGAGCGGCACCAGTCCAGCCGCTGACCTGCGCGGCACGAGCGCCCAACACCAGACACCAAACATGGGCACAGCCAAACACGCACGCACGTGCACGCGGGCGTGGGCAGCGGGGAGGGGAGGGGAAAGGAGGAGGAGAGGGGGGGAGGGGGGGGAGGAGAATGAAGAGAGGGGTGGGTTGGTGTGGTAATTGAGGGGGTGGTGTGTGTGTGTGGTTGTGTGTGTGTGGTGTGGCTGGTGCGTGCGTGTGTGCGTGCGTGTGTGTCGCGGGTGTGATGTTATGTTATGGTGTGGTGTGGAGCGTGTGTGCGTGTGTTCATCATCTTTGATTTAAGTCTGTTCACCAAAGGTGAAAAGACAAAATAAATAAATATCAAATAAAAATTTTTAGTTAGTAAGATAAAATAAATAAAATGAATGAAATAAATTGTTTTAAAAAAAATAATAGATAGATAAACTAAAAGGATAGAATTAAAAAAATGTGTGTGTGTGTGGGGGGGGGGGGGGGGGGGGAGGTATGTGTCATAGAGGGTTTGTTTTTTTGTGGTGTGGTGTATAGTGTTTTTTTGTAATGGGGAATAATTGCCTTCCCCTTTTCTTTCTGCCCCGTCAGATTAATTTTCATTAGTACATGACAGATCTGATCATTAAAAATACTATGATTTGGACTGCAAATCAATTCAAGTTGGGCGGTCCACACCCAGCCACTATGAAAGCCACCCGGGTTTTGCCCCCGGTAAAAGTTCGTTTCCCGTAATTCGATTATGGTTAAAAAAATTGTTTGATATGCAAAAAATTTTCGACTTTTTAAAAATTTCTTAAATCTAAAAGTAAAAATTCCCCAATTGTCCTCTATCTTAACAATTAACAAAAAATAATTTAATAACGCAGGAAAGAACAAACAAATCAAAAAAATCAAAAAAAAAACCAACGGACTGGTTTCAAAAATTTGGGAAAAAATTTTTTAGAAGCTGAAAGTCTTTTTTAAATTTTTTTAAATGGTAATGGCTATAAGGTAGCACACCCCCCCCTAAATTTTTAGAATTATGCTTTTTTTTCAAAAACAGTGTAGGAGTAAATCTTATAGTAATCGGTTTTCCCCCAATATACAATTTAAAATTTTAGAAAATTTTGTTCTAAAACATTTAGACGAAGTTTAAACAAAATTTAAATTTTGATTTTGGGATTCTAAATAGTCAAGAGTAACTTTGACTGTTATGGTTCATTTACCCTTTTAAAATTTTGGAATATGACAGTTGATGTCATCAAATTGATCAAATTCATCTTAGTATTTTTTCATATTTTTTAGCTTCATGTAAATTAATTTTATATTCAGCTGTATTTTCCTTCAACATTATGCGCTGCTCTTTTAGCTGCCCGGTAAACCCACTTCATTATAATTATCCCATAATGTGAAGGAAACCCCAATAAAAAGGTACTGATGTTTTTAGTTGAAAACTGATGTATTGCTGTTTATTTCTAGTTCTTTTCGAACGCTTTTTAATTTTTTGACTTTGAAGCTTGTAGTGCAGTTTTGGAATCCCCATAAAAACACTTTCGTTTGGGCCAGTTTTTTGGGAAAGATCTATGATATGCTGTCCGCTTTAATTTTGCCCCAATTCAGCGAAAAAATGGGAAAATGATCACCGATATAAAACTGTTTACATGTTTGGGAAGGAATTACAAATGCTCCCCCCTGTTTTCCCATTTCGGGACAGTTTCCGTCTGTTTTTTTTTTAAATATGATCATTAAAAAGCCCTTCCATTGTAAATTAATCAAATTTTTTAATTAATTGGGTGATTGATCTTTGTTATTTCTATATGGTCTATATCAAATTTGGGTTTTTTCACTTTTTCCCCATGGGGAAAAGGGGGAAAAAGAAGGCTTCTTGGAAAACTTTTTATCTTTTAAATCTGTGATTAATATATCCGAGACATAGATTTATTGGTTGTAGAGAATGTATTATTTTGTTTTTTAAACAAATATTTTTGGAGCCATTTTTAACTTTTTTTTACTAAAGGTATCTATGCAGATGTTTTTTTAATAATATTTAGCACAAACTTTCTGGGGTTACAAGGGTAGAACACCTGTTTCCTTATAAGCCCCCAAAAATTTGAAGCATGAAGGGGTCCCCCCCAAGGGTAATTTATAAGCTTTACAATCATACTTTTGTAGTTTGTTTAACAAATGCTTTGGGCACAAAAAAAATATTTCCTGGCTAATTTAAAACCGTGAACGACAAGAGAATTTGCAAGGAAAAGCGCTCTAGTATTTTGGCCCCAGTGTTGTTTATTTTAAAATTTTTAAAGAAAATTTTTAAAGCTTTCCCCCTTTTTTTTGTATGTAATTTTAAATTTTTTGGCCCATGAAGTTTTGAGAAATTAAACCCCCAGAAATTTTACATTTTTGTTAAAATTTAAAATGACATTTCCATTGATTGTGAAAGTAGGGGTTTTTTCTGGGTTCACCCAAAAAATTAAATTACATTTTTGTTTTTAAATGTAGTTTCAAGCCATTCTCGTCATTAAACATATTGATTTTATCTGTTCACGTTGATATTTTTTTTTGGTGTAGTTTAATACTCTGCGGGGGTGTTTCATTTTATTTTTACCTTCATCCATAAGATTCGTCCAACTGACCCCAAAACTGTTCTTTAGATAGATTTTTGGTAAATTGCTATTAATTTTTTAAAAAAATAGGTGAAATAACAGAGCTTGGGGAGCCCCATGTGAATTTTTCGGGGGTTTTGATACTGTTTCCAACTCTTTTGATGATCGTTCTGATAAAAAATTCGCTTGTACTTGTACACTTCCCAATATATTCCAATTTTTAAATTTTTGTAAAAAGTTTGTTTGCCAACTTGGTCATAAATTTTTAACATCGAAAAAGGTTGAAATATTTTTTCGCCTGGCAAACTGTTTCTTTTTTGTGTCGTTAGTTTTACCAATCCAATGGTAATCGACCTTTTGAAAGCCCCGCTTTTATTTATAGATAATGCCCTTTTTTTTCCAGAAATGAACTAACATTCAAAACGATCTTTTCCCGAATTTTCATGCATGAGAAGTTAACGCAATAGGGCATAGCTACTTTTTTCTGTTCAAGTTTTCCTTTTTTATGTTAGGAATAACAAATGAAGTTTCCAGATTCGGGAAATTTTACCAGTCGAAAATTTTTGTATAAATAATATAAGAAATTTGATGCTTTTTTGGTAATGCTTAGCATTTTATTCGATATCCCCTGTCCTACAGGTTTTCTTTTTTCAAGCTTGAAAAAAGTTTTCTTTAACTTTCCAGGTAAAATCGGATTTAAAATAACTGTTTCTTTAGGCATACTGTGCATCATTTGTTTGGATTTGTTTTTCTCTTGATTTTTTTATATTGTCTCCTTCAGTGAAAAAATGTAATTTACTAGGTTTGCAAACTATAGCAAGCTTTTTGCTTTTACCCTTACAAGGTAGATCGAAGTTTTCCCTTTTATTGGACTTGGTAAATATTTCCATTTTTTATTGTTTTATTTTTTCCCCAAATTTTTGCATATCTTTTGACTGAAAAATTTGTTTGCACAGAAGATACCTATTGTTTTTTTCGCTT
>CM031606.1:73153362-73158362 GCA_018398815.1 Conus ventricosus
TTCCGGACAGCCCCTACCCGCCGTGGGGGACGGGTCGCAACCCCGGGTAGGGTCACCTTTCGGTGGGTGTGGACAGGCAAAGAGGGGGAAGGAGGAATAAGGATAACACCTCATGTGTCAGTAGATAAGCGCACATGTGTGTGTGTGTGTATGTGTGTGTGTGGTGTGTGTGTGTGTGTGTGTGTGTGTGTGTGATAGTGTGTGTGTGTGTGTGTGTGGTGTGTGTGTGTGTGTGTGTGTGTGTGTGTGTGTTTGAGCTTTGAGTTAGAATCAGTATTTTATCATGTTTCTGTAAAATGCGCTTTGGGCTCTTGCAAGGTAAAGCGCTCTATAAATATCCTTTTACATTACATTACATTACATTACATACGGGCATAAATGGACTCACGTGCACTACAGCTCAAACACTTATGTTACGTTTTACGGTTGCGCCTAGGCATTCATGTGGATGTGAAAATACATAAAGCAAAAAAAAATACACACGCATGTAAACATGTCGTTCACCCCTCTCCTCCCATCCTCTCTCTCGGCTTGCTCAACATACATGCACACAAGCTCTCTCTCTCTCTCTCTCAAATACATTGAATACGATTTAAACATGCCCGCAGTCATACGCAGTTTATTTTCTAATGCCACGCGCACACATTCATCGTCATACAGCCACTTACTTTCTTGTCCTACGCACGCACTTTCTCTCCAATCTCCGAGGCCATCCAAGTGAATTGGCCACTTACTTTCCAATCCTACGCATGCGGTCACAGTCATGCAATCAGTCATTTCCCAGTCCTACGCATGCGGTCGCAGTCATCAGTAGTCACCTACTCTCCAGCCCGAGACACGCAGTCACAGTCATACCATTACTTGCTTTTCAGTCCTACGCACGTGGTCACAGTCATACAGCCATTTGCATTCCAGTCCTACGCACGCGGTCACAATCATACAGCCACCGACTTTCTGGTCCTACGCACGCGGTCACAATCATACAGCCACCGTCTTTCTGGTCCTACGCACGCCGTCACAATCATACAGCCACTTACTTTCTTGTCCTACGCACGCCGTCACAATCATACAGCCACTTACTTTCTTGTCCTACGCACACCGTCACAATCATACAGCCGCTTACTTTCTTGTCCTACGCACGCCGTCACAATCATACAGCCACTTACTTTCTTGTCCTACGCACGCCGTCACAATCATACACCCGCTTACTTTCTTGTCCTACGCACGCCGTCACAATCATACAGCCACTTACTTTCTTGTCCTACGCACGCCGTCCAAAATCATACAGCCACTTACTTTCTTGTCCTACGCACGCCGTCACAATAAATACAGCCACTTACTTTCTTGCCCTACGCACGCCGTCACAATCATACAGCCACTTACTTTCTTGTCCTACGCACACGGTCACAATCATACAGCCACTTACTTTCTTGTCCTACGCACGCCGTCACAATCATACAGCCACTTACTTTCTTGTCCTACGCACGCCGTCACAATCATACAGCCATTTACTTTCTTGTCCTACGCACGCACTTCTCTCCAATCTCTGAGGCCATCCAAGTGAATTGGCCACTTACTTTCCAATCCTACACATGCAGTCACAGTCATGCAATCAGTCACTTCCCTGTCCTACGCATGCGGCCGCAGTCATCAGTCACCTACTCTCCAGCCCGAGACACGCAGTCACAGTCATACCCATTACTTGCTTTTCAGTCCTAACGCACGCGGTCACAATCATACAGCCACTGACTTTCCGGTCCAATGCACGCGGTCACAATCACACAGCCACTGACTTTCCGGTCCTATGCACGCGGTCACAATCACACAGCCACTGACTTTCTGGTCCTACGCACGCGGTCACAATCATATAGCCACTGACTTTCCAGTCCTACGCACGCGGGTCCACATCACACAGCCACCGACTTTCTGGTCCTACCCCACGCGGTCAAATCATACAGCCACCGACTTTCTGGTCCTACGCAGCTGTCACAATCACACAGACACTTACTTTCCGATCCTACGCAGGCTGTCACAATCATACAGCCGCTTACTTTCCTGTCCTAACGCACGCCGTCACAATCATACAGCCGCTTACTTTCTTGTCCTACGCACGCCGCCACAATCACACAGCCCCTTACTTTCCAGTCCTACGCACTGCGGTCACAATCACACAGCCACTTACTTTCTTGTCCTACGCACAGCCGTCACAATCATACAGCCACTTACTTTCCGATCCTACGCACGCGGTCACAACCCCACAGACACTTACTTTCCAGTCTTACGCAGGCTGTCACAATCGTACAACCACTTACTTTCCAGTCCTACGCACGCGGTCAGTCATACAGCCAATGACCTTCCGGTCCTACGCACGCGGCCACCATCGTACAGCGACTTACTTTCCAGTCGTACGCACGCGGTCACAATCGCACAACCACTTACTTTCCAGTCGTACGCTCGCGGTCACAGTCATACAGACACTTACTTTCCAGTCCTACGCACCAGTCACAGTCATGCAGACATTTACTTTCCAGTCCTACGCACGCTGTCACAATCACACAGCCACTTACTTTCCGGTCCAAAGCACACGGTCACAATCGTGCAGCGACTACTTTCCAGTCCTACCACGTGGTCACAATCTACAGCCAATGACTTTCCAGTCCTACGCACGCGGTCACAATAAAACCCCACTTACTTTCCAGTCCTACGCACGCGGTCAGAATCATACAGACACTTCTTTCCAGTCCTACGCACGCGGTCACAATCACACAGACACTTACTTCCATTCCTACGCACGCCGTCACAATCACACAGACACTTACTTTCCGGGCCTACGCACGCGGTCACAATCACACAGACACTTGCTTTCCATTCCTACGCACGCCGTCACAATCACACAGACACTTGCTTTCCATTCCTACGCACGCCGTCACAACCCACACGGGACACTTACTTTCCCGGTCCTACGAAACGCGGTTCACAATCACACAAACATTTGCTTTCCATTCCTACGCACGCCGTCACAATCACACAGACACTTACTTTCCAGTCCTACGCACGGGGTCACAATCAAACAGACACTTGCTTTCCATTCCTACGCACGCCGTCACAATCACACAGACACTTACTTTCCAGTCCTAACGCACGCGGTCACAGTCATACACCCAATGACTTTCCATTCCTACGCACGCGGTCACAGTTATACAGCACTTGCTTTCCATTCCTACGCACGCGGGTCACAGTTATACAGACACTTGTTTTCCCAGTCCTACGCACGCGGTCAGAGAACTGGAGCCACTTACTTTCCAGAGGGAGTGGGGCATTTTTGGGCACTTGGAATATTCTGACGCCTCTGTCCACAGCAACAGCACCGCAGCTGCCAGAATCCGCACAGCAACATCTTCACGGCTCGTTGTCTTTGGTGGTGGTGGTGGTGGTGGTGTAGTCCCCCGTGTTTGGGTTGACTTTGTCCACAGCGACGTCAGTTCGTTGTCTTGTGCTTACAGCACCTAGCACAGAATTGTAAGTCAGTGTATACATCAGGAAACGGCTGTTAGAACGTAAGAAACCACCAATCGAACAAACTAACTAACGAGACGTTCTTTTTCTCTTTTCTTGTTTTTTTTTTGCTCAGGATGATGATGATGATGATGGAGATGATAGTGGTGGTGGTGGTGGGGGTGGTGGAGGTGGTGATGATGACGACGACGAAAATGATGATAATGATGATGTGAGATGATGATGATGAAAGATGAGATGATGCATGGCAAAATGGCAGCGCTTGACTGATGGTGATGACGAACCCATGACGATGACGACGACGACGACGACGACGATGACGATGACGATGATGATGATGTGATGGTGATGACGATGATGGTGACGACGACGACGACGATGGTGATGACGACGACGACGATGAAGATGATGATGATGATGCATGGCAAAATGGCAGCGCTTGATTGTTTGGAGAGCCTCAATGTTTCCGCGGTCCTGACTGACATTTGCCAAACATGCCCGGATTTGATCTGAAGGATTTATAACCGGACCCCGGCATTCTTCTCGAACAGCTGCCGTCAATCCAGACCCTTTTTTTTATCTATCGAGACAGAAGGAAGGATAACCGCAGGGACTTGGAGAGTTATCTTCACTTGAAAGATGCGAGGACGGTCGCTCTTCAGACGGACACCGAGTCTTGGCTATGATAAATCGTACAGGAAGCAAAGCTATAAACAACAACAACAACGACGACGAAACAAAACAAATTACGAACTTAAGAAACTCGGAAAACAATTTATAGAAAAAAAATGATGTAGAACAAACCTCGAAACTCCAACCCGGGATAAGAGACGGAAGATAACAAACGCAGGTAGACGAAGCGACACGCGCAGCAAGCTCTTTACTAAAACTGCATATTGCAGGAAGGGAAAAGATCATTGTGTCGACTTAACGACGTAATCATCTGCCCAGTCTCACAAAGCCCATGGATATTTTCGCAACTGTTGCCTCGATTATTTTTTAACAACCCCCCCCCCCCCCCCCCCCCCCCCCGCGCCCACTTCCTTCCTCCTATAACATTATCACTGCATCTCTCTCTCTCTCTCTCTCTCTCTGGTCGACAATCTCCAAAAATTACCCTCCATCCTCTCTCTCTCCCCCTTTTCTCTTTCTCCGTACACGCGCGCGCGCGTGGTGTGTGTGTGTGTGTGTGTGTGTGTGTGTGTGTGTGTGTGTGTGTGTGTAACACAGAGAGAGAGAGAGAGAGAGAGAGAGAGAGAGAGAGAGAGAGAGAGAGAGAGACAGACAGAGACAGAGATTCAGAGAGAGAGACAGAGGGTGTATACAAGAGGGTGTACGTGCATGTAAGTAGCTTTGGAGGAAAGGAAGTTGGATGCGTGGCGCGTGGTGTGTGGGGGGGGGGGGGGGGGGGGTGTATGTAGAGGGCAGGGGTAAGAACGGAAGGGGGTGGGTGGGCGAGACGCATGTGAGCCTATATTTGTGTG
>CM031606.1:73160862-73173362 GCA_018398815.1 Conus ventricosus
TCAGTTAAAATTAGACAATCTAATAGAACGTGATGCACAGAGATGAATTTTCCACAGACACACACAACTTCAGGAGACAATTTGGTCTTCCATGTGTTCAGCCTTAATTTTGTGATAATCTTAGCCAGATGGCGTGAGCAGCTAGGCAGTGTGTAGCATTTTTCACAGAAAAAGGTTTTGTAAACGTAGTGTTCCAGGTTAAATAGTGTTTTCACTCTTGGAAGGATGTAATGGCAAATTTAGCACATATTCTGAACAGTTTTTGTGCACCAAGTTTAGCTAGATTACCTCCTATGTCATTCCCTCTGAGACCACAATGTGAAGGAATCCGACAGAAGTCTAACGATTATACCCTGAGACATATAACAGCTCAATGAGAAACAGTCCTGTACATTTTAAAGCAGGCTATGTCAGATACGACACACGTAGAAAATTCACAAAGTGACACTCCCCACATCGAAACCAGTATGGCTGTGCCCGTGCATATGTGAATGTGTGTTCCGAATTTTACCGACTTTGTCCAAAAAGCACACCGTCTTTGATTCATAAACAACTAGCAGGGGCACCCGGCGTTGCCTGGGATATGAACATTCTTTGCGATACTCCGTGACGGCAAACATTTATTAATTGTTTTGATTTACAATCAATCCCTCCCCCCAACATCTTCCCACCCCATTCCGCCACACAAATACATTCTGTCTCTGTCTGTCTCTCTCTTATACATTCTATTCTATTCTCTGGCCCCATTCCTCTGGATCTTCCTTTGAACGACGAAATGCTTTTCTCGCTCGATTTTCCGCCTGCACTCACTGTTCCCATTCCCATTCTTCTGATTGCCCTTAATGTTGTAGGAATAGACTTTGTGCAGAAGTAGTTTATTTCAACAGGTCTGTGTCTATGTAAAAATAATAGTGTATCAGGCTTTGCACTGTACAATCATTTTTCTGCCCCTCTCATTCCGCCCCTTTCATCCCCTACCCTGTCCCATCCATGTTGCAAAATTACTTACCGTTACTGGACATACGCATACCGAATTTTATCAATAGCAGTGTAAATTTAGAAAATAACGGTTTTTAACGGTCAATGGGCAAGTTTTGGTTCGTAAAATTTGCATAACATTGTTCAGCGCTTAAAACTGTACGTGCATACAGAATGTTATCAAGAACGATGAAAATTTAGAAATTCAGAAAATAACGGTTTTAACGGTCAATGTTAAGTTTCGGATCTTGAAAATTGTATATCATTGCTTAGCGTTCAAAACTGCACATGTATATCGAATTTCTTCAAGAATACTCTAAACTTATAAAAATAAGGTTTTTTAACGGTCAATTTTAAATTTCGGTTCGTAAAAGTTGTATATCAGTTTTCGGCATTTAAAACTGCACATGTATACCGAATTTTATCAAGAACAGCCTAAATTTTGAAAATAACGGTTTTTAACGGTCAAATTTAATGGTCACAATGACTATCTAATGACCCTATGTTACCCGCTGGATGTTCCTGTAGGCTTATGTCAAGTTTGGTGGCGATCCGATGACTCTCGTGGTCGCCAACCTCAGAAGATCGGGTTTTAAACAGTTTTCATAGGGTTTGGTGTTGCTAACGGTTTTTAACGGTTATAAATAACGTTTCTTAACTGCAAAATAACGGTTCTAATTTTGGAGAAGTAGCCCTGTACCTGTGCAATGTCACAACGGCCATTTGATGAAAAGCAGAGGATAAAGATGTCTATTAAACCGTTTTTAAGTTTTTTTTAACGGTTTTTAACGGTTTTATTTTTTTTAGAGATTAGCCCAAAACCATCCTCGGGTCACAACAGACGTACCTGCTAAATTTCAAGAAGATCGGGTTTTAAACAGTTTCTTTTATAGGTGTTGGTGTTTTTAACGGTTTTTAACTGGTATAAATAACGTTTTTTAACTGCCAAATAACGGTTCTAATTTTAGAGAAGTAGTCCTGTACCTGTGCAATGTCACAACGGCTATTTGAAGAAAAGCAGAGGAAAAAGATGTCTATGAAACCGTTATAACAGTTTTTTTAACGGTTTTTAACGGTTTTATTTTTTAAGAGATTAGCCCCAAACCATCCTCGGGTCACAACAGACGTACCTGCCAAATTTCATTACAGTCAGTTGAGCCGTTTTTTGAGTCTATAGCGTACACAGACACACACACGCAGACAGAATTTGCCATATATATTAGATGGGGCACGACTTTTAATCTTCTTTAAAGAACGGAAGTGATTTAATAGATTTGATAAACAAGTTCTGGAAGAGAAATGAAAAGTGTTACTACTTTCAGTCGAATTTTCGTGTGGATGTCACTGAAGGCGTCTTTATTTTACGTCATCTGTCACCGTGAGGGATGTGTGCGTCACTTTGCTTTTAGCATGACCTAAATCTTGACCATTCATCTGATCAGAAAATCATGATTGTTCTACGAGCAAACTTTCTCTCCAGGATGGGAGTGCCATCATTGAGGTAGGCCTGTGTCACGCATGTTATGAAAAGTTCACCCAACGCGCTTCCAGGCTGAAGTCTTCACATGTTTAGTGCCTCAGAAAATGGTTATCAATATTAATAGTTCGTAGGCCTAGACAGACGTTTCCATACAATGGTTGCCCTGTTATAATACTGGTGGGTGTATGAACTTCAGAGACTTGTTAATCGTCTGTAAGATCATAGGGCCTGTTCGTGATGCAAATGGATTTGCACAACTGCAGGAAGCACAGCATTGTCACTCACCACTGCGAAAAGCAGTAAAGTATCTAGCGATTCAAAGAGGACACTGCCTCGCTATCATTAGTATGGATAGCCAGCTTGATGTAGCTGACTTACAATATTAGAATGTATCTGGAGTCAATTTCTCCCCATTTATTTTATTAATCTAGAAGAAAGCTTGCTACCTCTTGGAAAGGTCTATTTGAGACATGTTGGACTTGTCAAAACCATCCTACAATATTTGCTAGTTTAGGTGTGTGTGTGTGTGTGTGTGTGTGTGTGTGTGTGTGTGTCGCGCGCGCGTGTGCGCGTGCGTGCGTGTGGTGTGTGTGTGTGTGTGTGTGTGTGTGTGTGTGTGTGTGTGTGTGTGTGTGTGTGCTTAGAGAGAGAGAGAGAGAGAGAGAGAGAGAGAGAGAGAGAGAGAGAGAGAGAGAGAGAGAGAGAGACGTTTTGATTTTCAGTATTTACGATGTAATTTGCTTTGTAATTACAATTTCTGATTTTATTATTTTACATCTAGTTGCAAAGTGAGACGACTGCAGGCGGAAATCTAAATAAATCATTAAAAAAATGTTAGCGAACCGCCAAGACAAATGTGGACAAAGGAGTGGGAAGACAAATCACGACGCGTTTCGACCTCTTAGGTCTTCTTCAGGCAAGTTCGTAGAACGTTATTTGTCCACGTAGACGGATATCTGCTTGCCCTCCCTAGGTAGAAGACGGTGAATAAAAGTATCTGCGGTACAGTGACAAGTCAGTAAACGTAATTCAGTAATGAAATGACATGAAAAACATGACAGCACAGAGCACACAGACATGACAGCACAGAGCACACAGACATGACAGCACAGAGCACACAGAACAGACAAGGAAAACTAAGCATGACACACTGCCTCCTATTGTGTGTTTTTTTTTGTACTCCCAGTTCTTAAAGAACAGGGAGTACTTTAGAATGGGAACGAAGAAATGCTGTGTGTGTGTGTGTGTGTGTGTGTGTGTGTGTGTGTGTGTGTGTGTGTGTGTGTGTGTGTCCGTGGTCAAAATGTGTTCCACTCGCTCCAGACAAAACTACTGGGTCGATCTTTCTGAAAATTTGTAGGTATGTTCATTATGGGTCAAGGATGATGCCCGACGTTTTAGTTTACCGTTACAGCCATTACTAACGGCTGTAACGGCCTGTAACGCTTTTCCTTCTTTATGGAATATCTCAGAAAGTACTTGGCCGATCTTTGTAAAAATGAGCAGTTACGTTCATTATGGGTCACGGATGATGCCTGATGTTTCAGTTTACCTCGTTATAGCCGTTACTAACGCTATAACGGCCTGTAACGGTTTTTCTTCTTTATGGAATATCTCAGAAAGTACTTGGCCGATCTTTCTGAAAATTTGTAGGTATGTTCATTATGGGTCACGAATAATGCCCGATGTTTTAGTTTACCGTTATAGCCGTTACTAACGGTTGTAACGGCTTGTAACGGTTTTTCTTCTTTATGGAATATCTCAGAAAGTACTTAGCCAATTTATAAGCGGTTTGGATGATCTTGTGACAAATCGGAGCCTCTGTCCGTATGTATGTGATGTAATGCTGAAAATGGATTAAACAACCGTTAAAACCGTTATTCTGCCGTTATTTCTTATATATAGGTGAATTTTAATGAAATTTGGTGTATAAAGGTTATCACACACAAATGGCACTTCTATATAGTGTTTCAAAATTTGACCGTTAAAAACCGTTATTCTTGACATGTCCGATTTGGATGAAATTTGATATGTACACAGGCTTTAGCCCAGTGAGGACTAAAATACCGGTTTCAAAAGTGAATATCGGTTATATAACCGTAAAAACCGTTATTTTGCCGTTATTTTTTTTTATATATAATTGGGTTTTAATGCAATTTTGTATATAGAAAGGTCATCACACACAAATGGCACTTCCATGTAGTGTTTCAAAATCTGACCGTTAAAAACCGTTATTCTTGACATATTGTCCGATTTGGATGAAATTTGGTATGTACACAGGCTTCAGCCCAGCGAGGACTAAAATACCAGTTTCAAAAGTGTACATCGGTTAAATATCCGTTAAAACCGTTATTTTGCTTTTATTTCTTATCTCACAAAGCACTTGGCCGATTATAAGCGGTTTGGAAAACTGGGGGGTACGTTTATATGCTTCGCATCTTGTTTTATTTTAACTATCTATAGATAGGAAAGGGTGGGGAATAGAGAGAGAGAGAGAGAGAGAGAGAGAGAGAGAGAGAGAGAGAGAGAGAGAGAGAGAGAAAGTAGAGAGAGAGAGAGCAGGACATGACATCACAGAGCACACAGACATGACAGCACAGAGCACGCAGAACAGACAAGGAAAACTAAGGATATACTGCCTTCTATTGTGGTTTTTATTTCAACTATATACAGAGAGGAAAGGGTGGGGAAGAGAGAGAGAGAGAGAGAAGAGAGAGAGAGAGAGAGAGAGAGAGAGAGAGAGAGAGAGAGAGAGAGAGAGAGAGCAGGGCATGACAGCACAGGGCACACAGAACAAACAAGGAAAAAATGAAGAAGGAAGCGAGATCGATCGGCACTGAAACTTATTTCTCAGCCACAACTTTATTGATACAGTCAAAAACTGATCGCCCGACGGACAAGCGGAGACAGAATTTCATTCATCCGCCTGAAGATTTAGTTGTCACAGACGTACGAACGGGCGGGTAGACCTATTTTGAACCCTGCTTACTCCTAACTCCACTGCCCCATCCTTCCATGCTTCCTTTCAACAACAACAACAAAATGAACAGCGTTAACGTGAGTGGGTGGAAGTGGAAGGAATGAAATGAACTAGAGGGAAAAGTCACAAAGGCACTGATGGTAGGCCCGTTGTCGGGGTGGTTACTGACGTTTCAGACGGCTGGCGACACAGGTGTGGTACCGTGATTCCAGCGAGGAGAACCTGCATGAACCCCACCACACCGACCCCCCACAATACCTGACGCCCCAGCAGCTCACGGACAAATCCGGGGTTCGTATGCTCAAGGTGACTGGCTTGGTTTTTCTCTTGTAGCACACACACAGTCGTTTTTTTTTTGCCAGTAATATGGTTTAGTCTGAATGTCGTGCACGCCCAAGTACACAAGTGCGCGCGCGTACCGTCTGTCTGTCTCCCGCACCCCCCCCCCCTCTCTCTCTCTCTCTCAACACATATGCACACACACATACATGGCCCGTGCCCACCCAGCTATAAATATAATATATATATATATATATATATATATATATATATAAATATATTTATATCCCCCTATTTCTTCAATCTAAGACATAAGAGCAAGCTTTGTTTATAATTAAATATTTCTTGCAATCATTGCAACACCAAGCTGCTATGTAAGTTGCTGGAATGGTGCTCAGTACTTATCCTTGGAATTTTTTAGTTTATATAATATAATTTATATATATATATATATATATATATATATATATATAATATAATATATAAAAATCTACAAACTAAAAGAACATCAAGGGTACACATACATACATACATGCATGCATCCACCTCCAAGTCATCCATCCATCCATCCATACCTACCCACGCGCTTGCCTACGCAATCAAACCCTACATACCTTAAGAGCTACCCACATAACTTACCCGACCGCCCACCCTCGAGGAGGCTCGCGAGCGACTCACACAGCGCTGGTGTTGTGTTGTGCCACAGCTGAAGAAGTACTACACGGAGCACATGCACACGGACGAGGAGGTGCGCCTGGTGCAGAAAGGCGCCGGTTTCTTCGAGGTCCGAGACTGCCAGGACAAGTGGATCCGTCTGCAAGTCGGGAGAGGGGACCTGGTTCATCTGCCGGCCGGCATGTACCACAGGCTGACGCTGGGACCAGGCAGTACGTCCTCATCGTCACCGTTGTCATCATCACCAACCTCCACCACCACCATCATCACTGTATTCGTCATCAGCACTGTCATAAACAAAACAAAAATCAGCTTAACCAACACGACCAGGATGATAACCGTTATCATTGTCTTCATCATCACCAGCATCACTTCATCGTCGTTGCTTGTGATGATCATAACCCCCCCGCGATGCAACTGACGTTTTGCGTTTTCCATATCCAATTAACAAAAAGACCATGGGAAGTAATTCTTTCGGTACGTACATACTATTGCTCCCCATTGCGGAAAAAAAAGTTTATTTTTCGGTGGGTTTTTTTTTCATGAACCGATTTGTTCATAGACTTTCACCAAAAAAAAAAAAAACCCAAAAAAAAACACCAAAACTATCTTCCAAATCTACTTATTGTCATCCGCAGTGTAACCACATAATAACAGAGAGAGGAGAGAGAGAGAGAGAGAGAGAAGAGAGAGAGAGAGAGAGAGAGAAGGGATAATGGTGGGAAGAGGAAGAGGTGGGATGGACAGCAGACGAGCGGACAGAAGTGCCCAGCTTATTTTTTCCCCTTGTAACGTCTCCAAAGTCAGTTCCTATGAACATCATCGGAAAAACAAGCCTTTGAAATTGTGGAAAACCATGTCACTGTTTGCGTCCAGATCGTCATTTTAGCTGCTGGGGCTGTGGTAGTGATCAATGCACAAGTGAATCACAAAATTATTTAATACAGGAGGAGTGATATTAATAATTACCGTTCTTGAGGATTGATGTCGTACAGAATTTCTGTTTCATGCACGATGAAAACATCTACATCGTATGTGTCAAACCAAGCTAAGCAAGTTATGATCGTTTTAAAATTTTGCAGTGATACTGATAATAATTACGCCTGACGATCATGGTGTTATGAACGGTAGTTGTTAATTGAGGTCAATTTCATACATAAATCTCTCTCCCGCTCTCTCTCCTACACACACACGCACGCACGCACGCACGCACCCACACACACACACTCACACATACCCCCCCCCCCCCCCACACTCACACACACCCATCCACCCAGTCCTCGCCCCACTCCACACACACACACATACCCACCCACCCACACCCACTCACACACACACTCACCCACACATACACCCCCCAGCCCTCCCCCCCACACACTCACTTGCACACACACACACTTTTACACCCCCCCCCCCACACACACACTCACCCCCCCCCCCCCCCCCCACACGACACGCACGCACGCACGCACGCGCGCGCGCGCACACACACACCACACACACACACACACACACACATTACTACAACTCGCCCCCGGCCTCTATCCTCGCCTCCTCCGTTCCTCTTTTATCTTTACCCTCCTTCCGTCTCCCCTTTCCCTAATCACTTTTCACTCCATATTTTTGAACGGTCTGATACAACCTTTCTTAAAAACACACACACACACACACAACAAAACAACACCAACAACAACAGCAACAACAACAAAAAACCCACCGTGAACTTGAAGACGGTAGACAGTTGTATGGGACTTTTCAGAAGTACATCAAAATGGCCAGAATGTTCACCGAAGAGCCGAACTGGAAGGCAATCAACAGGCCCGACGGAGACAACCACCCTGTGCGAAAAGCCTATCTGCGTTCACTCCAGTCGTCCAAAAAATAGATCATCAGTTCGCCTGTGAAGTACCGTGTCCAGGCGTTGTTGTGGTTGTTGGAATGTACGCTTTCTAGCGATCATTTACCCCCCCCCCGCATTGGAATCGCATTGACATTCTCTTGTAAAGCTGGCGGGCGATTCCCTCAGAACACGGATTGTTGGAGAAGACCGTTGACACTGAAGAAAGAATAATATAAAATAAAAAATCCTGGTGAATGTATAATCAACCATGTATGCGCTGATGAGACATTTAGACTGGAAGCTGGTTGACGCTGATACACTCGGATTAGCGTTCAGCTGAAGATGATTATTGTTAGATACTTCTTGGTTATTACGTTTTAGCTTCGATTACAACACGGGGTAGATCACTTTGCCCGTATTCAAGGGAGAGAAGGGAAGGAAGAGTACGGGGCAAAGGCGTGGGGAAGGGGATGAGGAGGGGGGGGGGGGGGTGAGATTCTCAAAGTGTCGAGACCTTTGCCGGTCGAAAGTGCACTTACACAAATTCAATAGTAGAAAAGTAGAAGAGAAGGGAGGAGAGGAGAGAGAGAGGGAGAACTGTAACGATGACTATGAAGACAACCACACACAGCAGAGCTGGGGAGAGGAAGGGAAGGAGAGCAGGAGGGAGGGGGTGGGAGGTGGGGCGAGGTGGGAGCCTTGTAAGGGAGGGAAAAATGGGACGGATGAGGGGAAGGGAAGGAGGAGGGACGGGGAGGGAGACGATGATGTCCACAACACTTGGCAGTGCCGCAGAAGAACTGATGGTATAGTTTATCATGTGCTTTGCTACGGCTTTGATCCTTTCATGTCTTCTTCCCTTTTTCTTTTTGATTTGAAATTCCCAGAAAATGGTGACGCTTTCATTTCCTTGGAGCAGCGCCAAGAACAAAGGGGAAAGGTAGGGTTGGGGGAACAACGGAATGGAAAGGCAGGGGTGGGGAACAATGGAATGGAAAGGCAGGGGTGGGGGAACAATGGAATGGAAAGGCAGGGGTGGGGAACAATGGAATGGAAAGGCAGGGTGGGGGAACCATGGAATGGAAAGGCAGGGGTGGGGGAACAATGGAATGGAAGGGCAGGGGTTGGGGGAACAATGGAATAGGGAGTAGGGGAGAGTGTGGACGACGCAGGGGGTAATCGGATTCCCCAAAGCCTATGAACCTTTCCTCCGATCCGCCCCTGGCAATGGCTGTACCGTAAATGATGGAGTAATCCCCCACGTTCATTGTCATTTAATGTCATATTAAAAGAAGGATCCACTGAGCTTGCGTTCAAGGAGTAACTTTTTGTATGGTGTAGGAACGTTCCTTTGCGTGGGACACAATATGAGGCAAGATAAACGCCACACACAGAACAACAGATCACAACCGCACGCAACACGGTGCAACAGACAACGTCGGAACACAACACAGATACATAACAAACCACGGAACACGGAAGGACAGATGGCACTCATGCAGCAGAAAACACACGAACATACAACTTAACAGCGCTATGGGCACGCACACACACACACACACACACACACACACACACAACACACCACACACACACACACACACACACACACAAAACAAAACCCCTTACAAACAACCCCCCACAACCTACCCCGAAACACAGCTTTCTAGTGCTGTGGGCACACGCACAACAGAAAACAATCAGAAATACAGCTTTCGAACGCGATGGACATACATAAAGCAGAAAACACACGGTACACAGCTTTCTATAGTCCGGGAGACACGCATAGCAGAAAACACTCAGAAACAGATTTCACACACGATGGGCACACAGCACACACAGTGAAAGAAAAAGGAAACACAGCTGTCTATCGCGTTGGACACACACACAGCAGAAAACAGACAGTAACACAGCTGGTGCGCGTAATGCACGCACGGACAACGGAAAACACACAACACGGGTTTCGCATCGTGATGGTTTCACATACATCAGAAAACGCACGTTAGCATAGGTCCTGAACGCGATGGGCCAAACCTAACAGAGAGCAGCCAGAGACGCATCCTTCTGACACGATGGGCACACCTCCAGCAGAAAACACACACAGACACAGCCTGCTAACTCAGTGGGTACATCTGCCGCAGAAAACACACAGACACAGCCTGCTAACACAGCGGGCACATCTGCAGCAGCAGAAAACACACACAGACACAGCCTGCTAACACAGTGGGCACACCTGCAGCAGAAAACACAGAGACACAGCCTGCTAGCACAGTGGGCACACCTGCAGCAGAAAACACACACAGACACAGCCTGCTAACTCAGTGGGCACACTGCAGCAGAAAACACACAGAGACACAGCCTGCTAACACAGTGGGCACACCTGCAGCAGAAAACACACACAAACACAGCCTGCTAACACAGCGGCACATCTGCAGCAGCAGAAAACACACACAGACACAGCCTGCTAACTCAGTGGCACACCTGCAGCAGAAAACACACAGAGACACAGCCTGCTAACTCAGTGGGCACACCTGCAGCAGAAAACACACACAGACACAGCCTGCTAACTCAGTGGGCACACCTGCAGCAGAAAACACACAGACACAGCCTGCTAACTCAGTGGGCACACCTGAAGCAGAAAAACAACACACAGACACAGCCTGCTAACACAGTGGGCACACCTGCAGCAGAAAACACACAGAGACACAGCCTGCTAACACAGTGGGCACACCTGCAGCAGAAAACACACACAGACACAGCCTGCTAACACAGTGGGCACACCTGCAGCAGAAAACACACACAGACACAGCCTGCTAACTCAGTGGTACATCTGCCGCAGAAAACACACACAGACACAGCCTGCTAACACAGTGGCACACCTGCAGTAGAAAACACACACAGACACAGCCTGCTAACACAGTGGGCACACCTGCAGCAGAAAACACACACAGACACAGCCTGCTAACTCAGTGGGCACACCTGCAGCAGAAACACACACAGACACAGCCTGCTAACACAGTGGGCACACCTGCAGCAGAAAACACACACAGACACAGCCTGCTAACACAGCGGGCACATCTGCAGCAGCAGAAAAAACACACAGACACAGCCTGCTAACTCAGTGGGCACATCTGCAGCAGAAAACACACAGAGACACAGCCTGCTAACACAATGGGCACACCTGCAGCAGAAAACACACACAGACACAGCCTGCTAACACAGTGGGCACATCTGCAGCAGCAGAAAAAACACACAGACACAGCCTGCTAACACAGCGGGCACATCTGCAGCAGAAAACACACAGAGACACAGCCTGCTAACACAGTGGGCACACGTACAGTAGGGAACGCGTAGACACAGATTTCAAACGTGATGAGCTCATGAAACATAGCTTTACAGGGCAGTGGAAACACATACACACACACACACACGCACACGCACACGCACGCAGACACACGGAAATAAAGCTTTCTGACGCGATGGGTATGCCTACATACAGTAGAAAAACACGTGGAGACACAGTGGCGGGCACACACACACACAGTAGAAAGCACAGGAAAGACGGTGGTGGGCACACAAACAGACAACATACCGAGACACAGCGGCGGGAACACATACAGTACAAATCAACCGGAGACACGAACAGAAGCGTAGCTTTCTCATAAACAGCAAAAACACACAAAGACAGCTTTTTAACGCGATAGCCACACACACAGCACAAAGCATGCTGATAAACACCTTTTCGAGGCAGTGGGCACACATACACCAAACACAGACACAGACTTCAGACGCGAAGGGCACATGATTATAGAGCAGAAAGCGCATGTAGACAAAGTTTTTCTCTAACGCAGCTGGTACGCATGCAGCAGACAGCAGACAGCTTTCTTATGCGCTGGACGCGCACACAGCAGAAACTATATGGAAATGCAGCTTTCTAATTATGCGGGCACACATACAGTAGAAAAAACACATGGAGACACAGTGGTGGGCACACATACAGTAGAAAAAGACATGGAGACACAGTGGTGGGCACACATACAGTAGAAAAAGACATGGAGACACAGTGGTGGGCACACATTTAGTAGAAATACCGCATTGAGATACGGTGGCGGCACACGTTTAGTAGAAATACCACATGGAGACACAGTGGTGGGCACATATTTAGTAGTAAAACCACATGAGACACAGTGGTGGGCACATATTTAGTAGAAAAACCACATGAGACACAGTGGTGGGCACACATTTAGTAGAAAAAAAACACACACACA
>CM031606.1:73180862-73185862 GCA_018398815.1 Conus ventricosus
CTCCATCCTCCATTCAGTAAACCATCCTTTCTATTAGTCTTGAGTCAAATTATGTTGTGTTCTTGTTCAGCCGACCGTGGAGAGAATGTGCGCATACAAAAAAAAAAGAAAAAAAGGACCATACCGGATGTGTATGATGTCAATGACTCTCATTAGCACATGGGAAATGCAAACGGCGTTTAGTAAACTCCATAGGTGTTTTTTGTTTGTTTGTTTTGTTTTTACTTTTGTCCTCGTCGTTTTTGTACAAAAGCAATGTTAAAACTCAAAGCACCTCATCTGCAAACTCACATTCCTCAGAAACGACATGTCTAGGCCTACTAACATGCACACGAAGAAAGGCATGCAGAGATTGTCTGCTTTGACAAAAAAAAAAAAAAAAAAAAAAAAAAAAAAAAGTGAACGAAAATGAACGAGAATCACGTAATTGTTCTGTTGATATCTCAGAGCCCTCCACCCTCTCCACCCCCTCTCCGCACCTCTTCCTCTCCACTTCTTCCACCCCCCCCCCCACCTCTCCTCCCTGCCCTCCCCTTCTTGCTCTCCCATCCCCCAGTTTTCTGGAAAATTCTTTGTGCAGCAATCTTCGCAAATAACCAGATGTAATCTGCCTACTTGGTTCACGTGCGGTTAACAGCACGACTGTAGCTGGGTAGTAAAGGCGAGGGACGTGCGGATATATTTTCAACAACAATTTTTTTCCTCCAGAATGATTGACACGAATCTGCATAACACGTTTTATGAGTGCCATGCTAGATCCTCAATCTGGTTAGTGAGGCAAAGTCAGCAGTCCGCCGCAGAGACCCCTCCGGCCCCCACAGCTTCGCCTGGACCTCAACCGGACTGGGCCACGCCCGGCGTCTCAAGGCTTCGAAGGGCGGGGCAGGACTGTAAGATGTGGGTGGGAGTTCGGGAACCTGCGCCACAAGGGCACTGGTCAGTGTGAGAGAGTTTGAGACGATCTCCACCAATACGAATCTCGTTATGGTGATGAAATTGCACGCACCTGTCAGACTATACTGATGTCCAGTTATCATCTGGTGCCCGGCAACAGTCCACGTAACCCACACACATTCTCACCCGTTCCTTCCCTTTTCCTACACTTACCCTCTCCTTTCCCTTCCCCTTCTCTCTCCTCTCGCTCGATTTTTCAACTCGTCCTTTCTCTCTCTCTCTCCCCCCCCCCCCAACCCCATCTGCTTTCTGTTCTTTTGTCATATCTCATTACTACTGACAGCAGCAATCTGAATTGTCCTGATCGTGATTAGCTCTGTTAGTATGCAACAGACACCTGCATACTCCTTCAATTCAGAGATCCAGCACGATCAGACACTTTGATCTCAGGTCCCTTTTCTTTTCTCTCGACTGACAGGGCGTCAAGGTGTCCCAAACGGTAATCATGACCATACTGTTGTATTTTTAAAGTATAACTAATATACGTGGCACTTTACGGTGTTTGATACACCCATTTTTGATTTTCACACGGAAAGAGTCTGTTTTGAACAATTTTTGGCAACGATATCAAAAATTTACAGCGTGTGGTAACAGATTTTCTTTCTTTCTTCTTTTTAAAGATCTGTTATTGTCGAAATAAGATGATTTAACTTGATGCTATGACGCTTTCTCACTTGCAAAATTCACCATAATAATAAAGTCATCTGATCTTACTTAAGTGTATCTAGTAAAACAGATGTTATCTACCTCATTTCTATATTTAGTGACATGTGTATTTACATCCCCACATCTGGATGGGTCTCGTATTCAGGGAATAGAACTTACTATTTGTCACATTATTTGCATATAGGCTAATATCACATGACATATCTTATATCACTTGTGGCAAAAAATGAGTGCTGACACACAAACCTTTCGGCATTCTGCAAATGGCTCAGTGAAGAATTAATCTAAAGGGAAGAGAACTCCTACGTACAATGAGGCTCTCTTGGAGAAGAAAACTGAAATATTATAGTGGATGCTTTAACACACAAGACATGATTGTCTGGTTCCCACATCCTCTCGGTGAAAAAAAAAATTAAAATCTTGAGTAAATGACATTTAAATGCTAATCATTTTTGAAATTTCGTTTTTTATTATCTGTCGAAGCAATCTGTTTTCTTTATTGTCGAGTTACGTCCCGCCGAATTAGCGTGTGCAGCTTTCTTCGCCAACTCAAACCTCATTAGTGAGTTGCATTAAGTGTGCTCGTTTATTGACTGGCGGTTCATTGACTGGCTTGCAACCCTGATCTGTTGACGGCTGGTGGAGGATAATGTGTACTGCTGTGTCATGCTCAATGACGCCCAGGTCAGGTCATGTCACCGAAACTCTCCCCTCCCAGTTTTACCCCGGACAAATTCGCTTCATGTGCTATCTTCTTATCTCATTCTACACGCACTTATACAGTGCGTGCGTGTGTGTGTGTGTGTGTGTGTGTGTGTGTGTGTGTGTGTGTGTGTGTGTGCGCGCGCGCGCGCGCGCCAACACATCGATAGGTTTGCTGTGTAGGCGACATTTCGCATGCTGACCGGTCCATTATCCTGTATTGTGTCGTGTATATTCGCCATCAGTGTGACCACCTTCATTATTTACATTTGAATATTATTATTATTATGAATACTTACATCGTGCCTATCCTCGGCCAGAGACCAAGCTCTAAGCGCTTTACAATCCACACTCGTTTACACAACGGGTGCCTACCTGGGTAGTGCCGACTGAAGAGTTGCCTGCTGGCGCTTCATTCAGTCGTTTCCCCGTGTCATCCAGTCAATATCGTTCACTCATTTTCCTTACTTCTTTCATTCTTTCCATTTCTCACGCGGAGTGCATGCAATGTGTAACGTGTCATCCATAGCAAAGGCCAAACTGGCCTTCTCTTCCGAAAGTTAGTGATGGGATTTTACGTGTGTGCAAGATGTCATGCGTGCGTTCACAAACGGAGCCTCGGTTTATAGTCTCGTTCGAAGGACTGTATGGGAAATGGAGTCAGAACCAATGTCAACTCCCAGGGTTGATCGCTGTCTCGGACTCACACTCAGATTTCGATAGTCTTCTCACAGTTTGGGCAACACCAAACCTACAGCTTACACACACAAGTCCTGAAGGAACTGTTAAAAGGGGGTGAAAGGAATAATGATTTAAAAAAAAATGTCCCGGGCACTTCTACAACAGAGGGGTTTTCAAACCCGTCTCCCCTCCACCGCAAACCTGACCCACATTTTGAGGACATGCGCCCAAAGAAAAACAATCTTTCTCGACTGACACAGCATCCGGATTCTCTCCAACAACAAAAGACCCGGATGCAAACTTCCACGATCGTAAAAGATCTTCAGGCCAGACGTACACGGCTCGCTATAAAGAGGTGGACATATCAACAGCGGTTGTGTGAGGCGCCCGACTGTGCTGTGTTTACTTTCGTCTGTCTAAGTGGCCACTTGTAGGTTGACGGCATTGTGAGGTAAGACTAGCAATCTCTCTCTCTCTCTCTCTCCTCTCTCTCTCTCTCTCTCTCTGTTCGTCAGTGTTCTGTGTCTGTTGATGTTGTAACTGTTATTTGGTTGGTTTGTTTTTAACCCACCCCATATGTTACTTCCTTTTCGCTGTTATACTTGTGGAATGTAACAAAGTGTGTGTGTGTGTGTGTGTGTGTGTGTGTGTGTGTGTGTGTGTGTGTGTGTGTGTGTGTGTGTGTGACTGCACCCAAAGGTTAATCTGACAATAAAGTGGATTCAGTCGGTCGGTCAGTCAGTAAGTGTGTGTGTGTGTGTGTGTGTGTGTGTGTGTGTGTGTGTGTGTGTGTGTGTGTGTGTGCGCGCGCGCGTGTGCGTTGTGGTAAGTGTATGTGTGACAGACAGAGAGAGAGAGAGAGAGAGAGAGAGAGAGAGAGAGAGAGAGAGAGAGAGGGAGAAGAAGAAGAAGAAGAGACAGACAGACAGAAAGACAGAGAGACCTGTATGTGTAAATGTTGGTGATAATTGCTAAAGTTACACTGGAAATAGAGGAACAATCTCTCTCTGTCTCTGTGTGCGCAAATATTGGTGATAATTTCTCTCCCCCCCCCCCCACCCCTCTCTCTCTTTGTTAACATCTGTTGACACTATTACAGTGATGCCTCAGGTGTGTTCGTTTGATTTTCCACAACGTTTTTCTAGAATATTTCTCCTTTTTTGTTGGTTTACGATTACTTATATTGTGTAACATTGTGTGTGTGTGTGTGTGTGTGTGTGTGTGTGTGTGTGTGTGTGTGTGTAGGTGTAGGTGTGTATATTTGTGCAATGGCAGTATGGTGGAGTGTACGACATGCAGTAACAACGATAGCCTATGTGTACGAGTAATGTGCTTATGTGGCACAGGAGAACATTATATATATATATATATATATATATATATATATATATATATTATATATATATACTGCGGAACTAAAGTTAAGGGCCGGCCTCTGATTTCAGCAGCTTTCCGTATGTATTTTTCATGCCAACACCGCGTGACGAAAAAATGGTCAACTTGGGTTTTCCCAAAGCCTTTCCCACTGCTGCACGTGCCTGACCATGTTTTGCAAGAATTGCAGTTCAGCAACACCGTTTTTAGGGGCAGTGAAAAGGTTGTCAAAACACGAGACTTTTCTTGAAACTTTGCTCGAATTTAGCTGAAGAAGCAGTATTGCAGTAGGTTTTTGGCATTATGCACGAGCAAACCATGGCTATACTGAACACTTCTCAACAAAAGTTGCACAGGAATGGGTATTTAGGGGCGCGCACCAGAGCTCTGATTAAGCATGCCTCCAAGAACGAAACTGACAACAGTGGATCGAGGACGGGCGCTGGGATGGCTGCAGGACGGCGTTTCCGGCAGAGAAGTTTCCAGACGGCTAGGAGTTAGCCACTCTGTTATTCAGCGGCTCCACCAACGCTTCCAGACTACCGGAAGTACTGATGAGCGAACTCGGTCTGGGCGGCCAAGATGTACAGATGGACGAGACGATCGCTACCTCCAGGTCTTGG
>CM031606.1:73190862-73208362 GCA_018398815.1 Conus ventricosus
TTTCATTTTTCTGCTTGTTTAAAAAAACTCAGCGTGTTGTGTGATTAAATATCTAATTGAATCGGCGTCACTGAAATTTTTCGCCATTTCGGAAGCTCGAAGGGAACTGAGCCTCACGTAGGTTACCCAGGACAGCGATTTTGATCGGACAGTTGGAATTGATATTGATAGGGGAGATAACCCGAATAGAACACTTCCAATCTGCTAACTATCCGCTCGCGAAGTGGTATAAAGGTTCGGCCAATGCTGGAAGCAGTGTTGCTCAGCCCGTCAAGTTCCGAAATTTGCTGCATCTGCGGGCTTAATAACTTTGATATTTCGACAGTCAGACTGGACACTCAAAAAAAAACAACAAAATCTTAAAATGATATTTATTGTGAACATACGCACGCATTCTGAGTATACTCAGTTTTCCGTGGACTGAACCATGCTTTGTATGCCAAACACGCCAGCTGTCAAACGTAAGACATGACTTTACCGCTTGAGTTTGAAAGAACTGTTGATATAGACATTTTCGACAAAGAATGAATTTCATGAATTGTCGATTTCAGATTTTCATTCGCAACAGAGTTATCTAAGGCCTCTAGTTTCGCTAGTTTATCAGAAAGTTCATTCCAGTAAAGTCCGCAATGTGATGGAATCCAGCAAAATTCAGTGCCAACATCTTTTGAAATCGTACGATGTGTTAGGTGTTTTATTTCAAATAGGATATAATTTCGGATTTATATGTTGCTTTGTTTCAGGGTTTATAGAACTGATTTGAAAGCTACACATACATATAATATGGTGAAGAATGAAAGTGATTGATTAGTGAAGACTTTCAAAGCCACCATCATTGTATGAGGTTCAAAAGCAAATGCCAAAAAAAAACGGTTTTCCTGGTTTTTACATATTTTCCTGTATTTTATGCTATTGTTTTTAAAACTGAACCATCTGTAAAAGTCTGAGTGATTTGAATATTTTGAATACATGTGGTGTCTCACCTCAGATAACAAACCATTTTTGTTTTCAGTTTTATTGCAATTTATTTTCATGGGACTGTCCAAAAAAAGACAGAATATCATGCGCAGTGTAATGTGCTCTCAGCTAGACTTTTTTTGCGTTAGGTGTCCATAAGGGCGGAGTACGGGTGTATCCACAAAATATTTTGTATTCAGATGTTCTTCGCACGGAGCTTACAGCAGGTTTCCCACAGACAGATGAAGCATTTACATAACGATCATATATTTACACAGATAGTGTAGGCCTATTATGTATACATGCAACTCTTGAAACACGCGGAGCAGCCTGTTGTGTGATTCTGATGTCAAACCAGGTGGACTTTGATACACACAGATAGTATGAACACGGTCAAATACATACAATAGTATTTACACAGCAGTTACGTACATTAGAGGAAGTGTATATGTAAGTACTTTGTGTACCACGTCTCTGATAAAGTGGAATATCTATGTGGACTAATTGGGGAAGCTCCCTACATAATATCTGATGATGTAGTGTACCTACTATGACATTAAAGAAGGCTACCTGGGGAATATTCCTGCAGACAAATATGACAACGCAGTGCACACGCTCTAACATCCACGTAAGGTAACCGGGCAAGATCGTCACAGACATACCTGGCCAAGCAGAGCACGTAACAACAATATCCATGTAACTGAAGAGTTTTCTTACAGGTGAGGTGCCGTGTTCAGCGAGTGAATCTACTCGTAGACCAGTCACGAACCCGGAGCCCTGTGCATAATCAGATCATGTTCCAAACACAGGTGGAGCGCTGTGCATGATCAGATCATTTTCCCAACACAGCTGGAGCACTGTGCATGATCAGATCATTTTCCCAACACAGGTGGAGCGCTGTGCATGATCAGATCATTTTCCCAACACAGGTGGAGCACTGTGCATGATCAGATCATTTTCCCAACACAGCTGGAGCGCTGTGCATAATCAGATCATTTTCCCAAGGAGCGCTGTGCATTATCAGATCATTTTCTCAACACAGGTGGAGCACTGTGCACAATCAGATCATTTACCCAACACAGGTGGAGAACTGTGCATGATCAGATCATTTTCCCAAGGAGCGCTGTGCATTATCAGATCATTTTCCCAACACAGGTGGAGCACTGTGCATTATCAGATCATTTTCCCAACACAGGTGGAGAACTGTGACGATGAAGCGGAACTCGTCAGGATCCGGGAGGAAGGGGGGTTCAAGCATTACGATTGGCTGGACGTGTCACGTGACGCTCTGCCCGACTATGACGAAAGGGTGAGTGAATACAATGTCGTAAACATTTCCCGATCACTTGGTTATGGATCGTACTGAAGCAGCCCCAATGTTCTGTAACTATCTGTTAGGAAGCCCAACGTAAATTATTGGAAATGTGTGGCTGATGGTGCTAACGACCAAAATGCATCAATCATGGATTTGACTGAAGGTTTGTTTACAGCCAACTGTGACACAGTCTCTCTGTCTCTCTCTCTCTCTGTGTCTCTCTCTCTGCCCCTCTCTCTGTCTCTCTCCGTCTCTGTCTCTCTCTCTCTGTCTCTCTCCGTCTCTGTCTCTCTCTCTGTCTCTGTTTCTCTCTCTGTCTCTGTCTCTCTCTGTGTGTCTCTCTCTGTCTCTGTCTCTCTCCGTCTCTGTCTCTCTCTGTGTCTCTCTCTCTCTATCTATCTATCTCTCTCTGTCTCTGTCTCTCTGTCTCTGTCTCTCTCTCTGTCTCTGTCTCTCTCTCTGTCTCTCTCTCCGTCTCTGTCTCCGTCTCTGTCTCTCTCCGTCTCTGTCTCTCTCCGTCTCTGTCTCTCTCTGTGTCTCTGTCTCTCTCTGTCTCTCTCTGTCTGTCTGTCTGTCTCTCTCTCTCTCTCTCTCTGCGCCTCTCTCTGTCTCTCCTCTCTCTCTCTCTCTCTCTCTTCTCTCTCTCTCTCCTCTCTCTCTGTCTCTCTCTCTCTGTGTCTCTGTCTCTGTCTATGCCTCTCCCATCTTCCGTGCCACATCACTGGCATTGCACCCACGCTATTTGTTCCGGCACCCCGTCCACAGCCACAGCTCCGACACCCCGTCCACAGCCACAGCTCCGACACCCCGTCCACAGCCACAGCTCCGACACCCGTCCACAGCCACAGCTCCGACACCCCATCCACAGCCGGCCACAGCTCCGACACCCCGTCCACAGCCACAGCTCCGACACCCCGTCCACAGCCACAGCTCCGACACCCCGTCCACAGCCACAGCTCTGACACCCCCGTCCACAGCCACAGCTCTGACACCCCGTCCACAGCCACAGCTCTGACACCCCCGTCCACAGCCACAGCTGGGACACCCCGTCCACAGCCACAGCTCTGACACCCCGTCCACAGCCACAGCTCCGACACCCCGTCCACAGCCACAGCTCTGACACCCCCGTCCACAGCCACAGCTGTGACACCCCGTCCACAGCCACAGCTCTGACACCCCGTCCACAGCCACAGCTCCGACACCCCGTCCACAGCCACAGCTCTGACACCCCCCGTCCACAGCCACAGCTGTGACACCCCGTCCACAGCCACAGCTCTGACACCCCGTCCACAGCCACAGCTCTGACACCCCGTCCACAGCCACAGCTCCGACACCGGCAATTCACCGGGAGCAGTGAATGTCAAGTCGCCATGAGGACCCCCCCTTCAGGAGACACTGCGCTTCTGCCGAGTCGTTTGGGTGGTGTTCAGTGGCGCCAGCTCTGATACAGCACACGCTACAGGCCACAACCTACTAAGCCCCCACACTGACGACAATAACTGCATGCTTTGTCGCAGAATAAGCACGAGTGGGTCCTCCCTCCGGAGGGCGCCACCACGTCCGTCCGAGGACAGTTCCCTTGAGTTTGGTCATACTGGTGAATCCGACAGAACCTCGCCGAGGACATAGACGTGGAGAGGAAATCCAAAGCGAGTTCGTCAAGAAAGCGAAGCATGAAGGACCCCAGAAGTTTGAAACACTTTTTTATACTGATCGATGAGGATGAGGATGATGAAGCTCTGAAGAACCATTCAGGTCTGAAACTGCAGAACTGGGCTACACTGTGCGCTCAAATTCGTGATATACCCGTCGTCGACCAGGCCCGAGAGATACAGACACATGCAGAGTTGGTCAGGAAATTTGAACAGTACTCTCAGACACCCACCCATGAAGTGGATGAAACTCAGTTCCGTGACCCCAGTCTTCCCAACGGAGTCCCAAACAAACTTATCCCTGGGATAGGAGCCGGTCAGGTCAGAAAAAAAAAGAACAACAAATAAATGAGAATCGAACACACAACCTCCCATCCCGGAAGTGCGCGACGCTAACCACTTAGCCTCGGCGGCTGGTGGAAATGTGGATCCGTTTGCTTCGAAATCTTTGGGACTGGCATTTGTAACGAATACGAGACCACGACGCTGTCCAACCAGCATTTCAGACGCTGTCCAACCAGCATTTCAGACGCGCGAAAGCTCAGCTTCAAAGCACAGTCACATAGCCGTCTTTGGGAGCGCACTCCCGGATGCGCAGGGGAAGGAAAAGACGTTTAAAATATTATGGCAGAATGACGTCAATGTCACAGCACCAGGTGAACCAGGACTTCTGCCCCGCCTTGAAATCAAACCCCGGATCCCTCCTCCCCTCCCCACTCCCCTCCCCCTCCCCCCACCTTTTTTCCCCCTCTCCTTGTCCTTTTTTTCTTTCATTTTCTTCTTCTTCTTCTTCTTCTTCTCCTTCTTCTTCTTCTTCTTCTTTTTTTCTTTTTTTGTTTAAGAGGATCTTGTGTAATTCAGCGTACTGGGAAGGGTTTCGTTTGGAGAGTATGAACGGCGCACAGAGGGAAATCACTACTTTAACTTAGAGTATGTTACTGCCTGTGTTTCACGGGGAAAACAATGCGATATTTAGAGAGAGAGAGAAAAAAGAATCTTTTATGAACCCTTGTTGAAGGTCAAGTGGATTATCGGAAAAGAGCGAAATGAGAGACTTTCCTGTTTTTTCCCCCCCCGCTGTTTTTACCTCATCCATATTGATATGATTATGTGTTGGGCTGCGTGACATGCCGTATTCTACAAGAGTCCTTGCAATTGGTTGGAATCAACACGTCCGTTTATCTCGTAGTTTGGATATGCGCTTTGGGAAATATGAAATACGGGTGTCTTCTGGGAACGTCACATCCGCTAGTTGGAGAGCAGAAACACCGAAGACACTTCCTACCAATGAAGGATGTTTTCTAATTTTGGTGCATGTTGAAAAGAAATAATGGCTAAATAACATTAGAGTAGATTCGCTTTTTTTTTTTTTTAAACCTCTAGCCATTAAAGACATCGTTTTTTTGTTTGAAGATGATGGGGAATTTTAAATGGAAAGAAGTTGAACCAGAAACTAGGTTGTTTAAACATCACCATTTTTTTTTGGCTTGTTTCTCTCTCTCTCTTTTATTCACAAATATTACTTAACTGTCTGTCTACATGGCTGGCCGAATTCTGTAAGCTTTCTCGCCACTGGTAGGAATCAATAGGGTTGTTTACCTGTCGTTTCGGCTCTTTGATTGTTAGAATGTTAAATAACGGTGTGTCGCTGGAACTTCGTCTCCGTCACCGGGATCGAGGCAGTCAGGTTCCTGCCTGATCATGGATGTTCGTAAACTCCTAAATCAGAGACAGCGTAAGCTGTGCGTTGAGCTTTCTAGCCATCTCTCCGACTTTTTCGTTAACACTCTAAAGCTCAGCAGTATTCTTCTCTTGAGAAAACCCACCAAATCCTGGTTGTTATTTTAGGTTGGCCTCCATCAAAACCAGTATTGTTTACGCCTCCAGGAAATACTACGCTGCTTGTAGCTATTCAGACACCACCACACCCCCTCCCCATCTTGACTTTGTGGGTAATAACAGCATTTTGCCGCTAACGAGGTTGAATCCAGAATTATATTCTGTAATTTTCTGGAGAAGAAGAAGATGGAGAGGGAGAAAGGGGAGAAATACAGAGCGAGAGAGAGAGGGGCATAGAAAGAGAAAGTGAGGGCAGAGAGAGAGAGAGAGAGAGAGGAGAGAGAGAGAGAGAGAGAGAGAGAGAGAGGAAGAAATCACATCTCAAATCTATAATATAGTAATAGTCTCCATGTTCTCCATCAGTCCGAAAACCGTTCTGTCCCTCTGTCTGCACAGCTGAAGAAGTTTTACGCCGAGCATCTTCACGAGGACGATGAGATCCGGCTGATCACCGCGGGCAGCGGATTCTTCGAGATCCGTGACAGCCAGGACAGGTGGATCCGCCTGCACGTGAAGAAGGGGGATCTCATTCACCTGCCTGCCGGCATCTACCACAGGCTGACCCTTGACCCGACAGTACGTCATCGTCATCGTCATTGTCGTTATCATCATCGTCATCGTCATCGTCATCATCATCGTCATCGTCATCATCGTTATCATCATCATCATCATCATCATCATCATCATCATCATCATCATCATCATCATCATCGTCGTCGTCGTCGTCGTCGTGGTCGTCGTGGTCGTCGTCATCATCATCATCATCATCATCATCATCATCATCATCATCATCATCATCATCATCATCATCATCGTCGTCGTCGTCGTCGTCATCATCATCACCATCAACGTCGTCGTTGCCATCATCATCATCATCATCATCATCATCATCATGATCATCATCATCATTTTTATCGTTGTCGTAGTCGTTAACATCAATGTCTGCTACTTTTTCATTGCTGTGATCCTCCTCCTAATACTTCTCTTCCTTTTCCTCCGTCTTTGACTCAGGAACATTTCACGAACACGCCATGAATCGTCCTCAGTACCACTGTCTCCTTCCTCCTTCGCCTTCTTATCATCCCCCCCCCCCCCCCTCATCAGAACCCCATAGATGTTCGGGGGCACCACCATCATCATCATCTCCGTCATCATGATGATTCGGAACCATACAATTAAAGTTTAATAGGTGGTAAACCATTTTCGTCATCAATTTCACCGTGACCATCACCCCATCCTGTTTCCAAGCTCTTCAGTACAGCGTTAGAGCAGTTTGCAGGCATCATCGTCATGCATAGTTGCACTGAATGGGTAATGAGTAATGTTGCATATTGCTCAGCCCACCGCCAAGGGTCATATCAGGGCTGGCACCACGTAGCTGCATTGAAACCGACTGCTGGAAACTATACGACAAGAACACAACGGGCAAACTAGCCAAGTAAAATTATACTACACGCACGTGCTTCGGTTCAAAGCACACGTGTACGTAGCTCATCGATTGTTCATGTATGTTGTCTGGCCGGTTGTTCATGTATGTTGTCTGGCCGGTTGTTCATGTATGTTGTCTGGCCGGTTGCTAAAACCTTGAACGTGGATTGTTGAACTGGCTCTAGCTAGACCAAACCGTGTTTGATCATTCCAGTTCAAAATCCAATCAGTTAACAATTTTGTACGTAACCGTCACTATTATATACTGAAGGCAGCCAAGTCCTCTGTTCTGCCCACGTGCTGAGATAACCCACATAGAGACTGTACATGTGGAACACTCAGTATTATCTTGATGATGATCGTATCCGCAAGGGACTTAATCTAGGTGGAGTGTTCCAAAGGGTATAATTTATATGACAATAATATTAAGAAAATGGTCATAGTATTGACAGCTATCGTAGTTTGAGGCAAGTTTTGCGTGAAACATGCGTTACTGATAACGTGTCTTTTATTACTCCTTGTTACTTGAGAGTGAAAATGTAAAGTACAGATCTTTGAAAGTAAAGACGCAGCGTGTGACTTATTTAATCAACATTACTCAAAATTAGAATCAAATCAGCGGGAATGAACCAAACAACAACAATAACAACAACAATGATAATGATAATAGCAACAGCAGCAAGAACAACAACAGAAACATGAACAAAAACAATGACGACAACAACAACAACAATAATGATAATGATAACAAAAATGATAGTAATAATCATGATGATGATAATAATATTTCCATTAATCATCAAACGTTTGTACGTAGAGTAAAATGCCTCGCATTTGCATCCCATAGTGGTACGTCTCCCCAGACGTGGAAAGGAGTCTTGGATGTGCAGATCCCCCCCCCCCCCCCCCCCCGCCCCCCCCCTCCCCCACCCAACTGGCACTGGCACATTTCTGTCATGTGAAGGACGACCAGAACCCTTTGACAACACCCCACCCCCACCCCCCTCCCCAAATTGTAAAGAAAATCTGTTCAGGTATTGGTGTAACTCTGACCAACACACACCTGCCATGATTCGTGTGTTACGGGCAAAATAAATCCATCACAAATTCAGGACACGGAGTGTGAATGTTTCATGTATTGGTAAGCAAAATGAATATGGCACACATTTGAGACATGGAGAGAAAATGTTTCATAAGCTATTGACATACACACATACACGCACACGCACGCAGGCACGCACGCACGCAGACACACACGCAGACAGACATACACACACACATGCACACTCACACTCACACACACACACACACACACACACACACACACACACACACACAGAGAAAAGAAAAATAGCGCGGATTCAGGAGCCAGTGTACGAGAAAGCAGACACACACACGCTCGATGTGATTATTAAATTTCTTAAAGAGATCAACATTTTTCGTGTAATCTAATCAGATTTTTACGGATAAAGATTTTAACCACTCTCCTGGTTTGTTTTTGGGTGTGTTTTAATGAGTTGTGTGAATGTGCATCTTTTTTTTTTGTAATACTATTTTTTAAAATATGATGTTGGAGTTTACTTCAACGCAGTGACAGCTCTGATAATGCCCTTTGCGGTCGGCCGAGCTGTAAGCAACATTATCTTACCTCAACACAAAAAAGACTACGGGTTTCATGCATCACTGAACTAAACGAATCCACCCCAATTTTCGGGTGGAAAAAAAATGACTGTGCAATGCTTCATATGTCACTAGATAAAAATGGATTCCTCACAAACTGAGGAACAATGACAGCGACAGTTTCGTGCGTCTTAACAACAAAATCAGTTCATCATTAACATCGGATAGTCAAGAGTGCATGCCTCGTGTGGGACGACACTAACCGACACGTACGTGTCGCTGTGTTTCAGAGGTACATCAAGATGCTGAGGCTGTTCACGGATCAACCCAAGTGGAGCGCCATCAATCGGCCGGAAGGGGACAAGACCGTGGCACGTGAAACCTACATGACTGCTGTGCCCACGGCCTAGATGGAGATGTAACGGGGTTTCTCCGTGTTTGGTCTGATACGTCTCGCTAAACAGTGATCGTTTGGAGAATTGCGGGCGAGTTACAAGAGAAAAAAACCAACAACAAAACAACCCCGAACTCTCAGTAAACTGTTACAGAAATGGCGAGTTACAAAAAACAAAACAAAAAAAATAAAAAAATAAAAAAAATCAAAGTATCAGTACTCTGTTGTAGAAAGTAGGCGTACTTCTTGCAGGCTTCGCTTGTTTATTTGTTTGTTTGTTTGTTTTGTTTGTTTTTGGTATCGCTGATGATTTAAAATCAATTTTGATTATAGTCCAGTCAACCATGCGAAATCAGTCGATTGTTCCAGAAATCAAGTGCTTAATTAAAATCCACATTGTGATATTTTCAGTTTACTGCAAAGAAACCACATAGCTTTTGGTCTGTAATAATAATCATGATGATGATAATAACAATAATAATAATAATGATAATAATAGTAATAATGATAACAATAATGAAGATACAACTACTACTACTACTTCGTCTACTGATGGTGATGGGGAGGGCGATAATGATGATGATTGTAATAATGATAATAATAATAACGAAGTGATGTTCCAAGTGCCATTCTTTTTTTTTTTTTTTGGTCATAGATTAATATAATTGCGCGCACCGATAAGAAACGTTATAATGATATCAACCAGCAGTGTGCTTGCACTAACGATGTCGTTTAACAGCATGCGCTTTACAATTCTTTAACTCTTTCCATAGCTTTGACCGTTCTAACCGTTGTATTCCGTTTCAAAGGGAGATGACTGCAGGCGGAAAGTGAAACAAATTTTTAAGAGTAATTCTTTAGTGAGTCCGCCAAAACCGAGGACAAACAATTGCCCTGTAATTAGTCCTTGTTTTTGGCGGACCCACTAGGAATTATTCTTAGAATTCATTGTGTTCTGGAAGAAAACGTAGGATGCAAGTACTGATGCTGATTATAGTTATTGTTATTATTGTCAGTATTGTCATTATTATTATTATTATCATTATTATTGTTATTGCTATGATGATGATGATTATTATGATTGTTGCTGTTGTTGCTGTTGTTAGGAGCATTTATCACACTGTGATTAACAAGGCGAATATTTGCACAATGAATTTACTCTGTTACGGCTTATATCCATTGCACGTTCTTTCGAGAAAAGAAAGCTTGAAAAACATGCCTGTCTTCCCGTGATAGTTGGGGTCTCGTATGGTTGTCTGTGTGTTTGGTAAGTATGTTTTGTATTCGTTTTGCTCTTTCTCTGTGTATTGTGTATCGCTTCTCTCTCTCTCTCTCTCTTCTCTCTCTCTCTCTCTCTCTCTCTCTCTCTCTCTCTCACGCACAATTACGAGCGCGAACACCACACACAAAAACGCACACAGACGCATGCGCGCTTATTCATACACACATAGACACACTGCCACACGCGCGCATGCACACGCACATTACATATTCGCGCGCACACCCACGCTCATGCAAAGAGAGAGAGAGAGAGAGAGAGAGGAGAGAGAGAGAGAGAGAGAGAGCAAGGGAGACAAACTCCGTCAAATACCGTTTATTCTGGTCATCACAGGTTGTCTTCCTTCAATTGCGGAAAAGCATCGCTTTCAGTTATGGATGCATGATCGAGATACGTGCTTGATTAATCTAAGATTCACACACAACCACACACACACACACACACACACACACACACACACACACACACACACGGGGCGGGGGGCGGGGGGAGGGGGTTGTGAGCGCGCTCAGACACCACACACACACACACACATTCACGCGCGCTCGCGTGCACACACACACATACACACACACACACACACACCACAAACACACACACAACACACACACCACACACACACACATTCAGTGAATAAGTAAGTGAACTGACAGATACAGTTTCATAGCTTAAACCATGCGCTCGAACTGACACACAAATAACATAAACATGCATGTGTTTTACGTCATGAAAACATGTGTTTTACGTCATGAAAACAGGTTTTTCGTCACTTGGTTTCTGTGTCATTCCGTCGAATCTCAGTCACTCCAGTTTTGACTGACTACTTCCTTTAGATTTTTTTTTTTCGCGGAGGATGCATGCCATCTTTATACATGCCTTCCATAACTGGCCTTCTATTTCTGAAAGTTAGTGATTGTTGTTCTTCAGTTTAACGTCCTTCCACTATAAGTGATTCAGACAATATTATAGTGTAGAGTGAGCTTGATGTAAGAATGATAGAGATGCATTTTTTAGGGAGTGTAAGTTTTAAAGTACTACGTAAGGAATGTAATCATAACCATCCACCCCACCCTATTCATCAGAACGTTTAACTTAAACTAAAATTGTAACTGTAACAACCCCACCCTATTCATCAGAACGTTTAACTTAAACTAAAATTGTAACTGTAACAATCACAAATGCTAAAGATAAAATATTAAGTGAACAGCCTAGTAAACATTTAGAAATATACTGACTTCCATAAAAAACGCGAAAGCAAAACAAGTTGAAGGTTAGGGGCGAATTTTATTGGTCACAATTGTACAGAGTGGAAGCGAGAATTCAACGTAATTTGATTATTACACCGGTAATGTGTGAAAATGTCATCAGCAATATGTCTTTGTGTGGAAAATCCAAGGTCACGTGACAAACCAGCTTGAAGTCTAATACCGTGTGTGGCCACCATTTGCATGGACAACTGCTTGACACCTGCGGCTCATTGAGTGGACCAGGTGGTTGATGCGTCCCCTTGGCACACCAGCCCACACATGGACGATGGCCTGGTGAAGTTGAGCCGCTGTTGCTGGTCGTGGACGCAGGAGGTCCAACCGTCTGCCAAGTTCATCCCAAAAATGTTCTATTGGGTTTAAATCGGGACTGAGGGCTGGCCAGGGCAGCACATTGACGTTGTTATGCTGAAGAAATTGCTGGGTGGCCCTGGCTGTGTGTGGTCTTGCATTGTCGATCCAGTTTGGGTGTTGCGCAAAAAAAGGAACGACATGGGGTCTGAGCACCTGGTGGATGTAGCGCTATGCATTGACACCCTGTCCGTGACCAGGACCAATGTTCTGAAAGATGACTGGTCCTATGGCGTGGTTAATGCCAATTGCACCCCATATCATAACGTTCGGGCCTCCCCAGGGGTTCCGCTCTACCACACAGGAAGTCAGCATAGCGTTCACCAGGTCGAAGCCATATTCTGACACGACCGTCAGCCATGTCAATACAAAAACGGCTCTCATCTGAGAACAGTATGCGTCCCCACTGCTGCCTGCGCCAGTTGATTCGGGCTTGTGCCCACTGCAGCCTGTCCTGCCGGTGTCTTGGTGTCAGTACCGGACCTCTGTGAGGACGCCTACATGCCAGCCCATTCTCCTGAAGACGCCGCCGCACAGTGTTGAGGCTGATTCGTTGCTGGAGATTCCCAGGCACCTGTCGAGCAGTGTTAGCGGCTGTTTACCACCTGTCCCGCAGATGGGTTCGAACAAAATGGCGATCCTCTCTTGGTGTGGTGACCCGGGACGGCCTGGCCGGGGACGATCATCAGTGGTACCAGTGACTCGCATGCGGTGCTGTAGACGATAGATGGTTGAGATGTGGACGTGAAAGATGTTGCGACCTGCCTGGCATCCACACCAGCCTCCAGATGGCCTAGGGCACGATTGCGTTCCTCTGCTCGTAGTCTTGGCATCTCTGTAGCGCTCAGACGGCAAGTCGTTATCTGAACCTTGTAGCGCGGCTTTATAAAGGCTGCATGCCTGTGTACTTGTCGCTGGTTAACTTTGCTCTGCATGGTGTGCACGTGCCTCACATGCAGCAACCAGTTTGCCATTTTTGTTGACCCTCCAATGCCGGGGAATGATGTGTTGCTCACACAATTTTTCACTGCACGTGAGTCTTGGACCCAAACAACTTGCCACAATGGTTCAATATTGTATATTCACCCCTTTTCACCCGAAAAATAGCCTTTCAATTTTCGCGTTTTTTTTATGGAAGTCAGTATAGATTCAAGAGTAGCAAAATTGTTTAATATACTAGATAGTGATAAAGGAGTCGATCCATCAACAAAACCCTCAATACCTGATTTAGTAAAAAGCTCTTTTGTTTTGGGACAATGAATCAGTAAATGATTGACACTTACAGAATCCCCACACATACATATAATATCTTTGCAATATTTTGTTTTAAACGAGTTTAAACGAAGCCTATGATTAGACTTTCAATCTCCCTGGATGAGAAAATAAATCGTTTGTATGATGTTATCCCATTGTTTTTGTCATTACATTTGATGAGTTGTTATAATAATATATGTCCGAGTTCCTCAGTGTTTTGTTGCATTATCATGAGATGTTTTATTTATGATTGGTGATTGGATTTTACGTGTGTGCAAGCTTTCATGCGTGCTTTCACACAGGGAACGTCGGTTCTATAGTTTCGTTCGAAAGAGTTTCCCGAAAAAAGAATCAGAACAAGAGTTAACTCCGAGGGAAAAATCGCTTTTTATCGAATCGACCTGGCGGAGATTCAGATCTGCGATCTCATGATTATCCCGAATTTAGATGATAGGTCCGAAAACGTAAAGACAGAACTGGAGAAAAATAGAAAGACAAGTAGAGGCAGCCGTTGCATTTTTTTTTTAGCTTGAAAGAGTTGGGAAGTCTAAATGGCCGTCTTGCGTTCGGATCTAAGATGACCTTCGTTGAGCCCCCGACTCTCGCTCTTGTATGTGCGTGCGTGTGTTTGTGCGTGCGCATGCGCGGGCGCGCTCGTTGTGTGTGTGTGTGTGTGTGTGTGTGTGTGTGTGTGTGTTGTGTGTGTGTGGTGTGTATGTGTTTTGCGCGCACGCGCGTCTGTTTGGGTTTTATGTGTGCGTGCGCGCGCTTGCTTGTGTGCGTGTATGTGCGCGCGCGCGAGTGTGTGTATGTGTGTGTGTGTCCCACCCCCCCAAATCATTTAACCATTTACTTAGTCCAAACCAGACAGTAACTCAGTGGCCTTCAGCAACCAACTAGTGAGGAGAGAACAGCGATTTTCCATAATGAATAAAGGGAGAAAATCAAAGCGGTGTGGGATGGAGCCACTGAGGATGAGGGAGAAGGGAAAAGTCAAAGCGGTGTGGGATGGAGCCACTGAGATGAGGGAGAAAGTCAAAGCGGTGGGATGGAGCCACTGAGATGAGGGAGGAAAGAGTCAAAGCGGCGTGGGATGGAGCCACTGAGATGAGGGAGAAAGGTCAAAGAGGCGTGGGATGGAGCCACTGACAGAGGGAGAAAGGTCAAAGAGGCGTGGGATGGAGCCACTAGATGAGGAGAAAGGTCAAAGAGGCGTGGGATGGAGCCACTGGGGATGAGGGAGAAAAGTCAAAGCGGCGTGGGATGGAGCTTACTGAGATGAGGGAGAACGTCAAAGCGGCGTGGAATGAGCCACTGAGATGAGGAGAAAAAGTCAAAGCGGCGTGGGATGGGGTCACTGAGATGAGGGAGAACAGTCAAAGCGGCGTGGGATGGGCCACTGAGATGAAGGAGAACAGTCAAAGCGGCGTGGGATGGAGCCATGAGATGAGGGAGAACAGTCAAAGCGGCGTGGGATGGAGCCACTGAGATGAGGGAGAACAGTCAAAGCGGCGTGGGATTTGGAGCCATTGAGATGAGGGAGAACAGGGCGAAGCGGCGTGGGATGGAGCCACTGAGATGAGGGGAGAAAAGTCAAAGCGGCGTGGGATGGAGTTACTGAGATGAGGAGAGAACAGTAACAGTCCTGCTGGTCTGTTTGTTTAGGCAACAGTTCAGAGAAAATGCAAAGTTTGGGAATGACTTGTAGGGACGTCTCTCTCTCTCTCTCTCTCTCTCTCTCTCTCTCTCCTCATTCATCCTCTCTCTCTCATCTCTCTAGTCTGTCTGTCGGTCTGTTGTCTGTCTGTCTGATCTATCTCTCTCTTCTCTCTTCTCATCTCTCTCTCGCTCTTTTCTCTCTCTCTCTTGTAAACTCTCTGTCTCTGTCTCTCTGTCTTTTCTGTCTATCTTATAAAATACATGTATGCAGATTTGCGCTCGAATGATATCAAAGGAGAGAGAGAGAGAGAGAGAGGGGATGAGGAGAGAAGAGAGGAGAGAGGAGAGAGAGAGGAGAGGAGAGAGCGAGTGGGAGAGCCAGAGAGAGGGGAGAAGAGGAGGAAGAGGCTGATGGAGAGATGAGAGGAGAGAAGTGAAGAGAGAGGAGGACCTGTATTTATCCTCAGGTCGACAATATCAGGGGCATAAACGAACTGACTGTCAGCATTGCTTAAAGAAACCCACACATTTGATACGCGGTCAGTCAGTGTGACTAAAGCGAGAGTTTTCAGCGATTAAAATTGGGGAAGTTTAAGAAACCACGCGTTTGATACAACAGAGTCAGTCAGTGTGACTAAAGCGCGTATTTTATGCGATAAATTGGGAAGCTTAAGAAACCACGCGTTTGATACACACAGAGTCAGTCAGTGTGACTAAAGCAGCGTCTTCAGCGATAAAATTGGGAGCTTAAGAACCAGCGTTTGATACACACAGAAGTCAGTCAGTGTGACTAAAGCAGCGTTTTCAGCGATAAAATTGGGAAGCTTAAGAAACCACGCGTTTGATACACACAGAGTCAGTCAATGTGACTAAAGCAGAGTTTTCAGTGATAGGATCTGACATGAAAGGCCCTAGGGAAACCTCCTCTTGACTTAACATTGATTTCATGTCGGCGGCACAGTGCATCAACAGAGCGGGCGTTGAGAAAGACCGATTCTATTGAAACGTTTACGTCAGGAGAGCATGTAGGCGGCATGCCAGATAGTCGCAGAGTCTTTAATAGCGAAGAAAAGATCGTCAACGGTTCTCAGTATATCTGAAACTACAACTCTGTGGTTAACTTTGCTATGGGCAACACGCTCTTCCTCACACACTGCATTCTGTTTTTTTCCCTATCTCATTTCCCTTTTGCCTCTAAGCTGTCAGTGCATTTTCTTTCTTCTTCTAAGATTGCAGCCTTCATGAATAAACAATTATCCCTGACAGCAAAGTGTCACCAGCCAGCGTCGAACCTCACGACTGTGCTATCGAGAAATGCGTCCGAATGTCAGCATGATTGCTTCCAATCAATCTTCTGCGTATTTGGCGGATGGGATGGGATGGGGAGGAAGGAGGGGATGGGGGAGGGGGGGGGAGGTGGGAGGGCGGGGGGGGGGGGGGGGGGGGGGGGGGGAGCAGGGGCTCTGAATGGGGCTAGAGTGGGCGTGGCACATGAAGGGTAGGTGGGGGAGCGGTGAGAAAAGAGCGGGCAGATCCAAGAAAAGAAGTTTGATGTGATCTGCGCCAACAGAAGGACGATTCTGATCTTGTCGAAGTGGAAAGAGTTTCAGTTTTCTTTGTATCAATCTATCACCCAACAGGCTTTGACAAACATTTGTTTGAGATAATGATAAATCAATGATGAGTCATGACTTTAGAGGATGTTTCTTTTCTTTTTCTTCTGAGGTAATCTTTTCATTTACATATCATTCGCTTATGTTTGAATTTGTGTTTATCTTTTTCAAATCGATAGAAAAAAATAAATAAAGTGCGCTTGTTTTTTTTTCAGATCGGCAAAAACGATGTTGCCTATATTTCATCTTAAAGATGAAATGAAGAGATAGGTTGGTGTTTTATTACTTCCATATGACACAAATGATTCTTGTGAGGATGCCAAAAATCAGACATTTGATGAACTGCTTTATAAAAAAAAAACACACCAAAAAACTGTCATATGAGAAAACACACAGAACACAAATTCTCAACGTTTCAGTCATAGACTGTCTTCAGGACTTGCAGATTTTTGTTCTTTTTTCTTTTTTTTTTTTTTTTTTTTTTTTGGTCTCCATTTTCAAATCTTCTGAGCATCCTTAAATAAAGCTTGTATTGTTCACAGAAGATCGGCGGTCAACAATCTGTTTTTCATTATTTTGTCATATGAGAGATTGTTTTGTGCAGGATTCAGGCAGAGTTCCGTCACGAGCTATAACACCTTGGACGTTGAGCCGGTATGGAAGAGACAAGATAAAGATAGCAAATCGCGGTGGTTTACTTGTGACATGTCTATGAATGTCTAAAACACTACTGTGCTGCTAATTTGGACATGAATACAAAGAAATGTTACTGAGAAACACTCACTTACACACACACACACCACACACACACACACACACACACACACAACACACACTACTGTCAAAAAAGGCACACACACACATACACATATAA
>CM031606.1:73213362-73228362 GCA_018398815.1 Conus ventricosus
TGTGGAGGGGAGGGGTGTGTATGTGTGTGTATGTGTGTGTATGTGTGTGTATGTGCGCAGCGTACGTTTGCAGGTGAAGTGGGTGGGAGGGGGGGTGAGGGGGGGTGAGTGGTGGATGGGGGTGGGATAGGTGGGGGGGGGGGGGGGGGGGGGGGGGGAAGCAGCGATGAAAGAGAAAGAACAGAGAATAGATTAAAAGAGGTTTCCAGTGATCTGTCTCAAAATAAGGACGATTCTAAACTTGTCAGTGTGATCTGAGTTTCTAGCAGCTTTGTATTATTTTTTTTTTAACCAATTCACCGACTGTAGATGCTGTGTAAATACCCGTAAATTATATATCAATTCCTAATCAGTCTTGATTGGAGAGGTGCTTTTGTTTCCATCTATTAAGCTTGCAGGTTTGCTTATTTATTCGTCTTTAAACCGAAAAAAAAAGAGAAAGAGACCTAGCCCGACTGTCTCATCGAAGATGAAGGAGACATATAAGACAGATTTTGTTATGTAGGACACAGACGTCAGATGTCTGAAAGGATGAGTGACTGTCTATTTAACGATGAATGGCAATTGTGCACAGAATTACAAATCAACACAGCGAATACAAAAACATGCGAGCCGCACTGAGGAACACACACAGCGCACCACACGCACACAACCACACGCACGCGGTACGAGTGCGCGCGCGCGCGCGCGCGCGCGCGTGCGTGCGTGTGTGGTGCGTGCGTGCGTGCGTGCGTGCGTGCGTGGTGTCGTGCGTGCGTGGTGGTGAGTGAGTGTGTGTGTGTGTGTTGTGTTGTTGTGTTGCAATCGTGAGTGTGTGCTCTTTTTTTCTCTCTCTCTCTCTCTCTCTCTCTCTCTCTCTCTCTCTCTTCTCTCTCTTGCTCGCACGAGTGTGTGTTCCTGTGTCAATAAATCATTAAAAAAATCATATTCAAAGCTTCTTGTTGGTGTGTCTCCTTATAACACTTACCTTTCCAAAACTCGGCGTTAAACCCCTACGTGAAACATTGTCATCAACAAACACACATACTTCTGTTTAAACACCGCATGGAAGTCTGACCTTACATCTTAGGGGAACCACACATGTTTTACTAATGACGAGCTACGTTGATTCTTTACCTCCTTTGTCTGGCGCGTCAGAATTATCAGGAGCTCCAATGGCCACATCGTTTTTGTGGAAAGATTTTTTTTTTTTTTTTGTTCCCCAGCCCAAAAAGTTCCATTGACTGCTGAAGGTTTCGATCAATGATCTCTGATGCAAATAAAGCAATCCAGGGAAAGGCGGGCCCTGAAAGTGGAACAAACTTCTAAAGGGGGTTTTGTCCCCCTTTTTCCTTTCCCCAAGCATCCCCTTAAACCCCAAATTCCCCCCCATTTTTTTGGTCATCGATTCGGGTGCTTTTCACTACTAAAAAAAAAAACCCTCTGCGGGACTTTTTCATGACCCGTTGGGGGGGGCCCCAGCCAAAGAACATTCACCCAGGACGCGACAAAAGGGGAAAACCAGAGGGGATCGAATACCCTTCTGGTGATCGATTTAATCCCAAACGAAAGTATGTTCTCTCTCTCTCCACGTTCATGGCTGAGAAGGGATCGGGCTGGGCAAGAGGGGGAAAGTGGGGGGAAAAGGGAGGGGGGTTTGGGTTGGGGGGAAGAGCTTTTAAAGAACTGGAGATTTCCCACCCTCACCTCTCATGTTTGGGGAATTTTTTTTTTTCGCGGGAGATGTGCCCCATGTTTTTGGGCGTGATTGTTTTTCTTTTGAGAAAAGAGGGCCACTTTTGGATGCGGTCCCCCATCGTTCCCGTGGAAACCAGGGGCCAAAGACGCATCCCTATAAAAACCCGTGCTACAATTCAAAACATAGGGGGCCCTGTTTGTTTGTTTGGCAGATAGGAAAGGGGCCCCTTTTTTGGTTTCGGGAAAATTTAGTATTTAACTGGGGCCCTTAAAATCGGGCCAATTTTGGTATTTGGCCCTAAGGGTTTCCTGGGGCCCTAATCGTACGGGGCCCTGCTCGGGTCGACCCAACAGCATAGCCGTAATAAAAAACGGGGCCCCTGCTGAAAAGAGACTTTAATAAAAATGGGCCCCTTGAAAAGAAAACTTAATGAAATTTGGCCCTGCTGATACCTGAGATTTAAAAGAAACTGGCCCTGCTGATATGAGATTTTAAAGGGAAACTAGGCCATGATATTGAAACAAAAACCAATGAATTTATCTTCCCCCTAAAACCCTTTTTTCCTACCAAAAAAAAAACGTTAAAAGCACTTCTTTAAAAAAAAAGGGAAATTCTTTGACACCCACCCTGTTTTTCTTTACGCGGGGATTCGCGAACTTTTTTGAAAGTTTTAAAAGGGAAAAGCAACTGCTACCCGGTTTTTAAAAACCATTGCCCGAAAACCCAAAGATTTTAAGAATTCACAGTCGTGAAAATCTTCTATTTTTAAAAGTGAACAAAAATAATTTGGCATTAGCATACTCAAACCCCGAACTTCTCCCCGAAAAAAAAAATGAAACTTTACACTTCGAAAAACGTTCCTTTTTTTGAGACCCGTTTCGGGGACCCTTTCATTAAATTTGACTGGAGCTGAGCGTTAAATTCATTCAGCAAAATTTGAAATGAAACAGTATTCAGGGAAAGCAACTTTATTCAAATTTCTGAACGGATTTCCCTTTTTTTTTCTTTTTTCTGCTTAGTCATAAGAATAACTTCAAATTTTGATTCCCCTATTTTAAAAATGTTCCTTTATAAACGATAAACTTTTAAAACTTCCATTCCGATAATTAAACAAAAACCCTCTTTTCCAAAAAATTTAAAAAAAATCACTTTTTTTTAAAAACTATTTACCGCCCTTATCAATATAAAAAAAACTTTTAAAAGCGAAAATTAATGAAAACGGGGCCCTTGGACAAAAACCCCCCGGGGGCACGTCAATTTTAAAAAAAAGGGAAATTCCCATTAAAATTCCCCTTCCCAACAGGTTTTTTCGGGCGGCCTGTTTGCGGGGAGTATCGTTGGTTTCCCGGGGCCGGGGAACAGGTTCAAAGGGCCCCAAAACAAACCCAAATAAAACCAAAAAACCCCCCAAAAGCCACCCCAAGAGGAATTTTAAAAACTTTTAATTTTAAAAAAGGGCTAAAGGGGTTTTTTTAAAAACTTTTCCCCGGTTTTTGGGTTTTCCCCCTTAAAAAAACAAAAAAGAATTTTGTTTCCCCCAAAACTTGGCGAAATTTCCCCTTTTTTTTAAGCTAACAAAAATAAGAAATACATTTTAAAAAATTGTAAAAAGGGGAAGGGTTCTTTTTTTTACCAAAAACTTAAAAGGAAAAAAGAAAAAAAAGAAAAAGGAGGGAAAGAAAAGAGAGGAGGAAAAGAGAGAGAGAGAAAGGGGAGAGAGAGAGAGAAGAGAGAGAGAGAGAGAGAGAGAGGGAGGAGAGGGAAGAGAGAGAAAATATGTGGGGGGATTTTTTTTTAAAAAATTTATATGCATTTTTCTAACCCGGACCCTCCCCAGGCCCTTTGGAAGAGGGAAAAATCAGTGAAAAAAAAGGGGGGGAGGGAGAAGAGGGGGGGGGAAATGGGGTGATTTTTGGGGAAAGGGGGGGGAATGCAAAAAAAAAGAATAAGCCTGGGGATAGGCAAATTTGTTGACAAACCCTTTTAAGATAATCCCAGACATTTACAGGGGGGATGTTTTGGGTTGGGGGAAATTTTTACGCCTCAGACCCGCCAGCTGGGCCGAAATTTTTTTAAAAAAATTTTTGATGGAAGCCGCTGGGTCTCCATGATGTGGGCTTTGGGATGGAAGGGTTTTAAAAGGGGTGGGGGGGGAGGGGGGAGGGGGGGGGGGGGGGGACCCCCTGAATTTGCGTTAACTTTTTTTTCTCGAAAAGCCATTTAAGAATTTCATATAAAGAAATAGCAACTCGCACAAAGGAAAAAAAAAACCCGGTTTTTCCAAAAATCTCGTTTTTCCCAAAATTGTAATTCCCCCAGGAAAAACAGCCCGATACGGGTCTTTGCGGTCGGCTGGGTATAAGGAAACATTACCTTACCTTTTCCCAACCCGGGGGGGGACATTGGGAAAAAAAGTTTTATTTGGAAGAATTCAAACAAAAGAGGGAAAATTTCCCAAAAAGAATTCCCGTCCCTTTTGGGCAGTAGGGTTAAAAAAGCGGGTTTAAACAAAGTGATATTAGTCATCAAAATATTCGTGGGAATCCTCCCAAACTGAAAAAGGAGAAAACTAAAGAAAAACACAAGGCACAGTCCCCAAAATGCGGACTAGGAAAAATTTTCCGGCGTGGGAGTTCTTTTGATTTACTATTAAAAAAATAAGGGCCTTTCTTTCCCTTTCGGTGAACCCCGAACGATCTTAAGCGATCCAAAAACCCAAAAAGGGTTTTTCGTTGTTTTTTTTGTTTTACATCACCTGACGAAGACCTAAGAGGTTTAAACGCGTTGTGTTTTTTCTTGTTCTCGTTTGTCCCCCGTTCTCTGGGCCCGGGTTTGCTCATTTAAATTTTAAAATTTTTTAAAAAAGATAACACAATTTTGGGCATGAAAGGGAACCCACAGATCTCCCCAAAAATTTCATCACTCCCTTTTTTTAAGATTTTCCCCGAACCGGTCGCCGACGTTCACACACAACCCTCGGACCAAAGAAAGTTTGGGGGTAAAAGTCTTTGGGCGGACAAACCGAAAACAGTCCGCCATTTGGGTTTAAAGACTATTCTTTACTTTAAATTCCCTTAAAGTACTATCTATGTTGTTTACATTCACCGGGGAAAAACAAGTTTTTAATTTAAAACATTTAACCAAATCCCCACGGACTCTAAAAAAGAAAAAAAAAAAAAAAAAAACAAAAACAACAACCCCAAAAAAAACCCCCCCCTTTTCTTTTTAGGGTTTTGGGCCCCAAGGTGGAAAAGATAAAGTCTGTTCGTGCAAACCCAAATTCCCTGGTTTCAGCGAAACCCCTCCCCTCTCCTTGTTCTGGCCCCGGCAAGCCACAAAAATGTTTTCGGCCCCTACGACCCCACAAAACCCTTTAAAAGAAATTTGGTTTTTGCCCCTTCATAAAATTTTTTTTTTTTAAAAGAAAACTACACTTCCCCAGTCTGTTTTGGGGAAAGGATTTGGGGAAAAAAAGAGAGTTTTTCGTTTTTCCCTTTAAACATTTTGGAAATATCTTTATCTCTAGGGGATCAACCTTCTTTTTGGGGTTTTTTCTTTTTTTTTTTTTTTTCCAAATTTCATTTACCTGGGAAATTTTTTTAAGGGGAAACCCCAGGCCTCGTGGCCTTTTTATGTATTCCATTTGGGAAAACCCTTCCCGGGCGTTAAAAAAAAAAAACAAAAAAAAACAAATAACAAAAAAAAAAAAACAAAAACCCAAAAAAACCCCCCAAAAAACCTAAAAAAACTCTGAGGGATGGCCCTCGGGCCCAAAGCCTAAGTACGACCCCCGCAACCCGTCTGGCCTGTGATTCCCAAATTTACTTCCCGCAGTATAAACCGTAGCTTGTGTCAAAACGCTCTAGTCGTCAAGCTGCCCCGGGTTTCCCTGACCGGGGGGTCAAGGTAAAAGAGAGATAAAGATTTTAAAATCCCCTTCCCCCTTTTTGAAAGCTTTTTTCCCATGCTTTTGTGCTTTTTCCCTCGACATATTCTTTTTACGAATATGAAACCCGCAAGAAATTTGGGGAAAAGGGTTTTTGACCAAGACAAAAGAATTTTTTCTCATTCAGTTTCAAAATTTTTGTCAAAAATTAAAAAAAAAAAACAATACACCCCCCAAAAAGAGCCTTTTTTTTGTCTAGCCTGGAATGTTTTAAATAAACCCAAATATATTATAAAATTTTAAATAAAATATAATAAATTTTTATATATATATAAATTTTAAATTATAAATCGTAAATATATAAAATATTAAAATATATATAAAATATAAAAAAATAATAAATAAAATAAATTTTTATTATAAAATAATAATATAATGGGGTGATAGGCATGCTGGGCCCGGGTTTTGAATGGAAAATACCCAAAGCCAGGTCTCTTGGTAGGGCCCTATCTTAACTTGGGGAGCACGGTTTTAAAACAACAACAATAACAAAAAAACAAAAAACAAAAAGACCCCCCCTCTCTCTCTCTCTCCTCTCCCCTCTTCCCCCTTTTTCTCCCCTCTTCTCCCCTTCTCAACAAGCGGATTTGAATAAAATCAAAAGTATTCCGCGCTTTAAAATCCCGTGTGAACTAAACCCCGTCGTTCTCTAGTGTCCACCTTTGTGATAAGACACAGACATTGAACCCTAGCATTTAAAAATTGGTCAAGGGAAAGAAGAAAAAAAAAGGCCCCCTTTCGAGCTAACGGCTACGAAAAACCCTGGCTATCTTTTAGGCCCTCCAAACAATGGGATATTTTCCACTCCAGTCCCAACATTAGTCCAGGAAAATCAGTGATAAGAAACGTGAAATTTTTGGAAGGAATAAGTTTTACAAACAAACAAAGAAACGATGAAAACAAAGAACAATACTTTCAAATTCTTTTTTGACTATGTGAAAAAATGGATCTAAAAAGGGTTTTTAGAGACAGGCCGAAAAATTTTACTGGTAAAGCCCGGCAAAGAAACAGCATAAGGTCGATACAGCAGAGGCGGGCAGAGGGCATGGGCTGTCACCCCGCACCCCTGAACAAGGGCATTTGGGGCCCCAAAAGTTTTTATGGACATCACTGGGTTTTAAACCCCCCAGGGCCCGAAAAACCCCCCATGCTGTACTACACTGGGTTCTTTTCCCCATTTGTCAATAGAAAGAAACCCAGACTTTTGGGCTTTGGTCTCGAAAGGATAAGCTTTCTGGCAACACAGCAACAGATGAGCGGTCTGGGGGGGGGGGGGGACGACCGTTGGGAAAAATATTATTCAAATACCCCTTAGAGTATGCCCGGTAGGGGGTGTTTTCAAGGCGAAGACTGAAAACGTTTTTTAAGTAACCCCCAAAAAGAACCGTGATCAATTCCCCGAGGGGGGGGCCTCCCCGTTTCCCGAAAGTTTTGCACAACCCTCTTTTTTTTCCCAAATTTTTTTTCATTTTACGCCCTGGCCTTCAAGTTTCCGGTTTTTCCGGCTTGATCCCGCCCCAAAGAAAAAATCATTAAACCCCACGGGGAGGTGTCAGCTGGGACATTTGGGCTTCAGTCTCTGCCGCCCCAGTGGCAGTTTTCCCAAAAAGGCGCCGGATGGGTTAATCCGGTTGCTTCAGAACAATGCCCACCATTCCCCCCGCACATTTAAAGCACCGGCAAGGGGTCGGAATGGGTTTTGGTGCAGGAAGGGAAAGGCCCCTGAGGGGTTAAATTGGTTAAAAACCCGAATGGGGGCCAGAAAAAGGTTCTTCATGATTTGGGGGAAGAAAAAAAGAGAGAGAAAGGAGAGAGAAAAGAGGGGGAGAGAGAGAAGAGGGGAGAGAGAGAGATTAGCTTGTTTGAGTGAAACCCAGTTTCCAGGGTCTTTTTTGGGGACTGATTTTTTTTCTTTCACCCCAACTTTTTACCAGCGCTGAAATTTGGGGTGAAAATCCCGTGGGTGTAATATTTTTTTTTTTTTTGAAATCTTAGTGGGGGTGGACGGTTTTGTTTCCAGAAAAAAAACGCTTTTTTTTACAACAATTCTTGCAGGGGCTGTTTTTTTTTTTTTAAGGGGAGATAAAATTTTGCCCCTTAAAAGGAATATTAGCAGAAACGTTTTAAATTTTACAGTTAAAAGAAGAGTACTGGGGTTTGGGACTTACTGCCATTTTAAAACCCCAAAGTTTTCCCAAAGACCAGACCCTAAGTATTTGATGTGCTGATTTAAACTATCTGCCCAATTTAGGTTGGAAATTTTTTTCTGCAGCCTAAACGTTGCCCTTTCCTTTTTTTTTTTTTTTTTTTCGATAGGTTTTAAAAAAAATACGACTACATATGATTAAGTCTGGTTTGAATTAAAAAAAAAATCAAATTGATACCTGTAGAACGTGATGTGTAGTTCTGTGTGTGTGTGTGTGTGTGTGTGTGTGTGTGTGTGTGTGTGTGTGTGTGTGTGTGTGAGCATTTAAATATATAAATAAATATATATAACTATTTGAAGTAAAATCTGTTGACTGCTGGGTACCGCTTAACGACGTAAAGTGCTGGATGTAGTCATTAGTTAAAAACGCAAGAAGTAGTAAAATCCGCACTTCCATTTCCACTCCACAAATATTCATGTCCTCCAGGAAGACATGAATATATATATATATATAATTATATATATATATATATATATATATAAATATATAATATATATATATATATATATATATATATATATATATATATATATATATAATTCTCTAATGAGTTGTATTCATGAATTTTGGTTTACCTTTGTTCCCCTTTCATTTACAGTTTGTTGATTATTTAAAAGAAACCGTACATAATGAATAAGCGCAGTGTAAATTAGCATCTAATAGGTCTAATCGTGTTGACACAACCCTTTCTCGTCCATGAAAAGAACCCCCACCCCTTCAGCTTCAAATTTGGAATATTATTTCATGTCCAGCCGCATGATCAATACCATTACTTTCCAGTACCATTAGGTCCCAGTGCCGTTAGGTCCCAGTCACACGAGGGCCTAGTACATGTGCTACTACTAGCTCCCGGTTACAGTACCTCTAAGGCCTAGTACCGTTAGGTCCCAGTACCATTAGATCCCAGTATCAGGGATTAAGGAGAGGTTGGGGAAGGAAAGATGGGCAAAGAGCTGGAATGATTCAAACTAAAAAAAGACAGATGCGGGAGTTGAGTCCATCAAGGATTGTAGGTCAAAGGCGAGAGATGATCTTTGACTCCATGAATTTTCTTTCTGGAGGTGAGGAGTGGTTTTGCCGAACAACGGTGACGGAGATATGGGTCTGGCTGCGGCAATCAGCATTGAAGTGAATCCCCACTGGTGTTGGACGAGACGACTGGATGGCTTTGAGGACCTCGATAGTGGCTTCCGGCGAAGCAGAATGAGCTTAACGTTAGTATGAGTTCTGTAAGACGGACTACGGTGGTAATATCAACATTCAGATGGCTTTTATTGAGGAAGTGACTTACAGCTGCAATGCCTACATTGTAAGATACGTTAATGTATAAAATCATCACATCCATAGTGAAGAGGAAACGATGACGATTGTCAGGAAGGATGAACTGGTCGAAGGTGTTGAGGGCATGCTTGGTATCTTTCACGTAGCTGGAAGCGCTACAAACTAGAGGGCTGAAAGACATTGTCCAAGAACTCAGAGATGAGACTGGTGGGACAAGAACAAGCTGAAATGATCGGTCGACCAGGATTGTTGTGTGTTTTGTGTATTTTGGGAAGGAGAGAGAAATGGGGTTCACGGGGTGCACTTGTAATGGCAGATGAAGCATCAGAAGGTAGGCGTCATGGAGAGATGGCATTTTTGATGGTTTTGCGATTGAAAATATTGTCTTGTTTATTGATGAGATGAATTTATTTTTTCATGCAAAGTACCATCCGACAAATGACGTTCAGCTTCACCAAGATACAAGTCTTTGCGCCACATCGCAATTGCCCTGCCCTTGTCTGCAGGTTTAATTATGATATCTGTGCGGTTCTTGATTTCTTGAGAGCTTTTTAGCTCTTGGTCATCGAGGTTGGAATGTTTGAGGGGTTTTAACGCAACTGAGAAATTTCCCGCGGACAGGTATCTATAGAACAGTCCAGGGCTAGAAACTGTCGAGGTCTTGGAATCCAGTGCTGAGCTATTTGGGAAATAAGTGGGAAAATATCTTTTGGATCGTTGGTGCTTGGAGGAGGCTCTGAACTACGAAAATGGGCGGCTAAACGGGTCGCTTGAAGAAACTATGGCAGTGGTAGAGGGTAACAAACACACTGGCTCTTCAGCTGCGTAGGGGGTGAATCTTACGTATAGTTTTTATACGTCATTGCCTAGACGTATTTATTTCTCTTTTATTTGATTGTCATGAAGTCTTGAATTGAAGACGTCTATGATCGAAACGCCGAAGATTTTTGTCCTCTGTGTGTGTGTGTGTGTGTATCTGTGTGTGTGTGTGTGTGTGTGTGTGTGTGTGTGTTGTTTTTCTTTTTCAAAACCTATTTTTAAATGTTCTGAGCATTCTCAAAGATACTTCGTATTGTTGACACAGAAGATAGCATCACAAATCATTTTGACTGATCATCTTGCATATAAAAGGTCAACCACGCTTGAAGCATAATGGGTACATCTACTAAAGAAAAAAAAATCGTCTAGGCGTAAAAGGGAAAAGCCAAATCCCCATTCCCCATTTGCCAATCCTTGCCGTCCGCTTGCTTACCCCCCCCCCCCCCCCTTTCTCCCTGTGAGGGGCGGAAGATGGAGAACAGATCAATATGGAAACCAGGCTGATTACTCCGATGTCTAGCTAGAGGCCGCTTGTCAGGTGCATTTTCTAAAGCTGCAGTCTGCAACGGTGGTAATTGAAAACCTCCCTGCAGAGACCGGTCCATTGATGTACGCGTCAGTCAGTGACCGGATAACTTGGAGGAAGTGGGAGATGAAGAGGGGAGGGTTAGGGCAGAGAAACCGCTGCATTGCAAACCTTGTTTTCATATCAGACCTTACCTAAGATGCGAAGGATCATGGAATAACGTCATATAACGTTTCCGCTGAGGGCGACGCTCTTTGCACTGAATAAGCAGGTGATAGTTATGTGACAAACTACTTATATTCGTAGTTTCTGATCTTGTGTAATGATATAATCGAAATTGTATTCTTCTGTTCTAATGTTTTCGTAACTCCTTTTTTTTCTAATTGTATATAAATGCATAAAATGTGTCGGTAAACAGTAATTAAAAAAAAACTGAAGGATAACAACCAATGTAGACAATTTTCACTCGCCCGAAAAAAATGTCCATTCCTTTTTGGTGCCTTCAAAGTAGTGTGTGTGTGTTCGTGTGTGTGTGTGTGTGTGTTTGCTCAGCTTTTATGCGATTGCGTTAATTTGCCATTTGTGTTCCGTTGCCGTTTACCAACGTGTCTAGATATTTCTAAATATGTCACAGGTATACTGCCGTGAATTCCGTTTCTTTATGTTTTTTTTCTGCCATACACTTATAACAGATTCAAAAGTGTTTTTATTGCACATGAGGTCTCTCGTTGTCGCTACTGATGCAAAGAGATAAATGTAATTATCGAGCTTCCAAGATTTCGCTTTTTATCAACCGTAATTTGCAAATGAGTCCCATGATGATTTCATACATTGTTTTTTGCTGAGAATGATAAAAGTATCTATCTTCAACAAGATTTAAATTGTTTGTTTCAGTTTCAAGCATAATCAAATTTCTTTCTAAAAAAAACCCACAGTGGTTTAGTCCGGTTTCGAACAAACTTCAATCATTAATCCAACTCCTTACTATTACAGGTAATCAGTCACGATTTGAGGCGCTTCACGTTGAGACTGGAGACTTCTACATCGTCGCAGTAAAGAAGATTTCCAGCAATCCAGAATTGTGATGAAACATGAAAAATCATCAATGAGATAGAGTATTTATATCTGGCTTCAGTTCTCTGATGCTGATTGCTTGAAATTTTGTGTAAGATCGCAGATCTGTGGAAATGTGTATTCCAAACCAACGTCTATGTTTCAAAATAATGATCTTGTTCCGATTGCCATCAGAAAAATACGCCCCCCCCCCCCCCCCCCCCCCATTTTCTCTTCTAGCAGTATCCACCCACTCCTTTGTGCAAGCTTTTTGAGTTTGCAGGCCAGGAGGTGGTCTGTAATCCGTATGTTCATTCATTTTTTTCACAAATTGATTTCTATGTCCTCTGAAGAAGCATATATGTTATATGGCAGCCAGTTAAACTAGTATCCAGCCAGTTCAACTAGTGTCCTTCAGATGAAAATTAGGCGACAAGAATTCTGACAATAAATGCAAGCTCTTCGACTTGATTGAAATGAAAATGAACAACAAGAAAACGTGTAGGTATGACGAATGAAACAAAGAAATCATTTCTGATACAAAAGCCCCCCAACGAAACAAAGAGATTTTTCTGGATACAAAAGCCCCCCCCCCCCAATGAAACAAAGAGATTATTTCTGGATACAAAAGCCCCCCCCCCCCCCAATGAAACAAAGAGATTATTTCTGGATACAAAAGCCTCCCAATGAAACAAAGAGATTATTTCTGGATACAAAATCCCCCCCCCCCCCCCCCCCCCCCCCCAATGAAACAAAGAGATTATTCTGGATACAAAAAGCCTCCCCATCAATCATGCTTCGTCACGTGCAAGTATTATTTCACAGGTATTCATCGCATCGTCATACGTCGGTTAAGTCAAAGTGAAGAAAACCATTCACAACAAGGACACCAGAAACGGACTTCTCTCCGACCAGATTAGAACAGGTCTTTAATTTGGCACTAATCACAGTGGGCCCATTTCTTTCTGCGATAACTCTTTCCTTATCCATCGTCTTGAACCCTCCCCCCCCCCCCACACACACACCTGCCCACTTCTTTCCCATGGCAACCACCACCCCCCCCCCCTCTTACTGGTTCTCCCTACCCATCCCTCCTTCCTTCAAATACACGGAAGATGGTTGGGATTAGACAGGAAGCAGTTACACTGATCATTCCGACACCTGTATGGAGATTCACGTTCTGCTGCATAGACCTTGGGTAAAATAGCAAGCTCATAACTGGCGCCGGACCATCGAGGTTGATATGATTTGTTTATCAAGGCTGATATCACAAAGGGAACCCCGATGTCTCGGAAGGCAAGGGGGGGGGGGGGGGGGGGGGGGGGGGGGGTGGGGAGGGGTGAAGAGAAGAGACAAGCTAATGTATTGATGTAAACCAAAAGCATGCCACCTACATCAGAATTTACAACAGATTCTTCTGTCTTATACATTAAAACCCATGTACAGCCTTCTCTTTGTAAAGCACACTCCTAATTGGCATGGCCAGCATAGCCTTCCGAATAATACTTTTCAACAGACCTCTGCCCACCCCTACACACGTTCCTCTGATCTGGCGTGTAGTGTAATCAACGATGTCTGAACTCTGAAGCACTGCGAGTGCACCTACAAGGGAGGTGGGGTGGTGGTGGTGGGAATCATTTAAACAGATGAGAAGTGCCCGCCAACCCCCCCCCCCCCCCCCCCCCCCCGTCCCCCCAGTGAGTGGCGGGAAAGTGGAGAACAGATCAATGTGAAAACGAGGCTGACAACTTTAGAATCTGCCTCTGGTCAGTCCTGGCTAGCCAGACACTTCCGAAGCTGCGATCTACTTAGCGGACGATTGAACTCTCTTTGCAGAGGACTGGTCAGTTCGTGAATTCTTCAATTAATGAACACTGGAATAAAATTGGAGTTGAAGAGGAAAAGTAGGTTGGAAGACAGAGACAATGTTCCAGACAGACGGCTTGTTCCCCGACCGAGCTTGACACAGTGGGAGTTTTGAAATATCTGAGTTCAATATCCAAGCTGTCATTATGTAGTTGGTTTAAATAACTTTATTTCAGAAACGAATGAACAGAATACCTTCATTATTGACAGGACGAATGAGCAACAACAAGCCCTAGGCTTATACTGTGCTCAAATGTAGTTGCTACTTGTGTCGGGGAAAAAAAGAATGTAAATGGCAGAAACGCCCGTAGGAGACCATATGGTGTCCTGGAAACGGGAAATAATCACGGAATCAGTGCGACTATTCCTGTGGAGAATTACTTTTTGAAAAGACTTGGTTTTGTTTCTCTTGAACTTAACTAGAGAAAAAAAGGTCGATTCAGATCAATGGTGACAGTTTAATGTGTCTGTTAGCAAAAAATGCTTCAGCTATAAAATTGCTGTTGATTTGGATACGAATTGTACGAGGAATGACGTAAAAGTACGCTTTCAAAGACACACTCTTCTTCTTTTATTTATCTATATTTTTTTGCTTGCTCACTCACAGGTACAGGCATGCTCAGACGCAGACAAGCCTGAGAACACTACAAGATTTTTATCCCACAACGACCAAGAGTAATAAACTTGTTGGTTGGTTTGCGTGTGTGTGTGTGTGTGTGTGTGTGTGTGTGTGTGTGTGTGTGTGTGTGTATGTGTGTGTGTGTGTGTGTGTGTGTGTGTGTGTGTGTGTGTGTGTGCTATGGTGTGGTCTGATGTCGTGTTCGTGTGTGTGTGTGTGCGTGCGCGCGCGTTTGTCTGTGTGTGTGTGAGCGCGCGCGCACAAGTGTGGTCTGAAATGGTGTTCATGTGTGTGTGTGTGTATGTGTGTGTTTGTGCGTGCGTGTGTGTGTACGTGTGTGTGTGTGCGCGCGCGCGTGCGTGTGTGTGTGTGATCTGTGATCTCTGATAGAACGTTTGCTCAAAAGAGTTGACTCTTTTTCCAGATTTCAAATTACAGCATTCTGTTTCCATGTACCTCTTTTGCGTGTACATGGAGAATGCATCCCTCGTTGTGATTTTAAACATTAAACACGAGGTGTCGAGGAGACTGACAGGAAAAAAAACAAAAACAGGCCTTTGTAGTCGCTGAAACACTTCGTATTTACTGGTTATGATCTGCCACCAAAAACCATATCCCTCAATCTTTTGTGGCTGTCAGAGTAGTACTTTTCGTTGTCAATAGGTGATCACGCTGATTCTACATGAAAGAACAGAACCTCAGTATTGGTTCGGAACCGCAAATGTGTGTTCATTAATCATATCCCTCCAAAGCTTCTGGCTCTTTGAGAGTCCAAACGCAAGCAGCGACGCATTGAATGAGGTCCGATAAGATGGCTGCTGACAACTGCCAGCGGTGGTGTCGAAGCGCCACGTTTTCAAACCAATGAGAGCAGAGATGACCGCTTCAGTTAAAGGTCAGCTGTGGACGTATCTAGCCATCCGCCTTCCCCGGCAGCCTGCAGAATGGTCGGTGGGGGTCCTGTCCGCCTCCTTTCACGGTGCCCGTGATTAGATCAGTCACGTA
>CM031606.1:73233362-73245862 GCA_018398815.1 Conus ventricosus
GCAGCTCAGGCTCCCCCTTCCTGAAGTCTGAACACGAGTTCCATATTCTTTCAAATTAGTAGGCGCTTGTCTGACGAGAGTTCCTTATTCTTTCAGGTTAGTAAGCGCTTCTCTGACGTAGTTCCATGATGGACAGAGTTAAACCGGGTCTGGTATTACCCCAGGGACCGTCACAGTGTGCAGACAGGCCTTTACCAGGTATGGACGGAGTTAAACCGGGTCTGGTATAACCCCAGGGACCGTCACAGTGTGCAGACAGGTTCATACCAGGTATGGACAGAGTTAAACCGGGTCTGGTATAACCCCAGGGACCGTCACAGTGTGCAGACAGGCCTTTACCAGGTATGGACGGAGTTAAACCGGGTCTGGTATAACCCCAGGGACCGTCACAGTGTGCAGACAGGCCTATACCAGGTATGGACAGAGTTAAACCGGGTCTGGTATAACCCAAGGGACCGTCACAGTGTGCAGACAGGCCTATACCAGGTATGGACAGAGTTAAACCGGGTCTGGTATAACCCCAGGGACCGTCACAGTGTGCAGACAGGCCTATACCAGGTATGGACAGAGTTAAACCGGGTCTGGTATAACCCCAGGGACCGTCACAGTGTGCAGACAGGCCTATACCAGGTATCTATCATGAAGACTGCTCTCTTTCACTCTTTCTTTCTCGCCCTGTTTTTCGTTTGTCTTACTCCCATCAGTAGGCCTACTGATCAATGACAACATATTATTTGAACAGAAATTAACAGACTGATGACATATCTCAACAGAAAGTGACAGACACGAACAGGTTTGATAAGAAAAATGGCGAAGAGTTGAGCTGAGATCAACTGGCCTACAGAAAGTGTAGAGAAATGGAAACCTGACCCCTCGCCTGCAGTGTCTGAAATGATTTTTTTTTCCCCCATTGCCATTTTTAGGTCATGATTATAATGTGTTCGTGTTTATTGCAACAATTTGATAACATTCATTTCAAAACTGATGATTTTGAGCGTTTAATGGCCGTAGCCGTTGTGCACGGCATTTTGTAACGCTGATGACTGGAAACGTCTTCTCACTGTTTATAAACAAACCAAGCTATGCGAGCGCGGCACATAAAATACCCAGTTTATACACACCTTCGCACGTGAGACCAGGGGGCAGAAACACATCATTTAACAGTAAAGTATACATTTATAATACAGGATTGCTGAGATGGTGGAACATCTGTTTTACCTGGAAGATCACAACTTGACTGCTTCTTTCTCACAGCACCTTGTAAGGGATACCTTTTACACCAATCGATCACCAATACACGACATGCAATGTCGTCATATCGTGACTAACACCACCCTCACACGCAGACACACCGATGGAGATAGTGATGTGGTAAAACAAAGAAAAGACAAAAAGGAGGGGGGTGGGGGTGGGGGGTGGGGTGGTGTGGGGGGGGGGGGGGAGCCATGAAAACTAGCCATAAAGAGGAGAAGATGACGTCATTAGCCAACAAAAACGTACGTCAGCCGTGACGACCGCCACCAGGTACGGGTTGATGATGCCGGCGGTGGAAGAGACGGTGTTGGACAAGGTGAACAGGTGATAGGCATACCTGGGGGCCAGATCGTAGCTGTTCACCAGGAATCCCCCAGATACGTTTAAACCTGCCAACATGCCGGCCCAAAACACAGGTAAGTACCAGGTAAGAAGCTTTTTTGTTTGCTGATTCACTTGAGGGATAAGGGCGGAATTTACCTATTCTGGTATGAGACTTTACAAAATGTGGTTTGCCTGTTTGTTCCACAGTAAAGAATATGTCTGGCTTTTTTGCTTTCAAAAGTGAGTGAAAGTATTTTCAAGGCTGAACATAACCATAACCTTCGTTTCTCTCTTCTGACAGAGAGAGAGAGAGAGAGAGAGAGAGAGAGAGAGAGAGAGAGAGAGAGTGAGGAGAGAGAGAGAGAGAGAGAGAGAGAGGCTCAGACAAATAGCATAACCGACCGACCGACTGACAATTTTTCATGATTAGATACGCAAGGATTTTTGTTCTGAATTCTGCAAAAATTATAAAAAGAAAAGGAAAGCAAAGGAAACAAGAGAGAGAGAGAGAGAGAGAGAGAGAGAGAGAGAGAGAGAGAGAGAGAGAGAGAGAGAGAGAGAAACAAAATCATGAGAAGAAAACCAAAAGGAAAAGGGTCATAAAATGTCATGTAAAGCAGAGAGAGAGAGAGAGAGAGAGGAGAGAGGAGAGAGAGATATGCGTCGAAACGGCAGTATTTCAATGATCACCTCGCACTTGTACATTTACATGATGACACATTTCTATATTTGTATAGGTTAATCCATTTAGACACCCACACACACACACACACACACACACACACATTTATATATTTATATTATATATATATATATATATATTTATATATATATATATATATATTATATATATATATATAATCAGTTATATAATCAGTCTATATAATCAGTTCATGTGTATTGTTCTGCATGAATAAAGTCACACAAACATATCTTCACCTGGTCAGTACACTGACGCTCTACCGGGGGCCAGTGCGTTCTAACGATCGGTGCACACACACGTAACGGCAGCACACAAGACACCAACCTGTTGCACCAACGGCCATCGTGAGCAGTGCCACCACCAGCGTGGTCTGATGACACTCCATGTGACTCATCGCCACCAGAAGCACGCCGGGCACTACGGAGCCTGAAACAATGGGGGGGGGGGGGGGGGGGGGGGGGGGGGGGGGGGAAGCCAGTGTCACCTCCTCGGATCATGTTTGGGAGGACATAGAAACACCTGCTTAGTTGTTGCTGGTGTGGTTGGATCTCGAACACGACCGCACAAGTATGGATGTAACCAAAAGTAATTTGGCAGTTCCTTGAAAAACTAATGAACGAGTTTCTGTATATTAAAAGGAATTTCAGTTCATCTCTCTCTCTCTCTCTCTCTCTCTCTCTCTTTCTAGGCCTACATACATACATATATATCTTAAAACCCAAAAGGCAGAGGAGTCAAGTTACCACTTTCCGCGGTCACTGAGGGGAACCAATCAGATTTCGAAATACCGGTATCTGACCAGGAGTTATATATGTTAGCGAGTTTTCTCCCCACTGGAGATTGTCTCCTCCTTGGAGACTATAAGCTTGCTGAAGGCTCATTTTGAGAAGCATTTATTATTCCCCATTCCCCTCTCAAGCACATACTGTTAGTTAGGCAGAATCAACTACCACTGCAGATATGAATGCTTATCTCCCCTATTTTTTCAATCAAAGACATAAGGGCAAGTTTTGTTTTACAATTGAATATTTCTTGCAGTCATTGCAACACCAAGCTGCTCTGTAAGTTGCTGGAATGGTGCTCGGTTACTCATCCTTGGAATTTATTAGTCTATTACATATATATACATAAAATTAGAGTTAAAAGACCACTCAGAATTAAAAAAATGCTCAACAAAATAGGGAGCGACATAACATTTTAAAACAGGGTTTTAAAATGAAGTGTAAAACCACCCTACAAAATTGTTTCGAGCCAAGTGCTCTCCTCGGGGTATGTATAATCTGGGCACGCCACCAGTGTTATATAGTTTAGTGTGTGGGCGTGTGAGCTCTGCGCGTGTAGCACGTGGCCTGTAGATTTTTTTTCTCTTTTTTGGGGCGCGTTCAGGGGGGACGTGCCAGGGAATGGTGCATTGACAAAGATTTCCATTTGTGCCTGCAATTATTAATCATTTCTGCTTTAGAGTTCAGGGATGCTAGATGGGGTTTACATAATATCAGCCACTTTTCTGTAGTACATAAGTTGCATTTTTTTAGAAATGTTGTTGTATGGTGCTGCTCTTTTTATAATTTTCCATGATATGTTGTAATCTATTTTCTTATCTTTAAGCTTCCAAATATATTTACTTAGTTCTGTTTGGTTTTTATATTTTCCATTTTTGAAGGACTGTTTAGGGTTTTTGCATATCTGGTTTTAAAAGGGTTTTTGCCGTGACCCCTATGTATGTTTCTTTATCACTGTCTGTTGTTACCGTAGCTTGGTACACAATGTTGCTGTAGAGACATTTGTTATTCAGAGGGCACTGGTCTTTTTTGTGCAATTACAAGATATCAAGATATATATATTATATTTTATATATATATATATATTATATATATATATATATATATATATATATATATATTATATATTATTTATAATGTACATAATAAAATACAATTAACCATTGCTTTTAAATCAACAAATGAGTGATCAGCTACTCATTTAACAATTATTTAAATTAATCACTCATCCAGTCACCCAAACCCAAGCAGCCAACCAATCTACTGGCAATCTATCAGTCAACAATCTTCACCAACCAGTCAATCATTTCGCTTATCCAAATGACGTGTCATGGGTCATTCAAAAGTCATCATCAGTCACGTGGTTCAAATCATCTATACTACCCACAGGTGACCAGTTTCTAACGGATAATTTGGACAAGTAACGTCGCTCCACGATGGCATCGAAGATGAACCCTGACCGATGCGGTGAAGGCCATGGTACGTAGGGCAGCATGGAATACAGCCCGTTCTGGGAGAAAGTTAGCGCAGTTTCAGATGATTACATATTATAGGCGTCACTTTAGGATATACACAGAAGCTTTGTCTTATAGGATCAACAGGATTCAGGCGTTATTTAGATAAAACTTTTTTTTTAAAGTGTCTAAGGCGTTTTGGTGGGTAACAGAACACCGGTGTCGTTTGATATTACACATCGTTCAGACCGAATCTCCCTCACTCACTTAGACGCATAAAATTCTCTCTCTCTCTGTGTATGCGTGTGTGCATGCTTGTGTGCGTGCGTGTGTATGTATCTCTCTCTCTCTCTCTCTCTCTCTCTCTCTCTCACACACACACAGTGAGAGAGGAGAGACAGACAGACAGACTGACTGACAGAGAGAGAGAGAGAGAGAGAGAGAGAGAGAGGAGAGGATGAGAGAGAGAGAGGAGAGAGAGAGAGAGAGGAGAGAGAGGGAGAGAGACAGACAGACAGACAGAGACAGAGAGGAGAAATATGTGTGGGAAAGTGCAGCATACGAATGTAGACAGGGACATCGATTCAATGTGTTCAATCTTTTGTGCAGACTAGGAAGAATCCGGGGGAAGACAACGCTTGCAAATCGAATACCTACTGTCAGTTCATATGTCAAGCAAGTATGTCCAGGGAGTCAAATATTTTATTTGAAGCGCACTCACGGATGAAGGACGGATGTCGACTGTCTACTTCACAGGCAGCGTTTCACACTCCCTGTTTGGTATTTTATTCTTGCTGATAGAAGGGTTTAAAACTGACTAATGGGTAAAACTGCTTTGGGGGGAGTTCACCAACGGCGTCTGTCCATGAGAATGGCGAGGTCACTTTCGCTGAATTGAAAGCTCTGACACGGATTACCTCCCTTGAAGATTTCCGCGGATCATCTATTGATTAAATTGTGTTTTCCACATCCATTTAGATCGAGGATGGCATCAGCGCACAATCTGCTTACCATGGGAACGAAAAATGTGCCAGATATTAATGTTAAACGCGCGCGCCTGCGATTCAGACAGTGAATATCTCGACTTCACATTAAACATTTGACTCTAGATCTTTTCGCTTGACCCATCTTTAATAGGTCAGAGGCTTCAAGTGTGCGAGGTGTCGAAATTACCGGAAGGGGACTGGTCAACTCTGGGCAAGTGCACAAGTGAATTTAGGAGAGAAAAACAATAGAAGAGAACCTAAGACGTCGTAGTCTGATGGTATTCGCGGACAGATGTTTTTTGCACTTCAAGGATTGTGAAACAAGAGAAATCGGCTCAAGTGTCTGAAACCTTGTCGGAATTCGTTGCCTCAACCTTTGTTTGGCGTGTGTGACAAGACCATCAAGAGAAACGTTCATTCACCTGGGTTTTAAAAGAATATCAACATCTCCCGGTGAAGACGCAAGTGGTAAGCGAGATTAGTAGAACGCAGCGGCAACAGTACAAGGAGCAAACTTCACTGGCATGTGAACTGGAAGACAGTAATCTTCAGTGTTGAAATAACAACAGATGATGTTCAGAAATCTGATAGGGAGACAATCTGTGATAAAGATCGCGTTCACCGAAAGCCACCCTACCGTTTATCTCGACTTCACATTAAACATTTGACTCTTTAGAGCTTTTCGCTTGACCCATAAACTGAAAAAGTATCAGTTTGTGATGGACAGAAGGCGTTATCTTCCCCTGATTTTTTTTTTTTTTTTTTGAACAGGTCTTTTATTATTACCAAGCCGAATGGATGAGAAGAACTCGTTTAAACGGCGGAAGAAAATGGTCAGAACTTTCATCAGTTTATTGACAGAACGCAGAGCTGCTGTAAGTCATTTTGACACAAAGCCCTTCAGTGAAACTAGAATGTTCCACAACCACTTTTTGGACTCTTTTCGCCCTTTTGAAAATTCAAACTCTCGGAGCTCTACCCGTTTATTTACATATCGACTTTACAAGTCTAAAAATCTTTTTAAAGATATGTCCAACAAAGCAGTTTTGGTTTGAAAACAAACTAGTTTTACAAGAAAATTCAATTTAACAAGAAAAGACCCAACTTTCCGGATTTTTTTTTTTACAGTTGGTAAACCCGTTTTGTAAGCAGTCCTCGTACACACACACACACACACACACACACACAAAGAAAAGACCCCCTTTCTGGATTTTTCACAGTTAGTAAAGCCGTTCTATAAGCAATCCCAGTGCACAGACACACACACACCTCTGCTTGATACTCTTACCGATTGTATGTCAAAGTGCATAACTTCGTAAAGGAAAGTAGGCAGATTGGACAGCAGCAATAAGTTCCCCCAGTCAAATATGTAGTGTGTCACCAGGTAAGCCCAGAAACATGAAGACTGTAGAATACTGCGCCATGGGACTGCACTCTATCACACCATGGTTTTATGTTCAGTGGAGGTTTTTAGCCTGTGGCATAACTCTATTACAGTTGCATGGTAATGTTTAATCCACAGCCTTCGATCTTGCTGATGTGAAAAAAAAATCATGAATATCCCTATACTGATATTAACAATGAGAACAAAAACAACAACAATAATGGTAATGATGATAATGATAATGATAAAATAATGATGATGATGCAACTAAATTGTAGAGGACCAGAAATACTAACTGACTGGGTCTCAAAAACCTCTTCAGTCTCCAGTCTTAATTACTGTTGGCCTAAGCAACTCTTCCGTTCCGAAAAATTAATGTGCGTATTTTGCTTCTTAATAAATATGCACAATGGCTCCATCCAATATGTTCTTCAAGCACCCCCTAAACTTTGTTCCTTTACGTTGTCTTGATTTGCTTACTGTGATTTACTTCTGTAGGAATCGTTCCAAAACTGACTGAGAAGCTTCAGAAAGTTCTAACTATATACTGCAGGGCGCTTTGTCTCGAAGGAATCAAGCAATACCAATTTCAGACAACTAGAGGCTAACTTAATGGCTTCCAATCTCCGCAAAAATGGGCAATTACGGTTCATGCGTATCTTTCATTCGTCTTCTTCTGGTGCATGCGTTGTCTGGCCCTATTCGACATTAAGGTGCCGCCGAACTCCTTTGCTAACTCATGGTAAACATTTCATCACATTCGCTGCGCCAAATAAACGAAAAGAAAAACAAAGAAAAATTTCAAGCCAGTAAAAATCACGCTTCTATGAGTGTGCTGCCCCGGATTTGAAGGTCTTTTGCTCTTGCATATTTTTTTGTTTAAGCAAGTGTGTGTGTGTGTGTGTGTGTGTGTGTGTGTGCGTGTGCGTGTGTGTGTGTTAAAACATTAACTAGGCCTCGGAAACTACTGACTGTGGACCCATGCTGTTTTTTTCTTTGTTCCTTGGCGAAAAATGTTGAAAAGGAAACGGATTGAACAGCGAAATTGTATGCCTACACGTCTTATTGGGTAGTCATCCTATTTGATAGTCTTAATCCCCTACCCCAATATGTATAGATATTGTTTAGTACTGGTTTGAATAGTGTATGTTAACACACAATGTGATCAGATCTAGATTTTAAATCGTATCTCTCGATTCAGAACACGTTGCGTGATCGAAATCTTAATTCCTCGTTCTCTTCTTCTTTTTTTTTCAGTTTTCAAAGGAAAATTGTTAAGATGTGTTGGAATCCTTTTTTTTTCCTATTCAACATTCATCAGCAGCTACATCAACTTTTAAGCTTATTTGGTGGGTTCACTGGGATGGTCGGGGACCACAGGCGATGTTTACTTGTTTAAACTTTTTTTCCAAACTGTTCCATCAGAGATGATGTGGTGTTGCAGATATCCTTTTGGTTGGTGATTTTTACATTACATGTATATGTGTGCGTGCACTTGCACATTCCCGTACATCGTGGGTCTGAAACACCCACACTCATGAGTTTCACTTGATAACTGGATACATTTTTAAGCTATCTCCACCAAATTTTTTATCATTTTGTCAATAAATTCCCCCTATTTCTGTGCCAAAAATTATTTGTTTTGTTGGTAAACAAAGGAATAACCCAAAACAACATGTCCCAGTACGTCGTGGGTCTGAGCGGACCCATACTCTCAAGGAAGAAAACCTGAGTGCCTTACGTCGTGGGTCTGCCCAGACCCATGCATTGTAAAAGTGCAGACTATGAACTTCATCTACACGGCCGTTTTCCTGCCAGCTCTGGCTGGTATCACACAAGCAGATTTGTGTTCGTACGTGTGTTTACACTATCACACAAATCAGTTTTGTGTTCTTATTTGGTTGAGGTTGTTTGGGATGTTACTGAGAAGCGTTTGGGGATGTTAGGGATTTACTTGGGTAATATTGTAGGATGTTACTAAATCATCACAGTAGCTAACTATTAGCTAAGATTTCTATGTACCGTGCACGCATCTAATTTAACAAACACACCGACATACACAGTCTGAGGTGATAGCCCAGAATAGGCAAGTAACTGCTGAAAAAGAGAAGAAGAGGAAGAAGAAGAAGAAGAAGAAGGAGGAGGAGGACGAGGAGGAGGAGGAGGAGGAGGAGGAGGAGGAGGAGAAGAAGAAGAAGAAGAAGAAGAAGAAGAAGCCGGAATAGCTCAGTTGGTTGAGCGCCGGACCCGTAATCTCGGTGATCCTGGGATTGCGGGTTCGAATCTCCGCCGGACCGTTTCGGTACAGGGGGATTTTTCCCTCGGAGTTAACATTGGTTCTGACTCCATTTCCCATAGAGTCCTTCGAATGAGACTATAAACCGAGGTTCCGTGTGTGAACGCACGCACAAAATCTTGCACACACGTCAAATCGAGAGTGGGGGCACGGAAGGTTGAAGGTGTTTCCACCCGTTGAACTGGGGTACATGTTGTCTCCCCGATTGTGAGACAGTTGAGAGTGACTGGAAGCCTGCAATAATCAGAAAGCTTTAAGGTCCAACGTTTGTCCATGGGCAGCAGCAATGACCGCTGTAACAACATGCACAGTCCTGTGGTTCAGAATCGAGGAGCAGCTAGTGTGTGTGTGTGTGTGTGTGTGTGTGTGTGTGTGTGTGTGTGTGTGTGTGTGTGTGAACATTTACCCTGTTAATGTCACTCTGTGTTTCTGGCATCACGCTTACAAACTTGTGAGCGTTGCGCATGAGTCGTACATCCTGAAACTGGAGTAGTCACCTCCACGTGTTTCTGATCGAGTGAGCCTTCTGTCAGTTCTACGACTGATCTTACTATTCAACTTGTGGGGTAGGCGTTTCATCATTCGTTTCGCAGACTGCTCACTGAAACGTATATTGTAAATCTCTATGGTCACAAACTTAAATTCATGTCATAAAGTGAACTATCGAACAGATGGAAGTTTCAATCTTGAAGCAGACTGCGGCGATCGATTCAGTCGGAAGCACGGTGATTTACAAAATATTTGCCTGTTCTTGATTTGTCACAAATGACAGAAACAGTGACATGGGGATGGGATACTCACAAAGTAACGAACCTATCGCTTGAATGACATCTTCACTCCTTCCTTTCTCATTTCCTTCTGTTTTTATTAGCAGCAGGGCAGAGCTGGCTTAACAAACTTCCTCAGCCCGTGCTGCTCCTACGAGCGGCAGTGTAGTCATTTCTGAACATCGTATCGCGCTGTTATTGCTCATCTTTTCGCTCTATCTGCCTCTCTTTTTCCTCGAGGTGAAATGTGATTGGGCACTGAATTTTCCTTTTTCCCATTACACACACACACACACAGCACGCACACACGCAAGTGTGAGCGCAGGCACGCACACGTACACACGCACTACACCAAAGTGTAGGAAAAACACTGTGAACACACACACAATAGGCAGGCAACTTATTTAAAGAGTAAGGTAAATGATGGTATTAGTACGCTTCAGAAAACAAATAAAATGATAGAATGACATTTCAAGACTATCTGAAGAGCTGTAAATCCATAATTCACTCGAAAGACAAAGTTTTCACTGGCAAATTACGAACACGCGATCGGAAGAGGCCATTTTGATTTTCCCGCTGCGAGTCTACGAAGTCATAGAAAATTAAGGAAACAAAATAAGGCCAGCAAATTTTTGGATAAACGTATGTATTTTCATACACGATTTATCATTATCCAATATGTTATCACTAGAAAACAATTTTAGCTTACATTCATTTTGCTTGATAATATTCACTGCGGGCACCTCGCGCTAGAAAATCGTCTGCAATTTTGGCTCATCTTTTTTTATTTATTTCTCAAAATAAAAAAAAGATTTTGAAGTGGCTTCAAATCTAAAATCAATTATAACGTTGTAAAGAACAATATACCAAAGTATTGTGCTTGTTGCACGAAGTGCACAATTCTGGTTAATTCTGCGACGTAGAACCCCCACCATGTAGGGCAATATTCCGTGGACTGTGTTTTCTCACCCACTGACTGGGCGAAGCACAGAAAGAACGTGTTTTCTACACATAAGCACACCTAAAGAAACCCGTGTTCTCATAAAACATACTCGAGTGTTGTGTAACGAATGTGCCACGACAGAGTGAAGAGACCAACTCTCAGCGTCAGTTGTGTGCATTCCTCACTGAATGGAAGCTCGGTATTGAAATCTAAAGTAATGTCACAGCTGAATGAACAGGCGCTTCCTCTGTTGCAAGCTCGCAATGTTTAGGTAAACCACGAGCCCACCCAACTCTGTCTTTCTCATGCATTTGCTTGTATGCATGCTTGCATTCATGTGTGTTCACACACATACAAACACAGTAACACACACACGTACACAAGCATGCCCACTCATTTGAGCGCGCGGCACGCGCACATATTACACACACACACACACACACAATGCACAACACACACAATCTCAACAATTTGTTCAGGAATAAATGATGAACAATATTCAAAACACCGTTCATCTTCTGACACAAAGAAAATGTGGGAAACAGCACTGAACTGACAAATCTGCACACATTGCATTGCACGCCACAGCACCGCCAGATCCCTTTCACACAAACAGACACGCGTGATCACCTACGACGTATACACATACACCCAAAGAGACATATTTGTATACAAGAGCACACACACACACACACACACACACACACACACACACACACCCAAACACACACACACACACACACACACACACACACACACACACGTGCATAGATGCAGGCACACACACGAGCAACTTCAACAACAACACACACACCACCTTCAACAAGAGGAAGAGTGATAACAATGCGCATGCGCACGCGCGCGCGCGCGCACACACAAACACACACGTGCATATACGCGGGCACACACACGAGCAACTTCAACAACAAGAACAACAACAACAACACACACACATGCATGCTCGCATCCGCATGCGCACGCACGCGCGCCACACACACACACACACACACACACACACACACACACACACACACACACACACACACAAACACCAGACAGCCTACATGTACACAACACAGAAAACAAAGGAGAGCATTCCATTCCACACTTTGTAACTTATGACAAGTTTCGTTCTGTACACAACCACAATATACGGCAAGGTTTAGTTCATTCAGACAAAGATGGGTTCCTAGAGACCAACGACGTACGGCAAAGCCTTATTCTTTCACAAGACAGCCAGGATTCGTTGAGACCTACGACGTACGGCAAAGCCTTTCTCTTTCACAAGACAGCCAGGATTCGTGGAGACCTACGACGTACGGCAAAGCTTTATTCTTTCACAAAACAGCCAGGATTCGTTGAGACCTACGACGTACGGCAAAGCCTTATTCTTTCACAAAACAGCCAGGATTCGTTGAGACCTACGACGTACGGCAAAGCCTTATTCTTTCACAAAACAGCCAGGATTCGTGGAGACCCACGACGTGCGGCAAAGCTTTATTCTTTCACAAGATAGCAAGGACTCGTTGAGACCTACGACGTACGGCAAAGCCTTATTCTTTCACAAGACGGCAAGGATTCGTGGACACCCAGGATGTACGGCAAAG
>CM031606.1:73250862-73270862 GCA_018398815.1 Conus ventricosus
GTGTGTGTGTGTGTGTACAAATACAGGTGTATGACGGGAAACGGAGTCGATCTATATTTTTTGAAAACCGGTGTAACGAAAAGTTTTAAGCCCCAAATCATATGTAAATCATATGTAAACTGTTCATATGTAAATTTTAACTCCCGGGAGTTAAACTAGAGTGACTCCCACCCTGTGCCAAAATAACTCCACTCAGTAAAACTTCAAAATGTTCTAAAATGTTTGTTTTTTTGTACAAGTCTCAACAAATTCTTGAAACATTAAGAGGGGAGTCATTATATACATATATGAGACTTAACTCCCACCCTGTAACAGAATGACCCCCTGGAGTAAGTCTGTACTGGCTCCGCGACTAAGCAATTATTGTCGTCAGTAGGGGGCTTAGTGGTGGCGTCCTACGTATGTTAGATCAAAACAGGCGCCACTGAACACCACCGAAGTGACTCGGCAGCAGTGCAGTGTCTCTCTGGTGGGCTGCCTCTTGACGGACTTGACATTGACTGCTCCCTGTAGATTTTCGGTGCCGGGGCTGCGGCGGGGCCGACCGGACTGTGGCTGTGGACGGGGTGGTCGGATATGTGCGGCATGGGTGCACTGCCTCTGAGGTGGCGCAGAGGCTGGGACAGGGGGGGGGGGGGGGGGGGGGGGGGGTGTCGGGGGAGGGTTAGGGTCAGTTTTTCACAGTTCAGAATAACTCCCCTGGGAGTTAATGTGTACACGTTTTTTTCTGACATAAAACGACTCCAGGGGCATTGCTTTGCAACACGAGGGGGGGGGGGGGGGGGGGGGGTGGGTTAATCTGACCATGACTAAGATGACTCCCCACCCACCTATTCCCAGATGTCTTCCATCTATGTAGATAACTCACTAGCATATATCCCCATTGACACGCATAGGGCGGGGGGGGGGGGGGGGGGGGGGGGGGGGGAAAGAGGCATATAAGATTGATTGATTGAGATATATATATGTATAGATCGCGTGTTTGCGCGTCGAGGAGCGTGCGTGCGCACGAGCGTTAGTGTGCCGGTATATACGATAAAACGCCGTTGACTCCACCAAACACATAGAAGACGGACGGCCAGCCGCCTAGGAAGCCGTAGCGACACAGCAACGCGGTGAAGGGGAACGCGGCGAGACTGCCCACAACAACGCCGCAGAACGAGATGCCCATCAGCCGGCTGAGCTCCGCACTCGGCGCCCATTTTCTCCACACAGCATGCACGGGGACGGCCACACAGGCCTGCCCAGAGAGACGTCAGAACCCACTCCTTTAGTTGAGAGCGAATAACGAGCGAGTGAAAAAAAAACAAAACAAAATAACCCCCACCCTCGCTCCCCTGACGAGATAATGACATGGCTATCACTCCAAACGAACGGTGCTTATGACACAAAATTGTCCAGCAGAAATGTCAACACGGAACAATCAAGAAAGTGCTCCCGAAGAAGGATGTTCAAAGCTTGCCCACACACCCTGTGACTTACACATGTAGGCTACGTAGCAACAAGTGGAGAAATGAACAAAACACCAATTAACTCTTATTAAAGAATGGCATAGCCTTCTTAAGCTCGAGTACATCAAACAGAACACACATTCGAACAGAAACAAAATTCAGATAACTTCGGTCTGATCGGTATGAAGGGATTTCTAAAATCAGGCAGGGAAAAAGTAGACAATAAGTAACAAACAAGGAATGTAACTCTTGCTCTCATAGAGATAATTACGCACCATAATTCTAAACGATTGTCATATATACGACTCCAAACGACCGACCAGAAATGCCAACACAGAGCACAAGAAAGCAAGCTGCACTGTAGCACAGTTTTATTCCTCCAAAGGATAACAGCTGTCTTTATCCGTCTTCTTTGCCATCAGATTCTTCCAGCAGTAGATTTCGACAGTTACAGCGTCGACCTTGGCCACATATCAGCACCGTTTCCTTTTTTTTCTCTCAGTTAATTGTATAGTCCCAGTTTTTGTCCTAGCCTGCGCTGTAACAATCAAGAACAGAGCTAAGCCCCTGGGAATCCGGATGTCCTTTCAGAGCAAACTACCTCTTCGCCCCGTGCTTGTTCCGTGCTAGCAAATCGCTCTTTCCCGTCACTCGCTCGGATTCGGCTGCTTATGGTCCTTCTACTTCTTCACTTTTTCACAGTCCACTGTTTTACCAGCGCCTTCGTGGTCTATACTGCTGTCCTTGGCCTAGATATTTGAGCCTTTTTTTTCTCTCTCGTATATAATGCCAGCTTTATTGATGAATCTGGCGATGGTATCGAGACTGCACGCGCGGTCCGGGGTGGACCATAGCTGTCCATTCTCCAATGTCCGTCGGCCCATGTTCCCTTCTAGGTATTTCTGTGGCAAAGTCGTGTTATTTCATTCCTCAGTTTTTAAAATGGGGGCAGGGAGGTGGGGTGGTGGCGGTAAAAAGTCCAAAGGAATGGCTGATGCCCTTTTTAACGGTTTTTCTTTTCATATCCGCCTTAAGAAGTCTGTAGTCTACCTACTATGTGGTAAATTGTTCACATATTTCGTAGACATCTGTGTTATGTGTGCCGCTTGTCTCACGGCAGGGTTTTTTTTGCGTGATGACAGCCCTGACAGCGTCCTGTGTGATCGGTCGGGCTATGAAAAATCTGATTACTACATCTACATGGTAACAAAATGGTTCAGCATCGTTCGCTTACGTTTGCTTATCACCTACGGTCTCTGGTTTGCAGAGCGAGCCAGCATTTGCACAGACCTGCCAGCTGGAAGGTCGCTGGTTCTCATCCACTGGAGGTATATCTTTTGTGGGGGATACAACATCTTGCACGCATGTAAAATCCCATCCATCCCCAACTTTCAGAACAGAAGGACAATTTTGATCAATTGGCATGGATGACACGTGTACACTTTGAAGACGCCGAAAAAAAATGAGCGAAAAACCGGAGTGACTGATATTCGACTGAACGGAACGGGAAACGACATACCGTGACGCCTAGAAGGCAGCTCTTCAACCGGCTCTACCAGGTGAGCCACCCGTTGTGTAAATGAGAGCGAAGATCGTTAAGCGCTTCGAGCTTTGTCTCTAACCGATGATAAACACGATGTAAGTACTCTCAATAATAATGATAAAAGTAATAACAATAATAACATTAATAATGAGAGTAGTAGTAGGTGGAGGAGGGGTAGGAGTAGTAGCAGGAGTAGGAGTAGGAATAGTAGCAGTAAGAGGAGTAGCAAATTGGTCTTGGCCAGCCTCTGCACAGAGTTGAATTGTGCCGTGGGCTCAGTGGGGAAGACCAGAACCCTTCAACTAGAATAATATCTCTTGAGCGTTTTGCTCACATTTCCCGGCCAACGCTGCGAGGGCCTCCAGTTCTTGGGCCTTGCTCACGCCCGGGGCTGGACAAAAAAAAAGGCTGGGTCTGGGGTTTCTTGGTTTACCCCCTCCTCCTCCTCCCCCCTCCCCCTCACTTCCGTCGAGCGTCAATATTTGAATTTGGGGAACATTGCCCCCCCCCCCCCCCCCTCCCCCCACCGGAAGAGATTTCGAGTGGAAAGGGGGAGAAATGTAAATCCGTATTAAACTTACACCATGGACCTGCATTGTTTTGCTGTGTAAGTAAACTCTGTTGTCCCTCTGGCCAACGCTCCGATAACGGTTGCATTCCGAGCATTCTTTGCCTTTCAGTGCGTTATCTGCTGGCCACTACGGCAGTAAAGATTGCATTCCGCGCATTCTTTACCTTTCAGTGCGTTATCTGCTGGCCACTACGGCAGTAAAGGTTGCATTCCGCGCATTTCTTTACCTTTCAGTGCGTTATCTGCTGGCCACTACGGCAGTAAAAATTGCATTCCGCGCATTCTTTACCTTTCAGTGCGTTATCTGCTGGCCACTACGGCAGTAAAGGTTGCATTCCGCGCATTCTTTACCTTTCAGTGCGTTATCTGCTGGCCACTACGGCAGTAAAGGTTGCATTCCATGTGTTCTTTACCTTTCAGTGCGTTATCTGCTGGCCACTACGGCAGTAAAGGTTGCATTCCATGTGTTCTTTACCTTTCAGTGCGTTATCTGCTGGCCACTACTGCAGTAAAGATTCCATTCCGCGCATTCTTTACATTTCAGTGCGTTATCTGCTGGCCACTACGGCAGTAAAGGTTGCATTCCATGTGTTCTTTACCCTTCAACGCGTTTTCTGCTGGGGCACCTTTTCAACAAAGGCTGCCTTTGTGAGTTCTTCAACTTGCAGTACGTTGCTTGCTGAATGAGTCGTCCAATAACGGTTGCCTTTTGTGTACACGTCACCTTTTCAGCGCGCCATCAGCTAAGCAATCTCTGCACCGAACGCTGTATTCTGTGTCTTCTTTACCTTTCAGCGCGTTACCTGACAGGTCATCTCTCTAATAAAGGGTACATCCTTTGTGTTCCTCTTCTTGCAGAACAGACCGGTTTGGTCAGATGAAACTTTGTTTGTTTGTTTGTTTTTTTTTCCTCCTAAGAATCAAAGTCCAAAGAAGACAGCGCTGCTTCTAACAGTCTTCAACAGATGGGAGAATAGATGACTAAATGCGTACATGGGACTGTGTATAGAGGAAGGGGCTACGGCAGGGGTGTGGATTTTGGGATTGTATGTACACACTGGGCGATTGAAAGGGGGTGTACAGAAGAAAGGGGTACATTAATTACTTTTGCACAAATTGCTTAATGTTGTATTCATCAAGTACCAAAGCAACGCCATCCCACCTCCACCTCTCTCCCTGGCTCCACCCCTACCTCACAGAACCCCTCAATATATCCCTACCCCTCGCTCCAAATCCCCCCCCCCCCCCCTCATTCCCATATTCACAGGCACCACTAAGTTAAATATGCAACAAACTTACGTTGCAGAAGCCAACGATGATCCTGAGCGTGAAGACAGCCCACGGAGACAGCAGGGCTGCTGGATGACACAGTGCGTGACTGAGTGACATCACCATGAAGCCGGTAAAGGTCGTCATCCGAACACCAAAGCGGCGGACGATGAGACCGACGGGAATTTGTCCCACTGTGTAGCCGAGGAACAGCGCCGCCAGGAGAAGGCCCTGGGTTTGTTTCTCCCAGGCGAAAGGACCATCCTGTCGTGTGCGCAGTGCAGTGTGACGTCATTTCTCACCCTTTATATATATATGAAAGTCATCTCCTAATAAAGCCCTTTCAAGTGTGCCACAACACGTGAGAGAGAAGGTTTTAAGCGGAAACGCGTACAGAAGAGAAAAGGAAAAAGAGAAGAGGACGGAGAAGGAAGTGGTGGGAAGGGGGTGAGTGGTGGCAGTCGTGCCTGTGGTGTGTGTGTGTGTGTGTGTGTGTGGTGTGTGTGTGTGTGTGTGTGTGTGTGTGAACGCTGACAGGGAATCTCATGGGGGGAAAAAATCAGTCCTACGAGAACATACGGCAAACGATGTCATATAGCACATGATCGCATCTGCTGGCAGACAGAGCCTCTTCTCGTTGTCATTAAGTGGCGTGAATTCGACTAGCGGAGACAGAGGCCATGTGTCTCTCCAGACTCTATGTTGAAGAAACATTCTGTGTAAAAGGAGGTCAAGATAATGCTTGGCCTGGCTATGTCTATCCTGGCACGACTCCGGAAATTCAGAAATATAAATTTCCATGCAACACAAGGTACAGGGAACATCCATCCTTCCCTATGAAAGCAAGAGCATATGTTGCGCGAAAACAGGATTTGGAGTATGAGCGCATCACAGGGATTCCCTGAATCTCAAGCGAAGGAATATAATGACGGATACCTTTGTTAGATTACAAGTCAACAATTACGCTTAAAGACAAGAACTCCTTTAAGCTGTCATCAAAGACACAATCTTGCATACGTTTTGTCTTATCATCGACGATTTGTTTTTTCTTAAGAAAGCTGTTGTATATTATTTACTCTTGAGTGACTTTACACAGGGTAAAGCCAGCTCGTCTGCAGTTTATTTGTTGATTAGGGTTTCTCGACTTTCTTTGTTTTATTTCTTATTCTACATGAATTGAAACGCATCAGCTGTACGCCTATTATCAAATCATGAAGATCTAATCTTGATATAACGTTCAATGATGAAAAAGGTCTAAAGTTCATAATAAATTATTTTAGACCGACTACCTGGTGCAGTGGCTTGCAACGTTGATTTGCGCTCTGGGACATCCAGATTCGATTTCCATCAGAGGCGCTTGTTTGCGGCATTTTGGGATCCTTAGTGGCTGCTACACACAGCTGGATGTGCTATGAGCTTGAGCTGGCAGACTGAAATCACACTGTCTATTTTCATCCATTCAGTAGATGTGTCTCCGAGAAGGTTGCTTCAGTTTCCTGACCAACACTGCAGGTGACAGTATCTTCCGGGCGTCGCCGACGTCGGAATGTTATGAAAGGAAGCGTGCAGTTCTGTCGTGCAGCCTGTAACCAGGATAAAGTTCCACGGCACCGCCTTGTTCATTTTCAACTTCACTGATGACGAAAGAAACAAAACCGGCAGCCCTTGCAGCCCTTTAAGTTCCCTTCTCGTGGTGACCTCAGTTTCTATTTCCTTTCCGCGTCAGTGGCAATGGCGAGTTTGTGTTGCGGTCATAGGCATTGGCTAGTGCCGTCGTTGGACGGATGTTGTGGAGCCCTTCACAGCAGGTCATCACTCATGCAAGTTCTGAAAGTAAGAAACTATTGTCGTCATCAGAGAGTTTTGCTGGTGGTGTTTCTGTGTAAGTTGGATCAGAGCAGGCCTCACTGAACATCGGTGAAATGACTAAGTAGACATGTGTTGTTTCCATTCCATCGTGTTTCTATATATATATATTGCTCCTTGAGGACGGCCAAAGCTGGGGCAGCAATTAGAAAAATATGGGTGTGGCTGTGTAAAGGTCCAGGAGTAAGCCGAACGGGAGCAATGTTACTAGAGTGGCATGGAAGTGGAGATATTGAAATAAATAAAAAAATCTGTGTGCTTGTCTTCCTGTTACGCCTGTTCACAACCAGGGTAATTCTCCATTGGCAACGCATAGTTTAATGATCAGGCTCAGATTTAACGATTGATTTCCAAAGAACAAAAACTTATTCTCGACTTTGACTATAATTTTACTTTTTATTTTCAGAACATAGGATGTTCACTTCATCCCAGAAGTGTTATCATTCCGATTAAACTGCACCTTTCTTGCGAACGCTAGTTTTGTTGACTTAATCCATTAGAAGCGCTCACCTCATCACTGTTGGGCACGGCGTCAGTGTCATTGTTACCACATCTGTGGTCCTGCTGTGCGGTGGACTGGTCAAGTGAGGTGTTGGGGGGACGGGGGGACAGGTCATCTGTCCATCTGAGGGTGGTAGTGACGTTTCCTGGTCCTGGCTGTTGACCGCTGTGATCCCCCCTGACATTCACAGTAATGTTAATATACAGCACAACAACAACAACAACAACAACAGAAGAAGGAGAAGAGCAACATAATAATAATAATAATAATGATTATGATGATGTTGATGATGATAATAATAATAATAACAATAATGATAATAATAATAATGATTACAACAATGATCATAATAATAGCTGAAGCATCAGCAACAACACTAAGAACAATAACAACAACAATAGTAATGAAATGATAATAATAACAATAATGATAATCAACAGCGAAGGCTGGTTCGAGGGAAACAGTAAGAAGGAAAAAACAACAACAAGAGCTTAATAATGGCACTCTGTGTTCACAACAACAAGAGCTTAATAATGGCACTCTGTGTTCACAACAACAAGAGCTTAATAATGGCACTCTGTGTTCGAGCGACACAAGGAAACAAAGACTAGAAATAAGGTGACCACAAGTGAGAATCACAGCATGCATTTTGCACTGGCAAATGACAGGTGTTAGAGAGAGAGAGAGAGAGAGAGAGAGAGAGGAGGAGAGAGGGGAGAGAGAGAGAGGAGAGAGAGAGAGAGAGAGAGAGAGAGAGATTAGGCAATATCAGCGAAACAAGAACTGAAGAAAGCAAGGTGAAAAAAAAAGGAATCATTAGAAATAAAAGTTCTGCTGGTCATCGCCATGGATGCTGAGCCTGACGTTCCTTCCATACACCCTCCCCCCCCCCCCCCTCCCACACACACATCCATCCGAAGGAAGTAACTGGGACAGTAACAAGCAGAATACAATTTACACACAATGAAACATTCAGTCAATGAGCAACAACCTTTCTCCCCCGAGAAGAAAGATCACAGAGCAAAAGGATTAATGTATTTTGTTTCCTTTCTTTATAGCGAGGAGATAACCAAACCAACCCGAACACAGCAATGCGGGTAGCAAGCAGCATTCAGGTATATCGGTTTTTGTTGTATTTTTGAAAGAAATCCAAGGTTGGGGTAGGGTGTAATGGGTACAATGGTCAGCTGCCGTGTCCTTGCTGTAGACCACATGACCAATACCGTGCCAAATCTACATTGCGTGTAGTAGAAAGAAACTCGTGGAGAGCGTGGCAGCAGAGTCCTCAGAAGAGAAGCCCCCTTCAAGCAAGTGTTTCGGCCCTTATCTCCTGACACTCTAGGGGGGTTGGGCCACAACCGGTTCATGACTCCGGATGTCCCTCTGCTGCCCCTTTTTTGTTTCCCCATCTTGGGACGAGCCATGGCTGGGATTCGAACCCATGACCCTCTGGAGATGCTCATTTTCCACTTAATGACTCGCGCTTTAACCACTGAGCCACAGGGACACATGATATTTGTAGGGAAATTAAGCCTTATGAAGTTCACTTTTGTTCCTCCTTGACCAGATCCAGCTTGAACACCTCTCTGCCGCTTCTGCCATTGCTTTCAGGGCTCTGGTTTTTTCCTTCCCTGCAACTGAGAGCTGTTTCATGAGGCTGTATGCAGACGTTCCTACAAATCCCCTAGCTCCAATTTCTGCAGTGAGGACTTTGACCTGGTAGCCTTCTCTCCTCAGGCTGTTTGCCAGATCAGCATACTTTTCAGTCTTGTAGATTTGAGCTGCCTCCATTCTGTTCTTATATGGCACCGTGAGCTCGATCATGATCAGCTGCTTGGTTGACTTAGAGTGGACTACTATGTCTGGTCTCATGCCACTCTTGCTGATGATCTCTGGTGTACTCTTCCATTCTGGGAGGTCTGCAGTGCACTCCCAGTCATCTGCCCCGTCCAGCAGACTCTGCCTGCATGTTTCGAGTGGCACTGTTGTAATTGGCCATGATTTGCTGCCTCCTGCCGTGAAGAATGTTGCGGGTGCTTTTGGAGCCCTGATTCTCCCTTTTGTGGTGTTGGTACTAGCCCAGACTATTTGTACAATCTCTTTGAGCACTTGGTTGTGCCTCTATGTGTACCTTCCTTGAGCCAGGGCTACTTTACATGAGCTTAGAACATGCTCCACTGTTTGTTTTTCATGGCAGAGGGGGCATGCAGGATCGTCTGTTTTCCCCCACTTCACCAGGTTTGCATTTGAGGGCAGAAGGTCATATGCAGATCTGAGAATGAAGCTGATCCTGAGAGGGGCCATGTGCCAAATGTCATTCCAAGTGAGACTTCTTTGGAGTGCAGTCCTCCCAGTCCATTGCCCTTGCTGGCTCTGCTGGACTGCTTTTTGGAGTCTGTTTTGGTCTTCTTCTTTTCTCATCTCCTGAATCATCATGTCTCTTTTGGCTTTTCCTTGGCCTTTGACCACCATTCAGTTTTGGTCACCCCCAGTCCTTGTCTGTTGGTCTGTGTGTGTCCTGTTATTTCTCTGATCTTGAGACTTTCTTTTGCAGAATCCATCACCTCTTGAAGTTTCCATTTTCTGCCTGTCTTCAGCTGGGGCTTGATTGCTTCTACCACCTTGTCTCCTGAGTCCTCCAGCATGCTTGAAGTCTGATCTTCCCGGCCCTGCTTTGTATTCCTCCAGGATGGATTTCAGTGGTAGTTTCAGCTTTGCTTGGCGACAGTACAGCGCGATGTTAGTCAGACAGGGTGGGACACCAAGCCATTTCCTTGTGAACTTGTTGATTTTGGCTTCCATTGCCTCCACTGTGATGTGGCAGATGTCGTATATCATCAGAGGCCATAGGAGCTTTGGTATCAGCATGAACTGCAGACACCAGACCTTGTATTTGCCAGGGAGCCCACACTGGTCAATGGTCTCCAAGCCTTCTTCCGCCATCTGCTTGGTTTCTTTTGCTCTTTGTGTGTCTTTCAGCGTATCATCATACCATCTTCCAAGGCTCTTGACTGGTTCTTCTGTGACTGTTGGAATGGCCTGGTTGGCAACACTGAAGACCACAGATTCGGCCACTTTTCCTTTCCTCAGTGAGAGACTCCGTGATTTCTTTGGCTTGAACTTCATTCTGGATGAGGCAACTATGTCGTCCAGCCTCTCCAGCACATGACGTGTCTCGTCTTCTCTGGATGAAATCACTGTAGTGTCATCCATGAAGGCCTTGAGAGGAGGCATCTTGTGTCCATCGCCAAGGTCTGTTTGTCTCGCGTTGTTTGTTGCTGCTTTCAAGATGAGTTCCATTGCCAGCACAAACAGTATTGGGGAAATTGCACAGCCATTGCAATGCCCACTTCAAGTTGATCCAATCTGTTGTGTACTCCCTTGGTAGAGAACCGCATTGAGAAGCCATTGAAGTACTTCTTGAGCATGTCGCGGATGTTCTTTGGCACATGGTACATCTCAAGAGCCAACTGTATCATCTCATGGGGCACAGATCCATATGCGTTTGCCAGATCAAGCACACTACGTCCAGGTCTCTCTTTTCTGTTTTTGCTTTTTGGATTGCGTCCCAGATCATTGTGGCGTGTTCTACACAGCCAGCCACGCCTAGGATGCCACCTTTCTGGACTGACACATCCAAGTACTTGTTTTCCATCAGGTACTTGGTCAGCCTTGCTGCCATGACAGAGAAGATTTTCCCTTCGACTTTCAGTAGTGATATTGGCCTGAACTGGCTGATGTCACTTGAGTTTTGCTCTTTGGGGATGTGCACACCATCTGCCGTCATCCACTGGCCGCTGATCTTCTGGTTTCCCCAAGCCGATCGCAGCAGCCTGTGGAGCCACTCCAGCACCTTGGGACATTTCTTGTACAGCTGGTAAGGTATTCCGTTTGGCCCTGGTGATGATTTGGCTCTGGCTTTGTCGACCACCTTCTTGATTTCCGCCAACGTTGGAGGCTTGCCATTGAACTGTTCCTCTGGGTTGGTTGGCCACACCAGACCTTGAATGTCGAGTGGTGCTTTGCTCTGTGAGTCAGAGTATGTTTTCCTCAGATGCTGCTCAAGAACTCCTTTGTCCACACTTAGGGTCCCAGATTTTGGCTGCTCAAACAGTGTTCTGGCAAACTGGAAGGGGTCTCTGAAGAAGCGCTCTTGTGTCTTCTTCTTTTTGCTCTTCCTCTTCCTCGCAGATTCCGCTTTGCTGAGGGCGCTGTGTTTTTCTTTCAGGTCTTCCCACAGTTTTTCCAAGCCTTGTTTTTCAGCTGGCAGTGCGGTCTTCATTTGCTTCTTGAGGTTGTTCTTTTGGACTCTGATCTTGTCCGTCTTTTCTTGGCGTCTGGATTTCTTTGGAGGTGTTTTCTCTTTGGGTAGTTTTACTCCATAGGCGTCTCTACATGTGGCATACACAATGTCCCCATATGTGGCTACTTTGTGTTCCAGGGTGCTTTTCCCTATCAGTGCATCGAGTCTTTGGACGATTTTTGCATCCAGTTTTCTCCCAATCTTCAGTTTCGTTTGCTCGTGGCAGGTTGAGTTTTCAGGCGCCTGGCATCGAGGGCCTGTGCAAATTCCTCATCCGAACCAACAGCGTGGATGTCCTTGGCACTGTGGTTTAAATCCTGGCCTTGGTCTTCTGACGTCTTATCTGCTGATGCAGTGCGCTGCTGCTCATTCAGATGAGTCTTCACACATCCCATCTTTGTTTGTGGATCTTCATACCACGGGTGGTAGCGAAACGCTTTCCACAGACACATGATATTCCATTAGGTCCATGTTCATAGTCCGTTTGGGATTTGCAGTCGTGATTGGTTGAGCACCGATTCTCTCCCCTTGCGGTGAATCCTGGGAGCATCTTTTCCTTTTATTCTTAGTAGCCACATGTTTAAGGCAAAGTGGGGAGCCAGCCCACAGAGCCCTTGGTTCTCAGAGCTATTGCTTCTCAAGGGGGCCTAATGGTAATGCTGTGCTGGGAAAGGACGTAGTCTACCAGCTTACTAATCCCAAGATGATGACAGCGATGCCAGTTTGGAACTGAATAAACAGAACCAGGCTGATGAATCAGCTACGCCAATTTGGTTCTGGGGGGGAAGGGAATTTACGTTTTCCGACAGGGGTCAGTTCGGGGAAAGGGGAAAGGGGCAAAAGGACCTGGCCTACAACAAAACAAAACAAAAAGATTCGTGATGGTGTATCTGTGCTTAATCTAGGATTTTTGAAAAAGGGGGGCAGTCCCCCCCCCCCCCCTATAAAAAAAGGGGGGGAGGCAGCCCCCCCCCCCCTCCAACCCCACGTTACATACCTCCTCCACCTTTGTAAACAGACTTCAACACACCTTGATCAATCATCTGGATCAAACAACAGCTTAGACATCCAGGGCCATTTTTTCAGCCAATCGTCTTGAAACCGGTGTTCCCTTGCACTGGCACTCTTTCCGGGCTGCTTCTCCGAGCTTTTGGATGTAGTTGCGGTTTCTTCATGATCTTCTCCACCCTTGCATGACACAGAATCTTTTTTTTTTTCACTTTTCCTCCACGAAAGTCGAAGTCGAATAGTGTGGGTGCACGCTTCATTTTGGAAAATATCCAATATGGCGCCTTAAACTCTCGCAACTTCTCGTCGGTGATCGAGATGGAGGAGATGAACGCCGCCGATTGGTTGATTTACACTAACAGCCAATGAAATATCAAGAAATCGTTCGATCTTGCTCAGTCCTAGTTTCAGTTTTTCAAGCAGACGACAAACGAGCGCCCGCAACGATCAGTGAACAGGGCGGGCAGTCCTGCAACTGTGCGGGAGTCTGCCCGCCTTAAGACTCAATAACGGCGGGAAGGAACAGATTTTCGGGGGATTATACCAATCCCGCTCTCTAGATTAAGCTCCGGTGTATGTGTTACGCGATATACGTGTACCTGCGCAGTACGTGTACTACGCAATTTTTGGCGTGTTTCGTGAACTGCGCAACCTCGTTGCAGAATTCATGAACTCTGCAACGAGGTTGCGCAGTTCATGAAACACGCAAAATAGCATTGCCCAGTACATGAACTACGCACACGGTGCAAACTCGCTTGTAACCTCAAGCTCAGTCTGTGTATGTGGGTGCGTATGACGAACAGATTTATAACTGACTGTATAAAACACTTCATTGACATGAATTCACAATTAACAAGAATGATGAACATTAAAGTACAAAACAGCGCAGAGAAGGAAAAAAATTATTATGATCACGAAATTAATTGCAAATTAATGCAGCATACCCAATAATCACACACACACACACAAACACACACAGAAAGAGAGAACGAACGAACGAACGAGATTTATTGCTAGAAAGCTGTACAGCCCATTCAGCAGAAAGACGCGATGCACACTGACAATACGCGACAGTCTCATTGACATGGACACCATAGCCATGCTTTTTGTTTTTCACATAACATGACAAAGTCGGGAACGACAAAATGTCTCTGATACGTGTGCATAATCCGGTCAGTGGAGGGCAGTCATCCAGGTAAAACTGGATCAGACCGAGAAGCACGTGCAACGCCGTAGAGCACGTGCTTGAGTCTCTGTGTTTTTTTGTTGGGGGACACCTCTATATGCCCCCGTCCCTATATGCCCCCGTCTCTATATGCCCCCCGACCGTTATGCCCCCGTCTCTATATGCCCCCCGACCGTTATGCCCCCGTCTCTATATGCCCCCCGACCGTTATGCCCCCGTCTCTATAGCTACGCACCCGTGTGTTGTGTTGTGTTGTTGGCACGTCTTCCTTTCCGCAGGTGGGATTATTTGACTGGTTCATCCGATAACGTTGATAGTTGAGACGTTGAAGGTGGAAAGACTGGTTTAGTGAGTAAGAGAGAGAGAGAGAGAGAGAGAGAGAGAAGAGAGAGAGAGAGAGAAGGAAGGTGAAGTTGGTGGTGTATCGGATAAAAGGCAGCAAGAGGGGAGGTTACGGATCCGGGACTATTTTGCTCTAGGCTGTGCTAACGTGCCAGCGGTACGGCGAAGTGAAGATGGACCAGTCGCTTCTCCAACCTGCAAACCTCAGCACGGTGGGGAGCGACGACAGCTCCTGTGTCTATAAGTTGTTTACCCCTCTGTACACTTAATCTAGTCACATAAATGTGTATGCCCTATGTCCCCGTCTAACGTGTTACCTTCCGGCTTGGTGTAACGAATCTGGTAATCTCAAAAACTTTTTCTCCCCTTGATTTTAAAAGGATCAACCCAAAGTTATGGGTAGGTCTATGGGTGGTAACACAGAACGCTCCTTTCTTAGATGATTATACCCTCGAAGCGATGAATAAAGTTATCCTGTCTTGTAATTTGTTTGTTCATGTTTAGCGGATGTATTACTTACACTTTTTGTTTTAAAGAAAAGTTATCCTGATCAAACACAGAACAGGGAGCCCAACCATACATGATAGTGAGCACTTGTGTGAGTGCTCGGTGCATCGAACAAAATCCTGACAAAAACAGAACAGTGAGCCCAACCATACATGATAGTGAGCACTTGTGTGAGAGTGCTCGGTGCATCGAACAAAATCCTGACAAAAACAGCCTCCAAGTGTCAACAGCATATGATGTGAAACTCCACCTCGGAATGACAATCACCGCAGCATGGCATGATTGTTCCCTGCCCCACCCCACCCGCCACCGCCCATTCACTGGAGTCGCACGGCAGTACAGTGCCATACAAATTATGGAAACTACCCGTTCTCACTTCACTGGGATGCCATGTCAATGTTGTGCCACATTGCCCACGAGTTATGTATGTATGTAGGTGTGTGTGTGTGTGTGTGTGTGTGTGTGTGTGTGTGTGTGTGTAAAAGAATTTTCAAAATAAATACGCAATGGAAAAGAATGTACTTTTCTGCAGTTAAATAAACAGGAGGAACGCCCTCATTACAGGAAGAAGCCCACGCAAATGTCACGCTAACAAACCCAGTCTTGTACTTCACCACGCATTCGAAAACACACACAGCCGCAACAACAACAACAACAACAACAACACGGTGCAGACAGTCAACCACACTCGCACACAAACACAAAGTCACCTTGCAAATTGTAATGGCGCGACGGACGGACACACAGACTGATACAGACAAACAACAATGTGAGACTAACAAACGGTAAGATTCGCAACTGGAACAGACCGACACACAGACTGACTCACAAGTGGGAAACACAAGCTGGCACAGAGATACACAGAGCCTGCTGACCAACGCCTGAACTGGCCGCCGACCAGTACTAGACGGGCGAACGATGACAACGATGAAGAGGTACATAACCGCCCTAACGACGGGATGGTCCACACAGCGGCAACGGCCGGGACCAGCCCCATGACTGGCAGATAGTGAGTGGAGGAAGCAACTCGCCAACAACTAGACTCACCCAGGAGAGGACGGTCCGCCTTCAGTCTACACATCAAAAACAACAGCAAGGATGATGGATTCTCCCGCTGAGTCCGACGGACGAGTTAGGCAGGCAAGACATCTGCTGATGCAGGTCCTCACGTGGGAATGAAGACCGATTCCTGAGGCACAAAGTCGTCCACAGTCACTGCATGGAATGAAGTCCTGCAAGGAAGAGCCCCGTTTTCACCGATTTCTCTTTTCCTGGATGGCGGCTACTCTGTTGCGCTCGGATGTTTTCGTGCCCTGGGTACACCGTTGCTTCCACTGTGTTCTGTCAAAGGCGACATCTTCACAGGAAGCAGTGTCGAAGTTGCAGCTCCTGAGATTGGCCTCCAAGGTGTCTTTGTAGCTCTTAAGAGGTCTTCCTTGGTCAAGTTGTCTTTCCCTCAGTTGTCCATAGAGCAGCATCCTTGGAATTCTGCTGTCGTTCATACGTACAATGTGTCCTCTCCATCGGAGCTGGCGTTTGATGAGCATACACTCAATGCTTTGTAAGAGACGCTTCTTCAGGACCTGCAGTTGGACACTCTATCTTGCCAATTGATGCTGCGCATTTGGGCAAGCATCGTTGATGGAACTGTTCGAGTTGTTGAATGTGGCAGCGGTACGTGGTCCAAGTTTCACAAGAGCACTCAGAACCACAGCTCTGTACACGGCGACCTTTGTGCGCAATTTGATGCCATGGTCGTGCAACAGACTCTTTTAGAGTCCAAAGGCATAGCTGGCCTTTTAGACGCGCAACATCACTTCTGCATCCAGAGATCCGTTGCTGCTTGCAGTGCTGCCCAAATAGCAGAAGTTGTCCACAGTTTTGATCTCTGTGATGTTGATGATGACAGGTGATGGTGGGGCACTGCCAGCTCCGGACGGTGAAGATAGGAACATGGCCTCGGTCTTACCGAGACTGATTGTAAGTCCAAAGCATTGACAGGCTCTTACAGAGCGACCTGTGATGCATTGCATGTCTTCATGGGAGAGTGCGGCCAGTGCACAGTCATCTGCAAAGAGGAACTCCCTCAGAAGGGCATCAAACACTTTAGTCTTGGCCTGACGTCGTCGAAGTTTAAAGAGTTGGCAGTCTGAACGAAACTGAATGTTTACCTCCTTGTCACAGTCCCAGAATGCATCAACCAGCATTGCAGTAAACAGAAGGGAAAATAGGGTGGGAGATAAAAAGCATCCCTGCTTCACTCCGTTTTTCACTAGGAATAGGTCAGAGGCATCTCTGTTTTCCAGCACCCTCGTCTGCATGCCATCATGGAATGAAACTATCAGTGAAATGAGCTTTTCCGGGCAACCAAACTTGTGGATGATCTTCCACAAGCCAGTCCGATTAACGTTGTCAAAGGCCTTGGTAAGATCAACAAACGCCATATGGAGCTCCCGATTCTGCTCACGACGCTTCTCCTGTGGCTGGCGAACAGCAAACATCATGTCGGCTGTGCCCCAGCCTGCGTGAAACCACACTGTGATTCAGGGACGATGGAGTCTGGTATGTGGATGATGAGTCTGTTCAAGGTGACCCCGGCAAGAATCTTTCCTGCGATGCTCAAGAGGGTAAAACCACGATGACTGTAACAGGACGCTTTTTGACCCTTCATCTTATAGATGTGTACAATAGAGGCGTCTTTGAAGTCTTGGGGCACATCTCCCTTTTCCCATGTGAACTGGAAGAGGTTGGTCAGCATTTCCAGGAGTACCTCTCCTTCATTCTTGTAGATGTCAGCTGGAATTCCATCTGCTCCTGGCGATTTCCCGGACGTGGTCTGCTTCAGGACCTTCGCAGTCTCTGCACTGGAGGATGGGTCTGCCAGAGATTCCTTCACTGGCAGTTGGGGGAGCTCTGTGGTTGCTTCGTCGGATGTTGATGAGAGAGCATTGGAGTGCTCAGCCCAGTGAGCAAGGATGCCAGTCTTATCTGTCAGCACTGTGGTCAGGTCAGAGGGACAAATGGGTGTTGACCCAGTAGACTTTGGTCCATAGATGGTGCGAAAGTCCTCATGAAATGTCTTCATATCATTGATGTCAGTCTCACCTTGTAGACTTTCTGCTTTCTTTTCCCACCAATCGTTCCTCATCTGGCGTGTTTCTGGCTGCATGAAGCGTCTACAGTGGTGGCGAAATGCCTGTGTGCATGTCACCTCTCGCTTTCAGCCTCCACAGCTGGAATACAGCACCTATACAGACTGTCGACCAGGCTCCAACTCCCCCACCGAATGTAGGGACAAACAACGGCTGTCGTTACAGCCATGTATATAACCTCTTCGGCTGGGGACCCCTGTCTGACACGAAGACCGAAAGAGAAGTGAAAACACCCAGACCAACATTCAACCCCAAAATGGGAGGTCACTCCACCGTGATTACCATTCATTTAGAAAAGAAGAAAAGCAGCCGAAGTTACCGCACGATGAAAGCACCGCAGCATGCAATCTCCAGAACAAAATCACTCCTCCTCGTTCGGAGATCGGTAACTAGGCAAGTAAGTGATGTTTCTGGGCTTACATACCAAGTACTTCTCGTTGCATTATCTCAAAATTCAGTCTGTAATGACCCTTGACGATTAAAAAAAAGACCCTTTGAGATTTAGCGATAAGGTGTGTAGTTATTGCGGTTTTGTTGTTGTTGTTGTTGTTAAAGAATGGTTATTACGCAGTTTGTGTGTGTGTGTGTGTGTGTGTGTGTGTGTGTGTGTGTGTGTGTGTGTGTGTGTGTGTGTGTGTGTGTGAGAGAGAGAGAGAGAGAGAGAGAGAGAGAGAGAGAGAGAGAGTCAAGCAGACAGACAAAGACAAATGCAATGTGTGTGTGTGTGTGTGTGTGTGTGTGTGTGTGTGTGTGTGTGTGTGTGTGTGTGTGTGACCATTGACTGTTTCGATAACTTTGTACACAATCGACACTGACCTTGATGACCCTGGTGGTACAAGGCAGTGTGGTTGACCATGCACACAATGGACCGAGACATGGACACTGACCTTGATGACCCTGGTGGTACAGGGCAGTGTGGTTGACCATGCACACAATGGACCGAGACATGGACACTGACCTTGATGACCCTGGTGGTACAGGGCAGTGTGGTTGACCATGTACACAATGGACAGAGACATGGACACTGCCCTTGACGACCCTGATGGTACAAGGCAGTGTGGTTGACCATGTACACAATGGACAGCGACATGGACACTGACCTTGATGACCCTGATGGTACAGGGCAGTGTGGTTGACCATGCACACAATGGCCAGAGACATGGACACTGACCTTGATGACCCTGGTGGTACAGGGCAGTGTGGTTGACCATGCACACAATGGCCAGAGACATGGACACTGACCTTGATGACCCTGGTGGTACAGGGCAGTGTGGTTGACCATGCACACAATGGACAGAGACATGGACACTGACCTTGATGACCCTGGTGGTACAGGGCAGTGTGGTTGACCATGCACACAATGGACAGAGACATGGACACTCGCTGGATGTACATAAGCGTCAATCCCGTGGCACCCATGTAGGAGACAAGGAAACGTTTTGAGCGCCATTTTGGAGGTCCTACCACCAGAAATTGAAAGATATCATTATCTTTCTAAACGTCAGATTTCATCAATTATGGCTGATTTATATTTAAAGAAGATAATTGTATATCGTTATTGTCATTTATTGCTGTTTAATTTTTAAAAATTATTTGCGTGCATTTAATAATGTATTCTAATTTTCTTCTTCTTTTTCTTCTTCTTCTTGTTCTTCTCCTTCACCTTCCAGGAACCAAGCTACTGGAAGAGGCTGCACGCATTCAGTCTGGAGATCGTTGGGGAGGAAGGATTGAAGGGATGGTGAGTAGATCTTCCAATGCCTCATGTAACATGCAACATGTGGATGGTTATCGCCTGTGTGTGATCAGAGCAGGCATAAGTGTGCGGGTGGCGTTTCAATGTGTGAAGTGTATCTGTTGTATTCGTGGTTTTTTTTTTTTTTTTTTTTGGGGGGGGGAGGGGGGGGGGGGGGGGAGACACTGTAGTCATCCTGTCATTTTCATCAGAGCATGCGATTTTTGAATCAGAAATAAAAGACTAAAACTGAGCACATTAATTTACACGCACAAAAGCGGTAAGCTACGTGTTTTAGTAGCCCAAGTAAAATAACAGTAGAATGGTTGTTGTCGCTGTTGTTGTTTTTTTTGTTGTTGTTGTTGTTTCTTTCTTTATCGAATACGCAAGTAAAACAGATTTTTTTTAATAGGATGAAAGACGGCCGCACAGCATTTCAGAGAAAAATTATAATTATTATCATGATTGTTTGAGAGTAAGTCTCACCAGGGACCGTACAGCAAGGGATGCGCAGCTGGCCGGCTTCCCCTTCTCTGAGTCATAACGAAGTACTGAAAGGGGCGGG